>JAQPPZ010002274.1:1602500-2202500 GCA_028583015.1 Wollemia nobilis
AGTCACACTTATTCAAGGGTAAAGGCGATTGAACTCAAGCAAGAATCTTGATCTAAACCAGAAGAGGAAGAGCTACAATAATACCAATTTTGATTTTGTTGTCTATTGTTGATGCTTGCAGCTGGATTTTGGACAAGGGTTCATGCCACCCAATGCATTATTATTTGCATTCCTAAATCTTATAGGTATTGTAACTATTTGTAGTTTTTTACAGTTTTTTATTTTAAGATATTTTGCTTCTTCTTTTCTTGGTTTCCTATACTTTTACTTTTATTTTCATGGTTTATCCATGAATTTAATATATAAAAGTAAACCAAGAAATAAAATCTCTTAGATTTTGGTGAGGATTTTTCTTTTGGTGAAGATTACGGTTTGGTCACCTCCAAAGTCCTATCATGGCAATGGCGGTGGAGGATATCCCTCCCCACCCCAAACCCTCCTTTTGGGATGTTACCATGACTACTACCTTCATACTCAAGAACACCAACCATGGCTCATTATCCTTGTTCTCACTACCTCCTCTATTTGACTAGTCAAAACTAGAAAACATGATGAAAGCTTTGAAGGCAAGGAGGCCACAATAGTCTCAACCAAGTAAAAAATGATCTTTTACTCCTAATTTAAATGATGCTCCAATGGTGGATATTTCTCTAGACTATATTTAATTGAGAGAGCTCTTGCTTCTAAAATCCACTAAGAGACAAGCCACTAGGTGTAAATACAACTCCAATTTATGGAGTACTCATGTGATTTCCTTGATCACATAAAGAGGGCCATGGTCTTATGAAGGAAGTCTATTTCTAAAGTCTCAAATGATGGAAGTGTATTAAAGGAATGTTGGGTTCAACCGAAAATGCACTCCATTTTACAATACATTATTTGAAGAAGGTTTGAATGACCTAAACTTCGGAGTACCATAGGTCAAAATAGACCTTTACAAAACATCAAAATGATAGTCCTATTGATATCGGCTCAAAAAGAACTTTCCAATGACTATATGCAAGGCTATACTTGTAAAATAAGAAGACCATAAAAAATGATAAAAACAATAGGTCTCTTCGGTAGCAAAAGAAAGGGAAAAACAATATCCCTTTGTAAGTAGTGGTCCAACGACAAGGGACCATGTGGCACTATGGAAATTGCTCGATCTCACCACCACGCGTGGGCCAGAGTGTCAAAAGATTTTGTGACCAATAGCCCAAAGGGTGAAGAAATCAATTTGTGACCAACATACTAAGGGTAAAGAAGTCAATGATCAATGACCAACCAAGAGGAGGGTCAAAGGAGTGGGCATGCGGTCAAATGGACCAGTCAAATAATCGCATTCATCGATGTGTAAAAGAAGGTGCCAGAACCATAGTAGCCAATTATGCTGGCTATTTTATAAAGAGTGTGTTCACCCTTATGAAGGCTATAAAGCCTTCCCCACATAAAATGTGGGATAAAACTTTTGCTTAGTGCCCAAAAATGATAAACGAACTCGTTGCCCAAAATTCCATCACGTGTGAGCATTGCGGTCATGTTATTTGGCTAGGGAGATGGTGTCATGTGTCATCACATGAAAATTGTGCATGATTTACTACACACAAATCCACATACACAATAATATAGCACACCCTTTAATAACAAAATATGAATATTCGTTGTACATGTAGAGCATCAAGAGTAACTCGTCTGCTAACCACACATGCCACAAGCATTGCATTGTAAATTGAAGCTACTGCATGGCCTTATTTAGCCTATAATGGACATGCCACATGACTAGAGATGTTGTCGTAGGTGGAAAAATTTCCAAGGTAGTGTTCTCATTGATTAATAATCCCATGGAAAGGGTTCGTATTGATTAAGAAGCAAACATGAGAAATATTCTCAAATTGACAACCATAATCTTGTTGAAACTCGAGTGAGCCAAGTGGTCAGACAAGATTTTCTGAATCATAAAACTTAGGGAGGGCGATTTAATTTTTTTTTTATGTTGTTGAATCCACCAATGGCTGGTGATGATCGATGTTTAAGAGAGTTGCAAAGCAACATTCGACGACCGAGTGAGCTGCAAATTTATCTACGACCTAGTGAGCATCTGAGTGGTAGTCTACTACTTGGTTAGTTTATGGGTGGTGAAGGCCATGGATGCACCGATGTCAACTTGGATATGCAGTGGGGGATAGAGCAGATGCAAAGTGGGCTATACATGAAATGATCATGTTGGATGCAATGAACATTGGATGGAAACAACCAGATTGGCCTGTTGAACTATAGATCGGGAGTTGTACGTGGACTAGGCTAGTGGTAAATTTGTGGTGATGGCACACCTAATTAGTTGCATTATCGTAGTGCTTCCCAACTACCATTTTGGCAGTGATTAGTTGTGTGAGTGTTGTTGGGATTGAAGCCACCGAGGGTGGATAGCAAGTGATAAAGGAGCAGGTAAGTTGGAGAGCAATAGATTCATGAATCTAGAAATGATGCAAGGCCTACTACAAGAAGGGCCCAAAATGGAGTCATTGGGGAAGAGGAAACCAGATCATGCCATGAGATCTGGAGAAATGAGGGCAAAAAATAGTTTGTTTTAAACACCGTCATCACAGATCTCATCATAGAAATTTTATGTCACCATAGATCATGAGATATAGTAGAGTGTGGTTGTGTCAGCTTTCGTCTCCTTTGGGCAATCGAAGTATATCACCAATGCTAGAAAAAGCACATTGGCCATGTGAGAGAACGACACAAATGAAAACCATGTGGTGGTGAGTCAACATATTCTAGAATCCACAATCGGTGATGGCAATTTTGTGTAAAAGTATTGCAGAATGGCCAAAATCAAGAAAAATACCACCATCATCACACAGAACCCATGATCCACAAGAGTCAAAATATGGTTGCAAATACTTTGTGTCCTATTATTGACTTGGCTGTGAGAGGATATCACGATGGTGCATTAATACAAATCCATTATATCGAGCTGGAGGATAACTAGAATTAGCCATCAAGGACATTCATAGAGTCCACACACTTTGCAAGGAGCTTATCGAAAAAAAATGATTCATAAACAATGTTGGGAGTGAAATGTTATAACTAATATGTACTATGCCTTCTTCAATTTGACACTTATCATTCTCTTTGACATTTGTCATATTTTTCATATAGGCTTATGCCTATATATTGTACTCATTTGTTGATACCAAATGTTAGGATTGGAACAAGATGAGATATATTATACAACAAATGAGTACAATATATAGGCATAAGCCTATATGAAGAATATAACAAATGTCAAAGAGAATGAAAAGTGTCAAACTAAATAAGGCATAGTGCACATTATATTCTAACATGAAACACCATTTTGTAGGCCTCTATGCAACCAAATTACATTGGCAACACGAAATTTGTAAATCCTATGTTATCAGTGAAGTCAACTTCGAAGAGGTGAAAGAATTCCATATTGCAATAGCCAGATTTGGAAAACTCCACATTGCATAAGGGAAAAACACATGTCAATATTGAAATGATGAAATCATCTATCCTCCAGAGTTACATTTGTAAAAGAGATTAAATTTGTGGAATATGAGAGGGGGAATTTCCATGAGGGAAATTCCCCTTCACAAGTCAAGAGCCAAGAAGGCTCTGATACCAATGATAAGGAATTAAATTCCAAGATAAGAAATTAATTCCTAGATAATTTGCATTAGAAAATAGGTGCTTAAATAAGCATAATTTACATACATAGATCCTCAAAACAAGGAGGATAATCTGATCTTCTACTAACTAACCCTTAACTAGAAGCTTGCCAACTATTTATCTAGAAGACGTTGGCCAAGTTCTACGTGAGCAACAAAGTCTCACATTACAATAAGACTTAAGACTAAGTCTTATCCTAAGGTTTTATTAAAAATAAACTAAGCCCCTAAATACTAAGTTCTAATAAGCCTAAGCCTAGTGAAATAAACCTAAGCCTATCACATAATATCCATATCATTGCATGGGATCCATAGGCCCTAATATGTATTAATAAAACAAGACACTCAAATTGGATAACAACTTCTTTGTCCTCTCCACAAGGAAAAACTTGGACTATATAAAATAACTTAGTCTTAAAACAAGAGGCTTGGAAAAGTATTTAACACTGGATTTATTAGAAAATATCCCAAAATTTAATTATATCAGGGGACTTGAAAGTGACTTTAGCCCAATGGGATAAAAAAGGAGGCATCCCCTCAAAAGACACTTCTAAGGACTTAGTTATGCAAATTATAATTGAGTAGAAACTACAAGACATAATCCCCAAAAATGGAAAACTTACATGGACAAAGATAAGAGCTAGGATTAAATTCATTACAAAAATATTAGATAGAGTCTTGATACAAGAAGATATACTATTCAGGTATCCACTTGTATCAAGTGGTATAATTCAAAGTCTGGTCTCAGATCATAAGCCTATCTAATTGGATGTAGGTGATAGTGCTCTTGGAAAAAGGAATATTCCTTTCAAATACAATCCATAATGGATGGAGCATGAGGAGTTTGCACCTTTAGTAGAAAGTATCTAGAAGTAGCATGTTTGTGCAAACAATACCCAAGAGGTATGGAAAATGAAAAATTCCAATATCAAAAAATTCATTATGGATTGGATTACCAATAAGACTAAATTTCAAAATGGTTCAACCATATTGTTGCAATAGATGGAGGAAGTAGAGCAATATATAAGTGATTAGCCTCCAACCCCTCATCAGGAAGAGAGAAGACTCTAGTTGAACTGAAAAATGAATAAATATTTTAGAGAAGAAGAGGCACATTGGATACTTTGATCAAGAATGACTTGGCTCAGAACCACAAATTACTTTCATCTAAAAAAAATGTAGCACTACAAACAAAATACAATTAGAGAGATTCATAAAACTCGAAATTTATTCTGATCAAGCAGTCATAAATTTACTAGTAAGATATCATTACTCAACCCTTCTCACAAAGACAATAGTAAATAAGTAGGCTCAAGTCACTCTCCTAAATAATATTCCTCCTTTGTTGATAAATAGAGACAAAGAATATCTATGTTCAATAGTAACCAAAGAAAAGTTGGAAGAAGTTATATGTTCACTACCCAAGGACAAAGCTCTAGGACCAAATGGCTTCACCAACAATTTTTATCAATATTTTTATGAAATTATAGGAGATGATCTATTGGCAATGATAGAAGAGATAAGGATAAGAGGTAAGCTATCTAGGGCAATCAACTCCACTTTCTTAACTTTAATTCCAAAAGAAAAAAAGTTACTTTTGATAGATTTAGACCTATATCTTTGTGCAATTTCTCTTATAAGATAATGACTAAAATAATAGCAAATAGAATTAAAAGTATTAATGATTTTATAGATACAGAACACGTGGGATTTATTCCAATGACACAAATATATGACAATATTATAATTATTCATGAAGCCCTACACTCAAGTGTCAAGTCCAAAAAGAAAATAATGGCCATTAAACTTGATATGGATAATGCCTTTGACAAAGTAGACATTATATTTTAACACAGGTGTTAGCTAAATTTGGAATTCCATATCAAATAATAGACTAGATAAAATCTTGTATAAAGGGACCTTAGATAGCCCCCCTAATCAATGGGAAACTTGCTAACTTCTAAAAATACACTAGAGGACCTCTCTCCCCTTACCTTTATATCCTTCAAGTTGAAACTTTAAGGAGGACCTAACCAAATTGAGAAGGAAAGAAATATTGGAAACTAAAGCAATTATAGGATATAGAACAATCACTCGTGCTCAATTTGTAGATGACATTATTTTACTAGGGGAAGCCACAAAACTTAATGTCAGGTTAATAAAATAAGTTTTAGATTGTTTCTCTTTAGCCACAAGGGTAGAGATAAACACCCAAAAGAGTAGATTTTACACTATAAATACTTCAATATCATAAGATAGAGGTTTCTATCATATTTTGGAATTTCAAAAAGGTAGTGATACATTTAACTACATAGGTGTTCCTATGGGTTTTCATAAAAAAAATAGGAAACTTAGTGTAATTCTATAAAAGATGTCAAGGAGAATACAATAGTATAGTAATGGTTGTTTGAGTTTGGTTGGAAGAGTTATTTTAATCAAATCAGCATTAGCAAGTCTTCTCATATATCAATTATTGGTGTATCATGCACCCTTATATATCTTGAAAAAGTTAGATACAATGTGTAGATGATAAAAATATACACCATAAAGCAAAATGTAAATAAATAGTAGTAAATTATATGTATTGTATTGTATTGTACTTTATATCTAATTACAGTATTTGCCCTTGTAGGGATTATCCAAATATATAAGGGACCGGTCCCCTTATACAAATAAAATGATGCTTTTATCTTCTCATTGCTATAATAAATTATCGAGCGGGTTTGTAGTGACCACTACTTTGCTAGATTTGAGGCTGCTCTGGTTTTGAAATATTTGCATCTGAATCAGTATCTACAACTACTAAATTTGTAGCTAATGTCTAACTTTGTGTTCTAGATAAGTGTATATATTTATGTATTTTAGATCTATACATTTGTACACAAGCTAAATGCAAATGGTTAGTAGTATATATTGGGCCTCCTAAAGTAAGGCTTGGATTCAAAAAATATAAACTACAATAGGAATGCATAAAGAAAATGTGAGTGTATAAAACAAAAGTAAATGTAAACATATATTTACCTTGTTTGTGACTATTGCTATTGTTATTATGG
This sequence comes from Wollemia nobilis, assembly GCA_028583015.1. Classification (NCBI taxonomy): domain Eukaryota; kingdom Viridiplantae; phylum Streptophyta; class Pinopsida; order Araucariales; family Araucariaceae; genus Wollemia; species Wollemia nobilis. The sequence continues at coordinate 1,609,231 of JAQPPZ010002274.1, forward strand.
TCATGCTACATCTGAACATTGTCGTGTTGTGTCCAAAAGTCATATCCAGGCCTGTAGAATGTCACAATAAGGGTTTGGCATAGGATGGGAATGGTTGTGTGTTACATACCAAACATAGCAATCGGCTATGTTTCCAAATAATAATTTAATTGTTACTAATATAGTAAGAATTGATTTAATTTGATCATATTATATATTGAATTATTCATTTGCATATTCATAGAGTACTGAGCCCTCCAAGTGGCGAGGACCAGCCCTCCTTAAGTGGAAAATTTAGTTTAATAAAATTTTCATTCACTCCTATTCGGTTTTGCATCACATTCGAATTGATATTTTATTTACTCTCTATTGGATTTATATTAAGTGAATTGCATTCGGATACATGACTACTGCATTGCTAGATAAGGGTAGGAATACCCTTTCATGTGGTATCAGATTTCATATTACCAATCCAACTGGGACATCTGGTGGCAAAAACCATTGTCCAAGTCCTCGTGTAGCAAGACTCACAGCTTGCGGTAACATCAAAACACTAACCCTAATCCAATGCTCGACGAGTTTATAAGTCTCTTACTCTCAATGGCCTATTGCACTCTATATTTTGGAAACCATGAAAAGGAATGGTTCGGTGGATAATAGCATACTCAAAGGAAAAATCTTCCAGGCAGAGCAAACAAATATTTATGATAGTAAGTGTTTCGTAGCATAATAGCTCCAACAAATCCAGTTCAAGGAATATGTATCTCACATGTTCGAGAGTATACCAAATAATATGCATAGGAGTCAACTTCCCAAAGATCGCTGAATCACCATGCAAAAATATAGCATTATAGTATTCACAGGTGCCTCCCCAAAAAACCTAATCATATTGCCAAATTTTTTGTAAAACAAAACTAAGGTATAATTTAAACATTGTATTAAAATTGTATCTTTTATCCGTTAGGGATAATTATCCCACACACAGTGTGTGTGGGATTTGGAAGTATTTTTAACCAACTAGGCTCTACTAGTGGTATGTGACTACGGTCACATAACCCTCTCTCCTCGCGTGATCATTCCTTGACGGTCCTCCTTGGCGTAGTTGGTGTTGTCATTTTAAAATTGTTTCATGTGTCTTGGTCCCTTATGTCTCGTGGTCTTCAATTATATCATCTATCATTTGTCTTGATCCGTTATATCTCATGTTCTTTAGTCCTATCCTCCACCGTATGTCCTATAGTCTCCTTCAAGTTGCTTCGGTCCCTCTAGCATCACGTGTTCCATGTCCTCTAGTCTTCCATAAGTTATCGTGTTGTCATCCTAATCACCTAGTACCACACACCATCATATCTTCATCCTACGCATAGCCTCCATGTCCCTCATATGTCATATTCTCCTCGTTGCTTCCATTTTTTTGGTTTTGTGTCGCTATGATTTAGCTTGTCTAGTCTAGTGTTGTCCTTGGGTCTATTCTATTTTTTTGGTTGTCATCATGTCCCTAAATCTTCGTCGACTAGCCATGGTCATCGTGTCTTGTGTGAATCATGTTGTTGCACATAAAATCACCTTTTAGCCATTGAAAAAGTCACAATAGTCGTTGGAAAAGTCACAGTCAATAGTAGCCATTGGAAAAATTCAAATTCAAAATAGTTGTTGGAGCTTCGAATTTCAATTAAAAAATAGTCGTTAAGAGATCTAGCCATTGATAAATCAACTGCAAATTCCACATCGCATTTGGAGCGACAGTTGGAGCGGAAAACCAAACAATTTTTTTGCCCAATTTAACCAATTTTTTGCAGAAATCAAAGGTGAAAATTGTTAAGCAGGACTTATTGACAAGTGCATGAGCGAAATTTGGACCAAAGGATAAAATGGTCAATTATCAAACTCGGAGAATTCAAATGTAGCATTCCTAAAGTCATCAAGAAGACCTCTACAATACAAAGGTATGCATTATACTTCCCCTTTACGCATTAATAGTTTTGATCCCGATAATCCACTACTTAACACCATGGCTACCAATCCTTATCCTATATCTTCCCATGAGAATCTCACACATGAGGAAATAGAAAACCCCAATACAAACAACCCAAATATGTAAACTTTACTAGATTTCATGTATAAATTGATTGTAATATTGACCAAAGTAGTGGAAAACCAAAACCAAACAACTCCTCCTGCTCCAAATTGCTTCCATAGACACTGGAATAATATGGATCAGGATAGAGAGAAATTTTATGAACAACAAAGAGGTCCTACTAGTGGTACCCAAAATCACTTTACTAGACAAAGGAATAATGAGGATCAAGATAGTGAGGAAGTTTATGAACAACAAAGAGGTCCTACTAGAGGTACCCAAAATCACTTCCATAGGTAGTGGAATAATGAGGACCAAGATAGAGAGAAAGTTTACCGACAACCAAGAGGTCATAATGGTTTCAATTTCCCATGTATTTATATGCCCACCTTTAAGGGTCATGATCCACATGGTTGGTTAGCTAAAATGGAAGGCATTTTAGACTTATACCAGATTCTAGATTCAAAAAAGTTCCTTTTGCTTCCTCCAAACTAGGTACTGAAGCTTATCAATGGTTTGCATACCACAAATGAGGTAATAAGCAACCCATATTCTGGGATGAATTCAGCACACTTTTCCTTAATATATTTGATGAAGGATCTTCATCTTCATACATGGTTCGATTGTTATCACTTAAAAAAATAGGATCAATAAGGGAGTATATTTTAGAATTCACCAGTCTGCTTTCCTATGCAAGAAACTTACCATCCAATGTGGTGGTATTTGCTTTTATAAATGGGTTGAAAGAGAATATTCAAATTGAGGCTGACCTACAAGATCCAACTTCTTTAGATACATGTATAAATATTGCCAAGTTGGTTGAGAAGAAGGTACAATATGGAACATCTATCCACCATGATTCCTATAATAGATATCAATATCACAACTATTTCCATAGAAATGACCAACCATAAAAAATATCAAGCTTGTGTACCAAGAAAAAACTTTCAAATAGAATATGCTGACAAAGAAGATGATGAGGAAATAGTGGATATCAATTTACCTGACTCTCCCATAACAGAAGAGAAAATTGAACAAGAGGATGCAGTATTCTAAGAGGACACTATGGCAATTTTAGTACATACTCTTATGGGACTATCATCTCACCATACAATCAAGGTATCAAGATTCATTCGATAAAATAAGGTAAATGTGTTGATCGATTCAAGAAGTACTCATAATTTTATCGATACAAAAATAGCTAGAGCATTAAAATTACACATTAACTCCTCCAATCAAGATAAGTTTCAAGTTATAATTACAAACGGAGGAAATGCTCAATGTATCGATAGAACATCTCCAATTTCATTAAAAATGGGAAATTATACCTAGCATGGGTGTCTCTTTGTTATGAATTTAGGGAATTTAGAAGTCATTTTAGGAGTTGAATGGTTAGAAAAATTGGACACGATCAATTTTAATTATAGATAATGCTTTTTAGAATGGAAATAAAATGGAAAGACCATTCACATCCAAGTAATCCTAACACCTCCATCAAGGATAGTAAGTTCTCACAACATGGAGAAAATATTAAGAAAAGGAAGTTACGGATTCATTACTCAAATTAATTGTATGGAACAGTAAGCACAAGCCATGCCAAAAATTCAATCATAAGATCTACAAAATATTTTGGCTAACTATGATGATGTCTTCCAATAACCCAAGGGACTACCTTCCAAAATATCCCATGACCATGCCATACACCTTGTTCCAAGAAGTCTTCCTCCTAATGGTCATCCTTATCGATATCCCCAACCTCAAAAAATAGAAATTGAGAAAATTGTCCAAGAACTATTAGAAAATAAAGTTATCCGTCACAACACTAGTCCCTATTCTTCACCAGTAGTTTTGGCCCGTTAAAAAGACAATTCTTGGCATATATGTCCAAATTTTCATCCCCTTAACAAAATCACCATCAAGGATAAATTTCCTATACCTGTCATTGATGATTTACTAGATGAACTACATGGTGTAAATTTTTTTACAAAATTAGATTTACATTCTAGGTCTCACCAAATTAGAGTTAGGGAAGAGGATATTCCCAAAACAACTTTTCATACTCATGAAGGTCACTATGAATTCTTGGTCATGCCTTTTGGTCTCAATAATGCCCCATCCACTGAAGTCTCATGAACCATGTGTTTCATCCACTCCTTCATAAATTTGTCCTAATTTTTTTCGATGACATACTCATATATAGTAAATCATGGAATGATCATCTCATGCATGTTGGAAGGGTTCTTCATATACTACATAAGGAAAACTTACTTTTCAAATGCTCTAAATGCTCTTTTGGTGTTCAATAATTTGAGTACCTGGGTCATATAGTTTCTTAGGAAGGTGTTAAAGTGTATCCCAATAAGATAAAGGTAATTCAGGATTGGCCTTTACCTAAAACTATCAAGAAACTTCACGGTTTTTTGGATCTCATCGGCTACTATCGATAGTTTGTGCGTAACTATGGAAAAATTGCAGCTCCTCTCATAGCTCTTACAAAAAATGATGCTTTTAATTGGTCAGAAGTAGCCACTCAAGATTTCAAGGTGCTCAAAGAAGCAATGTATACTACTCCAGTATTGGCAACTCTAGATTTTTACAAACCATTCGTGATCGAATGTGACGCTTCAAGAACAGGTATTGGGGTAGTATTAATGTAGGAGGGTCATCCCTTGGCATTCGAAAGCAAAAAAAAATTGGGAAAAATATTATGACTGTCCACATATGAGAAAGAAATATTAGCTATTCTACATGTAGTGGAAAAATGGAGACACTACTTAATCAATAGCCGCTTCATTATTAAAACCGATCATAGTAGTCTCAAGCACTTTCTAGAACAACGATTTTCTTATCCAAAATAAAACAAGTGGTTAAAAAAATTGTTGGGATATGATTTTGTTATTGAGTATAAGAAAGGTAAATAAAATGTGGCAGTAGATGCATTATCATGAAAATATGAAGATGAAGTGGTTATTAGTGCTATTTTAGGTCTTTGTTTCAAATGGGTATCTCAACTACAAGAAGAATGGTTGTCAAATACAGAAACCACTCAAATAATTTAGGAATTGTTGTTGGGTTCATCCAAGCATCCTATTTTCTCCTATGATGACAAGGTTTTAAGAAGAAAGAATCACATTTACATTCCACACAATTCTACAATCAAATCTCGGATTTTGGATGAATTGCATGCTTCTCCATTAGCAGGACATTTAGGTTTTTTGAAAACTTATATGTGGATAAAAAAATCCTTTTATTGGAAAGGATTAAAAGTAGAAGTTAAACAATGGGTGGCTGAATGTAAAGTATGCCAACACAATAAGGGTGAAACATTCAAATCACCAAGATTGCTTCAACCATTACCTATTCCAGATCATCAATGGGAACATATTTCAATGGATTTTATTGAAGGTATTCCTAAATTAGAAGGCAAAATAGTAATTTTTGTGGTAGTGGATCGCCTCTCCAAATATGCTCACTTCCAAGATTTACAACATCCATTTTCAGCAAGCAAAGTGGCTAAGGTATTTATGGATTTAGTTTTAAAATTGCATGGAATGCCAAAGAATATTGCAAGTGATCGTGATCCCATATTTACTAGCAATTTTTGGAAATAATTATTTCATCTTAGTGTTACCAAGTTGAATATGTCCTCTGCATACCATCCACAAACAGATGGCCAGACTGGGATTGTTAAAAAATATTTGGGTACCTATCTAAGATATTTTATTCAGGATAAACAATATCAATGGAGTCATTAGCTTCCCTTGGCAAAATGGTGGTACAACACTTCATACCATTATTCCATTAAGATGTCTCCATTTGAAGCATTGTATGGAGTAAAACCACAAACAATAGTAGATTATGTTCCAGGTTCTTCCAAAGTGGCCCAAGTAGATTATTGGTTCTAACACTGACAATCCATGCTCAACATTCTCAAAGATAACTTGGTCTAAGCATAAAATCGTATGAACAGAAACATGACAAACATCGCTCATAGAGACAATTAAATACAAGTGATACGGTGTTCCTACATTTGCAACCCTACAAACAGTTGTCATTGAATATCAAGACCAGTCAAAATTTGGCTCCACGGTTTTATGGCCCTTACAAAATATTGCATTGCATTGGAGAAGTGGCTTATCAACTCGAACTTCCTCCCTCATCTCTTATACATTCAATATTTCATGTTTCCTATCTCAAAAAGTTAATCAGCCAGAAAGTGTATTCTCAGTCAGAATTACCAGTACTCGATGAGGAAGGATGTATATATCTCCAATCTGAAGCAATTTTACAAAGTAGAACTCGTATGCTAAGATCTCATCACATTAAAGAATTCATCATCAAATGGTAGGACTACTTGAAGAAGATGCTACATGGGAACCTGAAAGTATTTTCCAAACATTTCTAGCTTTGAGGACAAAGCTTTCCAAGGAGGGGAGCCATGTTACATACCAAACATAGCAGTCAACTATGTTTCCAAAGAATAATTTAATTGTTATTAATATAGTAGGAATTGATTTAATTTGATCATCTTACCTATCGAATTATTCATTTACATATTTGTAGAGGATTGAGCCCTCCAAGTGGTGAGGACCAACCCTCCTTAAGTGGAAAATTTGTCATTCACTCCTATTCAGTTTTCATCACATTTGAATTGATATTTTATTTACTCTCTTTCTGTTGAATTTATATTAAGTGAATTGCATTCGGAGACGTGATTGTTGCTTTGCTAGATAAGGGTAGGAATACCCTTTCATTGTGTGTGATTACATTGGGTGATTGAATGTGTAATTTAGCTCAGGACTTCATCAGTGTGATCCTCATGCTCCATGAAGGAGGAGAGGTTGCATTTATAGACTTCCCTTAGGGAATGGATGAGATGGTGGTTCAACCAGTTAAGTGGTTTTCACTAGTGCTTTTTTTTTAACTAAAGGTGTATGTGGATTTAAATATGCTTTTTATATTGATTATGCATGTTTGATTTACCTTTTGTATTTTAAATTAAATATGTTTATTTAATTTAAATATACATGTTGAACTAAAAGTGCATGTGGATTAAATATGCATTTTAAATTGATTATGCATGTTTGATTTGCTTTTGTATTTTAAATTAAATATGTTTATTTAATTTAAATATACATGTTGAACTGAAAGTGCATGTTGATTAAATGTGCATTTAAAATAAATTATGCATGTTTATTCGTATGCATATTTGATTTGCTTCTTTTTTATTTAAATTAATTATGTTTATTTAGTTTAAATGCGCATGTTGATATGTGCATTAAATTGAAGTCCATTTCTATAATAGGGTAATTTTTTCTTGCACGTAATGGGTATGGAGCTTGTGGAGTGGAACTGAAATGAACTGTGGATGATGTAGCCATGGGGATACTAGGATGAGCAGTCTCATTGAGGAGGGGTGATTAGTTGTGTAGCTTAGGTAATAATTAATCAATTATTTAATAGATAAATCAATTTAATTAATACCTTAGGTAAATGAACCTTTATTTGAGGAGATGTGGAGGAGAGTCAGGGGGAAGAGAGAAGAGAATGGGAAGGAGTCTAGAGAGCAATTTTGTGTTGGATTAGCTAAAAAAGAATTATTCTGAGCTGATAGGATTTATAGATTTCCCATCGAGGGCAGCGAAGGTGAGCACAGTAGTTCTAGGGTAGTGAAGGCAAGTACAGTAGTGCTAGAATAGTGAAGTAAAAATATTTTTATAGTGCCACAAAAGTGCTAGGGCAACGAAGGCGAGTGCAACCGTGCTAGGGTAGCGAGGTAAAAATATTTTAACAGTGCCACAACAGTGCTAGGGAATCAAAGGCGAGTGCAACAGTGCTAGGGCAGCAAAGGCGAGTGCAATAGTGCTAGGGCAATGAAGGCGAGTGCAGCAGTGCTAGGGTAGCAAAGTAAAAATATTTTAACAATACCACAATAGTTCTAGGGCAGCGAAAATAAGTGCAAAAATACTAGGGCAATGAAGTAAAAAAAAATTAACAATCTCACAGCAGTGCTAGGGTAGCAAAGTACAAATATTTTAACAGTGCCACAATAGTGCTAGGGCAATGAAGGCAAGTGCAATACTGCTAGGAAAGTGAAGTAAAAATATTTTAACAGTGTCATAGCAATGCTAGGGCAACGAAGGCTAGTACAGGAGTGCTAGGGTAGCAAAGTAAAACTATTTTTTAGTTGGTATTTTTAAAATGGTGGTATAATTTGGGAAATTGGTTTCTTATTTTTTATGGAGAATGAAGAGGAACATTTGAATTTCTCAGAGGACCCCTTTGAGGGGAAACACATATTTTCAACTCCAAGGGCCAAGGGTCCCATTTTTGGATAAGATTTAGAAGTTGAGAACTAGAGGTCCTTGAGTTTTTGAATGACCAAAATAATACTGCAAGTTATCAAACTTTAGTGGATAGAGGAGAGTCTATGTCAAAAGGTTCAGATCAAGTTAGTTGTCCTATTGACTACTCACTCTCAGGTGTCTCAGAACACTCTACTCAAGTGATGGGTCTAATTAATGAGCAAGCATTTCACTACGGGGAAGAAAAACTTGAGTAGGCTCCAAACAATCCAAACTCACTTTGTCTAAAAGATTTTTTTGGTTTTGGTTTTAGAGGCCCTAAGTGGAGTGGGTCTAAACTTATAATCAACACAATATACAACTCCAACTACTAAAGTACGTAACGTACATAAATAAGTTAAAAATAGAAGGTTGAAGATCAAAATGGTACTTGGGGAAGACTTAAGGACGGAACAAGTTTTGGAGTTTTTTAGAAAGAACTTTATTAGAAAGTTTCATGGACGTAAAATAGTTGATAATACACTAAATGAGTGGTTGTATAAGGTATGGGTCCCAATATTAGGATATGGGTCAATTTTTCACTTACTTGCTAGAGGATGGATTGGTTTCCTTTTTCAATCTAAGGAAGATGCACATAAAATTATGGGAGGTCATTGGTATTGTGGGTCTTCTTTTTTGGTTTTGAAGGTTTGGATGACTTGCTTTGATCCTAGTATTGAAGTTTCTAGGAGAATCCCGATTTAGGTAAAACTTCCAGGTCTACCAATGGAGTTATGGTCAAAAAGAGCTTTGAAAGTGATTGGAGATTCATTAGGTAAAACCTTGGATATAGATATTTCTTTTAAATCCAGTTTTTTTTTTATCTGTAACTCAGGTTTTGGTTGAGATGGATATCAGTGAAGGCTTATCGGATTATATGGATATAGTTGTGGGGAATAAAATTCATACACAAATCTTGGATTATTTTAAGATTCCTTTTAGATGTGTTCATTGGCATTTTTATGGATAAATTTCTAAGAAATGTTCTCAAACTTTAAAATAGAAAGTATGGAGGAGAAAATAAATTACTAGTGGAAATTTCAAGTCAGCTAACAACAATAAAGAGATACCTATTTTTTATAGCTCAATAGTGCTCCTTAATTTGGTACAAACAATCATAAAGAATGTTGTTGAACCTAGAACCAAAAATTTGGAGGAGAGAAATTTTGGGTCTAGCTTTGTCTCTATTACATTGTTCACAAGTTGTTAGAGAAGGAGATGGATTCAAAAAGAAAACTGTGAAAGGATTGGAACCTGATACTATTAAATTTGTTGGTCAGACATATAAGCCTTATGACAATTACTATCCAATACATTAGAATAATATGGACTTAGGTAATAAAGAACTTTGTACACTTCCTTATGAATGTTCGAAGAGAAGTCCTAGGGATAAGGAATTTTCTAAGATTTTGGACAATGGGCTAGCAACCTCAAATGCATTGAATAGGGATTGTGATCCAAATATTTCTACTATTGGGAGAATTCTTTGTGACCTATCAGGTGAATCTTCTAGGGAGGTATCTATTTCAAGGGATGGTTCAGAGATAAGTTCCTCTTGCATGTATTTGTTATGTTCTAGGAAAAGGGAATCTGAGCTAAGAACTTGTACATTTATTGGAAGGTTAGGGTTAGATCAATATCATATAAAGGAATCTTCCACTACTTCAACAAGTAGGAAATTATTTGGGTTTCATGCACAAGAGAAGGCTTTGAGGGAAATTTAGTAGGGTAAACAAAAATCTATCAAAGGGGTCCTTAGAGCTTGACAAAACCCCTCTAAGATGTTTAAATGTTCTTGTTATCCCTTAATATTTAAGGTCTTGGTAGTCCTTCTAAAATACTTGCCTTAGCCAAGATGGTGTAAATTCATAATCTGGAGTTTATCCTTCTACAAGAAACCATGGGGACAAGTACAAAAGTTATTGAAGGGTTAAGTAAATTGCTTAGGGACTAGGAGTTCTTATCACTAGATGCTACCAAAAATTCAAGGAATATTTTTACTGGATAGAAGAAGTAGGTATCCACCCAGGTGTTTTAGGTGATTTGGAGAGGAGAGGGCAATCCTCCAAGGGAGGTCCCAGGTTTGAATCTCCACCCTACCAAAAAGTTGAATTAGGTACCCAAAATCCAATTGATAATGTTGGTGCGGGTAGGGTCGGGCGTGACTCTCGGGTGACTTTGATGGTGTAGAACCCCCTGATCATGGTCTCTCAGACCAAGACATCCCCGTAAGGTATTTGTTACTTAAAAACAAAAAATAACTAGGTATCCTTAATTAATTCTTCCTTTATGGTTTTAGGCTTGTGGATAAATTTATTTTTTAAAGAATTGAGTTTGAGGTTATCACTTATTAATTGTTATGGTCCCTATGAAGATAGGCAAGTCTTCTGGGATGATTTTTCTCCCAAAGGTGTGTTAGGGATGAAAGATTTATCATTTGTGGAGACTTAAATTTTACTACGAATAGAAATGAGGTCGAGGGAGAATCTACAATACTTGATAAACTTGCAAATTACTTCAAGCATAAGATTGAAGAAGTTGGTTGTACTGATTTGGAACCAATATAATTAATGCCTACGTGGAGAAATTATAGAGTTGGAAAAACTGGGATCTCAAGGAGGTTGGATAGATTTTTAGTCTCAGAGACATTATACAATGAAATAGATAGAAAACAGTCATGGATTGAGACTGGAGGTGGCTCAGATCATTCTCCTATTTTTCTTCAATTAGAAATTCAAGAGGTAAAACCTGCCAATCCTTTTAAGCTCAATCCAATTTGGTTGGAGGAAGAATATTTTAAACAACTTATTAAAAAATAATGAATGGGTTATGACCAAATTTCCAGGTCATCAACGAGTTTTCAATTTGTTGCTGCTCTAAAAAAATTAAAATGAGTTGTGTTATTTTGGATTGTAGTCAATGTTAGAAATATTGAGAAGCAAAATTAAAACCAAGAAACTAGATATGCAAAGCATTACTAAAAATATCAATAATTGATTGATTATTCCATGGGATCAACTTTGTATAAATAGCAAAGTTGATCAATGTGAGTCGTTGGATTACAACAACTCAACAAATCTGAACTAGTCTAAACTGAGAGTTCACCTGACTCATGGAAGAGTGGTAACTCAAGTAAGACTATCCTAGTAGAACTTAAGAGAACAAATATTTATTCTAACACCCCCCTTAAGTGATACTAGGGGTGAATGTAACAACAGGAGATGAGTCCTGACAACAAGGCCTGATGAGGTACTCATGTACAATGAATTCTTATAGAAGAGATGGTAAAAAAAACACATGGGAAAAACCATCTTTCAAGAAGAAGAAGAAGAGGCATGTCTTCGGATGGCGAATATTATCCTCTATTGAACACCAAAAAAAATGAGTCTCGACAATATGGCCTTATTAGGTACTCATGTACAATGTACTTTCATATAGGAGAGATGGTGAAAAAACCACATGGGAAAAAACCATCTTCCAAGAAGAAAAAGAACAATAAGAAGAAGAGAGAGGTGAAAACCTCTGTGCACCCTTCTAATGCAACTGCCTAACCCCAAGTTTCTCTCGCAACTGAATGTAACGTAGAGAAGGAAAGGATTTGGTGAAGATATCTGCAATTTGATTTTCTGTGGGAATGTACTCCAAGTTTAGATCCCCTTGCTGAATATGTTGCCGAATGAAGTGCATGTGAATCTCAATGTGCTTTGTGCGTTGATGCTCAACTGGATTGTGGGAAATATGAATTGTGCTTTGATTGTCACACCAAAGGGTAATGGGTTGGTCATGGAAAAAACCAAATTCCCTTAGTATCGACAGCCAAAGAGCTCCCCAATGGCCCAAAACTCCTTTTCCTTTGTAGATGATAATGCTACTGCTTGTTGTTTTTTGCATGACCAAGCAATAGGTGAAGAACCAAGACAAAAAACATAGCCAAAAGTGGAACATCTATCTTCAACTGAACCTTCCCAATCAGAATCTATGTAACCAATGATATCCATGGATCCTCCTCCTTCATATAAGAGCCCATAGTGAGTAGTTCCTTGCAAGTAGCGAAGTATTCTCTTCGTTGCTTGCCAATGGCTGAAATGAGGTTGATGTGAGAATCTAGATATTAAGCCAACAACATATGAAATATCTGGGTGAGTATGAGTGAGGTATAATAGAATTCCTACAAGTTGTCTGTAGAGAGTAGCATCACATAGAGGGGACTTGCAGGAAGTATTTAGAGTGACTCCAGACTAAAAAGGTGTGGAAGAAGGCTTGCAATCAGTCATATTAAACCGTTGAAGAAGGTCTAGAGTATATTTATGTTGACACAATGAAATTCTTGCATCTGTTTGAGTTATCTGAAACCCAAGGAAGTAATGAGCTAAACCCAGATCAACCATCTCAAATTTCTCATAAAGGGAGTCTTTGACAGTTTGGATGTGAGAAATGGCACTACCAGTGAGTAGTAGATCATCAACATAGAGAACAAGTATGGTGATGTGTTCTTCATCCCTCCAAATGTAGACTGTTGCATCAGACTCACAATGAGAAAACCTTGAGGAAAGAAGGAAGGAGTCCATTTTTTCATACCAAGCTCTAGGAGCTTGTTTGAGACCATAGAGAGATTTCCTTAGTCTACAAACAAGAGAGGAGTCTTGAATAAATCCAATAGGTTGTTCCATGAATATTTCCTCTTTTAAGTCACCATGCAAGAAAGCACTTTTAACATCCATTTGAAAAACTAGCCACTTTTGGGAGGTAGCAAGTGCAAGTACCAGCCTTATAGAATCCATTTTTGCAACTGGTGCAAAGGTTTTAGAATAATCAATGCCTTCAATCTGTGAAAAACCTTTAGCAACCAAGCGAGCTTTGTGTTTGTCAATTTCTCCATCAGGTCCATACTTAGTTCTGTAAATCCATTTATAGCGAACCAATTTTCTTCCTTTAGGTAGAGGGACTAGATCCCAAGTTTTGTTTTTGATTAAGGAAGAAAATTCATTCTCCATGGCATCATCCCATTCTTTTATACCAGTTGCTTCCTTGAAGGATTGAGGATCTATGGAAATGGACTGACAAACAAGTCCAGAACCCATGGAGTTGCTTATTCTGGATGATGGAAGATTTTGGATGTAAGGAGTGGCCTCTTGAACTGTGGTGCGGGCCCATTTTGGCATTGTGGAAGGGGTAATGGGTGTGGCAGGACTTTGAGTTGGAGTTTGAAGTATAGGATCCTCATATTGGTCATTTATCTCAAGGATGGGATATTCATTATATTGAGGCTCAAATATTGGAGATGGCTCAAGAGAATTAATGTTGGAAGATGAAGATTGAGGATCTTTATGAGGGAATGTTTCATCAAATTGAACATTTTTGTGAAAAAAGACCTCATGAGTTGTGGGATCAAGGAGCCTGTAGGCTTTCATTTCCTCACAATAACCAACAAATATGAGTTGCTTGCTCTTTTTTTCTAGAGCCTTCCTCTTTTTCTTTGGGATATGTGCCCAAGTAGTACACCCAAAAACTTTGAAAAAAGAGACATCAGGTTTTGAGCCAGTCCATGCTTCCTCAGGAGTCAAATGGCCAAGAGCTTTATGAGGTGTGTGATTTTGAATATAATTTGCACAGTTAATTGCCTCAGCCCAATAAACTGCTGGAAGATCTCTTGAGTGGAGCATATAGTTTGCCATTTCTTTTAAAGTTCTATTTTTCCTTTCTGCAATGCCATTTTGTTGTGGATTATGGGAGACTGAATGTTGATGAATTATGCCATGAGTTGAGAGAAATATGGAGAACTCATTACTGAAGTATTCCCCCCATTATCTGTACAAATTTTCTTGATTTTGCAAGTGGCTTGGTTTTCAACTAAGGCCTTGAAGATTTTGAAGTGGGATAGAACATCACTTTTGTATTTTAGAAAGTAGACCCAAGTTCTTCTTGAAAAATCATCAATGAAGGTTAAGGCATATTTTGCTCCTTTGAAATAAGGCTCTAGGAAGACCATCAAGTCACTATGGATTAACTCTAGAGGGGATGAGGCTCTTTGAGAACCACTTGGGTGAAAAGGATCTTGATGTTGCTTTCCAAGAGCACATCTAGGACATACTCCATCAATAGAAGAGACTTTTGGCAACCCAGTTACCATTTCATGAGTATTCAACTCCTTTAGATAGCTATAACTGAGATGTCCAAACCTTTCATGCCAAATTTGACTTTCAAGATCTCCATGTGCAACAAAATAGGAGGCCCCATCTAAATTTTTGAATCCTTGGAAGTGAAATAGGCGAGTGTTATGATCAATATCTCCTTTTGCTATGAGAGAGTGTGGTTTTTGAAAGTCTCTTATCTCAACTCCTGTTGGTGAAAATAGAACTGTTTTACCCTTTGCAAAAGTACAAATCTGATAGATGGAGAGGAGATTTGTAGCTATATTTGGGACATAGAGAACATTATTGATAGAACCACCTTCAATGGATATGTCACCTTTTCCTTTGACTAGGATAAAGGATGAGTCACCAACTTCTATGCTACAAGTTGAGCTTGAGGAGATTGAAGTGAATGACTCATGAGAGGAAGTCATATGATGAGTTGCCCCTGAATCTAGAACCCAGTATTTTGATGAAGTTTTTATAGCTTTACCTTGAACATTTAAGGCTTTTCCTATCTGCTTCTTAGTGTCTATTTTGTGATCCTTCATTGTTGCCTCTAGTTGTTGAAGTCTTTTCCAACATTTGTTCCCAGAATGACCATCCTTTTTGCAATGTGTACAAGTTATGGGGCCTCTTTATTTCTTTTTGAATTTTTCTTTAGTGGAGGTGGATGCTACTAATGCTTTTGAGGAAGAGGGAGAGATCTCATATTTTGCAAGTTTTGTTTCCTCTCTAGTTAGCCTATCACAAAACTCCTCTAAAGAGGGCATTTTAAAACTTGTACCAAGTGCATATTTTGTAGACAAAAAAGTGGTTGCAAAAATTTGAAATACTCCATTTAACTTAGAGAGAATAAGATAGATGCATTCTTCTTCTATTTTTTTCTTGCCACTGACTTTTAATTGAGTGAGGACCTCTTTAAATTTGGTGAGAAAGTCAACAATATTGTTGAAGTCTTTAGGAGATAATGTTGTTAACTCTGCCTCTAGCTGCATTGACCTTATTTGATCCACTTTACCAAACAAGTTCTTTAGTTTTTGCCAACTCTCAAATGGATTTTTACATTCTGAAATGTGAAACCATAGGCTTTCATTTACATTTGTGCTTATAATACCCATTGTTTCATACATCTTTCCTTTATGAACAAATTTTTCATATTCCTTTTCAAATTCAAGTTGCTTCTCTTCTAGTAAGTGTGTGAGCCCTTTTTGAGAAATGAGATTTAATATTTTTGGTTTCCATGTGTGGTAGTTATGAGGGGTGAGTGGGTCAATTGTATTCATTTTTCCAAAAAAAGGTTATAGTGAACCAATATTCCCCCCTTTAACTGTAAGATTTTTAGAGAAGGCAATGTTGCACCAGTAGAAACCCTAGTTGAATTAATGCAGCAGAAGCTAGACCATTATACCAAAATCTTCAATTTACCCTCCCTTACGTGAGGGAAACTATAAGTAAATTTTGGAGAGCGATACGTGGAACATAGGCGATTTGAAGCAAGTATAATCTTCCAGACCCTTATACCGAATCTTCTCAATGACCCACCCTTACGTGAGGGAAACTATAAGTAAATGAGGAGAACGATACGTGGAACATAGGCGATTATTAAAATAATTGGGCCAAATTTTGATGTGCTCCTTGAGAATTTTCTCTTAATGTTTGCTTGATGTATTTTATCAAGTGTTTTTAGTAAAAACCACATATATGCACCTAGAACATGTAGAAGATGCTGAAAGAGTGAGATGCAAGCAACAACACCAAGTGGCCAAGAGAGTGCCACAGAATGACTCCACCACAAAAACTGTCCTCCAATATTTGTCCACACAAGGAATGCAGCAGTAGCAAAAAGGAACTCCCCTGAACAAAGCCAAAGACAAAAAAAGGTGCAAGAAGCAACACCAATAACCCCCCCGATTGAAGTCTTCAAAAAATAGGTGCAATAAGTAGCAACACCAAAACAAATCCCCCTAGAAAATTTTTATTTATGATCTTACAAGGAGTTGAAAGCTTGTAGGCTTTTTGGAGGATGAGAAACATAATCATAAAAGATTCTTTACAATACTACTTTGTAGAATCAAAGGAGATTATTGCAAATTAGGAGAAGTATTTAGATTATCTTTTATCATTAGCTTTGAATATAATCAACCTAAAATAAGATGAATTACCACAACCTATTTTTCTCAACATGATTTGCCATCAATCAGAAAAGTAATGAATGCCACTACATCGAGTATGATGTGTGAAGTGGCACAGGAAGCGTAGACTTTGTGTCCACAATAGCACAACCTAGATCGAATATAAGCACACTTCAAAATGCGCCAAGCTGAGCAAAGTAGCATCCATAGCATCTGCCAACTTCAACTCGTTGTGAACAAAAAAACACAAGCACTCTTCTTCCAAAAAATACAAGCAGCATCTTGGTTTTAGAGACTTTGGGTTCACTATCTCACCATGCCTAGATGCAATGGCCGCTAAGAGCATAATTATATCTCAAAAAAAACTTTGCAATGATGTATTGCAATGTATACAATAGTATTTGGGCTTTCACCGTGTTCACTGTGCAAGAGGAAACTTTACAACCTTGCTTCCACATCCATAATAGGTGAAGATAGAACCACTTAAGAACTGTGCTTCCACGTTAAATTGTAGGGGAGACCTACAGATAGAGGAGGCACACTAGCAAAAGAAAATATGTTGCAAGTTATAGTAAATGGGTGCCACAAACAAAAAATTATTGAATGGCTATTTACTTAGGAGCATTAAAAAAATACAATAATGTTGCTCTTAGTGATGCCGCATGCCTTCATATTTGTTGCGATCAATGTCAACCCTAGTGAATCATAGCAAGAGTTGTAGATAAATCATAATAAAAACTATTGTAGAGGATAGCCATTGTTGAAATTTGAGAGAGCTCGGGTTAGCTATATAAGATATTTTTTGAAGGAAGCCATTGTTGAACGTCGTATTTATCGCAAGGAAGAAAAGATGTGGCTCTTCGTGGCCATTTAATTTGCGGAAAGAACTAAATTCTTTAGTAACGGCTCTCTTTTTTCTTGGCAGAAGCGGGCACCAACTAGATAATACATCGCGTAAGAGAGGAGCTCCAAACTGAAGAAGACGTGTTAGTTTAATGAAAATTATGTGGGAATGTCTAATGAAGAGCAGTGCACAACAAGAAATGAGCGACTTTCCAACTTAGCCATATCATGGCTCCCAACGAAGATGATGTGGTAGCCTATGTTTGATGAGGAGTAGTGTGCAATAAACAAGGAGTGGCTTCTCTTAGGTGTTACCCATATCGTAATTGTGCCACATAGATATGCCTCGAAATTAGTTTGGTTGAAGCAGTATTGACTGTATTATTGATAGTGAGCCAAGAATTTGAGTTGCTAGCCAAAGTGCTCTCCTCGCAACCTGAAGAATTTACGTATTTTGATGCACAAGGGTTGAGGCTAGCCAAAAAAATAGTCATGATTTGGCTCATTTGCTTTAGTGACATCACACGACTATCGCTCGGTGAGAGGAAGTAAGGTGTGCTCACTTTGATTTACTATGGATAGCGTGATGTTAGCGAAATATGCTTGGCGAGAGGAAGAAAGGTGGATGCATGGAATATTATCTTCCTTCACTAATGCACAACACGATTTGGAAGAAAGCATTCGAATCCAAAAAATGGTAGTGTGTTAGAAACCTGCACTACTTTAAGGGATTGCAAAAGGATACTGTGAGAGGTCAATGTGATGCAAAGATATTAGATTACACCACACACAAAAAAATCCATCAAAGAAAGAATAACATCCTGATTTTTATCCTTCATAACAATAATAATGATGATCTATACAAATTATTAGTGCTTAGATACAATACAGGAGAATAGATCAAAAACAATATGACTATTTAACAACTTCCAAATGAGCTGAAATAGTCAGAGAAGATTTATCCAAAAAAAATGACAAGTTGAACCATATCTATGAAAAAGGTGAATGCTTGCAAAAACTAGTCTTGCTCTGATACCATGTTGTAAATATTGAGAAACTATATTAAAACCAAGAAACTAGATATGCAAAGCATTACTAAAAAGATCAAGAACTGATTGATTATTCCATGGGATCAACTTTGTATAAATAGAAAAGTTTATCAATGTGAGTCGTTGGATTACAACAACTCAACAAATATAAACTAGTCTAAACTGAGAGTTCACCTGACTCATGGAAGAGTGGTAACTCAAGTAAGACTATCCTAGTAGAACTTAAGAGAACAAAGATTTATTTTAACAGTTAAAAAGGAGAGTATGGATAGAGATCTTAAGTTGGTGGAGAAGGAAATTTTAAAAATTCATAAAAATATTGAGGTTGTTTTGTTTAAAGAGGAGGAGAAAACAAGACTGGTTGAACTAGAAATTAAGAAGAACAAATTCTTAGAGTTGAGGGGAGCTGAATGGAGAATAAAAAGTAGAGTTGTATGGTTAAAAAATGGGATGATAATACTAACTTTTTTCATAAATTTGCTAATCACAGGAAGAAGGTTAGCACTATCTAGGAGATGCAGAATGAAGGAGGGGTCCTCGTTAGGAGTTTTTCTAAGTTAGCATATTTGGGAGTAAAACATTTTCAATCTATCTATAAAGAACCTGATAGAGTCAATATTGGAGAAATTTTAAAGTTAACTACTTTCTTCCCCAATTTTGTGACAGAGGAGTACAATTAGTTACTTATGAAGGAGGTCACAAAGGAAGAATTGAAAGTTGTTCTAGCTTCTTTCAAAAAGGATAAAAGTCCAAGGCCTGATGGATGGCCTGTGAATTTTTTCCTAGTTTTCTATTATTTGGTTGAGGTGGACCTTCTTAGAGTAATGGAAGAAGTTAGGTCAAGTGGTCAAGTTTTGAGGGCTTTTAACTCTATTTTTTAGCTTTGATTCCAAAAAAGGATAAGCCTAAAATATTTGATGAATTTAGACCTATTTTGTTGTGTAATTGTATCTATAAAATCATTGTAAATATTCTGGCTATTAGATTGAAGAAGATTTTCTCTAAAGTTATTTTCTAGGACCAGTTTTGGTTTTTAGTAGGTAGATATATTTTTGAAACCATAGGAGCTGCACAAGAGGGCCTTCATTCTATTAAAACCAAAAATATTCCTGCAATGGTCCTTAAACTAGATCTATCTAAAGCTTATGATAGAACTAGCTGGTTGTATCTCAAATTGATGCTCTTACATGTGGGTTTTAGCTATCCAATAGTAAAGTGGATTATGGGATGTATTCTTCCATATCTTTTATTGTTCTTATCAATGGATCAACTTCCAAATTCTTCAGACCCTCGAGAGGACTAAGATAGGGATGTCCTTTATCTTCTTTACTTTTTTCTATGGTTGCTAAAGGATTAAGTAGAGCTATTTTGGATGTAAAGTGGGTAGGATCCTTATCTGGGATCAAAGTGGGGGTCCTTTATTTACCTCATTTATTATTTTTTGATGATGTATTGTTGTTCAAAAATGGCAGTTTAAGGAAATCTAGAAAGTTGAAGGAAATCTTAGACACTTACAGTATTGCTACCGACATGAAGATAAATTTTTAAAAATTCTTTATTTTCTTTAATGGTATAGAGTAGGAGACTAAACAAGATCTAATCAAAATTCTTCCTTTTAATCTCTTAAATTTTTAGGAAGGCTTTAAATATCTGGGGTTTGTATTGAATCCAAATACTTACAAGAAGAGAGATTGGGGATGGCTTTTAGAGAATATTGAATTTAGAATTAACCATTGGTGTAATAGATGGTTGTCTATTGGTGGGAGATTAACACTTGTAAATTTGGTTCTTCAGGCAATTCCTATTTTTTGGAACTCTTTGGCCTTCATTCCCAAATGAGCTCTAGAGAATATAAGAAAATACTTCTTTTGATTTCTTTGGACTAGATGTGAGGAACATGAAGGCATTCCTTTAGTTAAGTGGTAGAGTATTGCTAGGCCAAAGGAGGAAGGTGGTTGAGGCTTTAAAAATATCAATATTTTTTGTTTTTCTTTGGCAACAAAAATTTTATGGAGGATTTTAACCAAAGAAGGATTAGGGAAGAAGATTGTTGAACATAAGTATATTTATCCAGGAACCTTTATGGATTGGATCAGAAGTCCATAGAAAAGCATTAAAAATATTTCCATTCAATGGAAGGCACTAGTACAGGCCTTTCCTATGATTGGAAAATATTTGGCTTGGAAAGTGGGAAATGGTGAACAAGTTAGAATAGGGGTTGATTCTATTTTGGGTTGTGGTAAAAACATTTTGTTGTCGGAAGCTATGATAAGTTCTTTACAAGAAAAGGGTTTTCACTTTCTTCATCAGGTAGGGGATTTAGATTCTTGTAGTCTTTGGACTTAAGGTTGGAAGCAGGCTCAAGTATTGGATTTTTCTGATGAGAAGGTTGTTTTGTGGAAGGCTTACATTGATATTATTAATAAGAGTCATATCAAGCTGAGATCTAAACCAGATATTATTTGTTGGGTATACAATAAATAGGGGGTCAATATACGTCTAGACTTGATTACAAAGCAAGTTTTGACCCTCATCCTCAAGGTTCTGCTTGGTGGTGGAAGCAGATTTGGAAATTATCTGCCCCAAAAAATAAAATTATATTTATGTGGTTAGCTTTGAGAAATAAGGTTTTTACTTGGGAAGTTTTACAGAGGAGAAGCATACAAGGTCCAAGTATTTGTATGTTGTGTCATTTAGAGGAGGAAAACATCACACATTTGTTAATCAAATACCCTTTTTATCAACATATTTGGTTAGAAGTTGAATATATAACTGGAGTACAAAATATTTAGGAAGGAGAAACAGTGGAGGTATGCTTAAGATAATGGTTTTTGAAAAAATAATTGAAACAATTTATTTCTTTACCATGTCTTATATGTTGGGGTATATGGTTGGCATGGAATGCAAGTATTTTCGAAGGGAAGTTAATTTCCCCATTTCAAGTCATATATCAAGTGAGGAATTTGGTCTCAATCAACAAAGGGACTGACAAATATAAGAAACCTTGACAAGTAGACAATTTGTTTATTGAAAAGTCTCAACCATGGGATTTTTTTGATGGGACTAGTCACAGGCAGTCATCTTTTAGTAGCATGGGAGGCATTCTATACTTCTTAGATACCTACTATATCCAATTTAAAATAGGTCTTACAATAGTTTTCAACAATTGTGTTGAGTTTCAGGCATTGAGATTTCTAATGAAGTGTGTTGTGGAGAGAAATGTGAAAAAATTACAAACTTTAGATATTCCACTCTAGTCATCAATTGGATGAATATATCTACTCAATTAAAAAATAATCTACTTAGACTAGTGGGAGATGAAATACTAGAGGTAATTTTCCTATTTTAAAATATCTCTTTTACACATGTTTATAGGGAATTAAATCAAAAAGCAGATAGGTTATCAAAAGAAGGTCAACAAGTTCTAGAAGGCTTCTTGCAAATGGAAGAGAACAAGGATGGAATTTCTTCTTTCACCTACATATCATATCCCTGTTGTCTATGCTAGCTCTAGGTTTTATACTATGGGTCTGTTTCATTTGATTAGAGCTTTATGGTAGTTGATAATTGTTTATTTTCTATTCTGTTGATTTCTTTTTCACTTATTTCTATCCATTTTTTGGTCATGGAGGTTGTTTGGATGATTAAGTATTGATATATAAGGATATTTCTCCTTACTATCCCCATGCTATTTCAAATATGGGATTTTTTTCTCTCTGATTCGTCCGACTATAATTATATCTTGGATCCCAGTAATCTACTTTTATATGGGTTTTTTTTTGTGCTAAGGCACCTAAAAGTGTAATTTTCTTTCACTTTTGAAATAAAATTATGATTTTTTTCTTGTAAAAAAAATGCACCTTTATTTAATATTAATTAATTTTAATTAATATTAAATATACTAATTAATTAGTGTTTAATTATGCTTGATTTTGGTGTCTACAGATACCTCTTTTTGTATTGTATTGTGTGAAACACAATGCGATGCAAAAATAATGGATACTTGTCGTTATGCAAATGAATCATGGCTTACTCTTGAGGTATTAACATTTGATTTCCCTAGAACAAGAGTAATATAAGATGCTTAGGTGATGGATATGAAAAATATCTTGTGAATCTTGCCATTGAAAAATTGATGAGCACATACATATACTAACTAACAACTAAACTATTGAGACTTGGAGTCTTTGTGTGAATGTGACTTGGAGTCACTGTGCAAAAATGTGACTTGGAGTCACTATTCAAAAATTGGAACGATACTACGTGCATGATAGTCTTGGATAGGGTTCTTGGACAAACATCAAGTCCAACATGGGTGTTTGATTATTTAACTTATATGGAGTACGATTTTGCTAGTATTGTCTACCCCCTCAAGCGATGAGTCGATGGAGGATAGAATGGATCAGGGTTATGCATAAGGGATCGGCCCCAAAATATATTTATAAAATGAAGGTGAATTGTCTTGGAATCCCAATGAAATATGTAGAAGTATACATGGCGAATTGCAATTATTTTTTTCCAAAAAATTTCAAACCGTGGCGAATTTCAAATTTTTTTCTCCAAAAATTTTCAAACCGTGGTGAATTTTTTTGTGTTTGGGGCCTTGAATATCGGGTTACAAACTCTAAAAATGTACAATAAAATTAAAGGATTTAGGCCGACAAGAAAGGCTTTTAGCCTTTATGATTTATGACGATTGGTTTGAGACGTAAAATTCAATTGGTTGCAGGCATGTCGATCGATTGCAGACTTGACGATTGGTTGTAGAGATACCGATCAATTATAGATATGTCGATTAGTTGCAACAATGACGATTGGTAGCAAATATGTCAATCAATTGTAGACATTTTGACAAGCTACATACATACTGATTGATTACAGATATGACGATTGTCGATCGGTTGCATAGATGTCAATCGGTTACAACAATGATGATTGACTACGATGTTGATCGGCTGTAGCTATGTCAATCAGTTACAACCATGTAAATCGGTTGTAGCCATATCGATTGGTTGTAGTCATGCTGATTGGTTGCAGATATATCGATCGGTTGCAGCCATATCGATCGATTGCAGCCATGCCAATTAGTGGCAAACATGTCGATCGGTTGTAGACATATCAATCAATTGTATCCATACTGATCGATTGTAGACATACCGCTTACCGATCAGTTGTATACATGTTGATCAGTTGCAGGTATGAGGATAGACTAATGGCGATCGATAACCATGCAATCGATCGACTAATGTCGATCGATGCAGTACTACAACCTACTAACTAATGCCTATCAACACTTCTGTAACCGATATACAATTACTGATCGATAGTCCCTGCAACCGATAACTTGTTGTCGATCGACCTCTCTGCAACCGATTGACTAATACTAATAGACACAATTCTACAATCGATTAACAAATAATGATCGGCACCTCTACAACCGATATACAAATTTTGATCGACAACCCCTACAACTAATAGGCTAATGTCGATCAAAAATTTTGCAACCGACTGACACCTTTGCAAGCGATAGATGTATGTCGATCGACACCTCAAGTTTTTCGTTGTTTCAGAGCTATTTTTGAGTTACAATATTTTTGATGTATGTTTATCGTTACCCAATACAGTATATATATGGGTAGTATATGAGGCGATTTGGGCGGGAAATATAAAATCATTTATAATTTGAAGGTGATTTGGGTAGGAAATAAAAAATCATTTATAATTTGAAGGCGATTTGGGGGGAATATCAAAATCATTTGTAATTTGAGGTCGACGAATTAAAATAAAATTATTTTCATGATTATCAATGGTGGGCGAATTTACCCCAAAAAAATTCCACCCCATAAATTGTGGGCGAATGGGCCCCACTGAAAGGATCTAAAATTAGCCAATTTAAAATATTGAAAATCCCAAATAGATCCAATTTGCGATATTTCGTGCTTATGCATAACCTTGGAATGGATGACAATAATAAAGCAATTGATTTGAGTGGGATTGGGCACATACGGGATGGATGGCATGTGGTTGATGGTAAACTTGGTTCGTCTTTATAATTTTAGAAAAAAAAAATTATGTCGGGCCTTGTATGGATATTTTTGTAGATGCCTCATATCTCTTATTGATAGTTTTGATGAGCTTTTACATCTCTGACATATGCAGTCTGTGGGTACACTTGTACATGTATTTTGTCGATGATATATATAATTTTATTTGTTGACTGATGTGATGTTGTGCTTAATTTACTACACCAAAAAATATATTTAACGGTAGTTAATAACTGTCCTTAAAGACTTTTAAGGGCAGATTTCAAACCGTTGTCTTTAAGGGTATGATAAAAAGTTTATATTATACGACGGTGATTAAAAACTGCCTCAACAAACCATTGTCTTAGGGTTATAATATGGCAGCTCTTAATCACCATCTTAGATGATTTTTGACTGCCATCCTAGACCCTAGCACGGTGGTCAAAAATTGTCATCTTAGGGATCTTAGGGATCTTATATCCCTAAGACGACAATTCCCAACCACCGTCCCAAGTAAAATTTACGATGGTCAAAAATCGTTGTCCTAGGAATATTAGATGGTGGTAGAAAACCACCATATTAGGGGATCTTATATGGTAGTAGAAAATCACCGTCTTAGGGTCTTTTTATAATTGGATAAGCACTTTACAATAAGCTACATTCATTCACTAAGGGTGTATAAATATTCAATGTAAAGGGGCAGCTTTTTTACTATTTAACATACTAATTTACTTTACTTTATATTCATGAACACCCCATGCATATGGAACTTACCTGAGGGCTCCATACTTACCATTACCAGTAGACGTGGGTATGCAGGCTTAATTTTAATACTTGCATGGTTTATGTTCACTTGTTCCCTTAAATATGTGTGAGATGCCAACATTTGAATAACAACTAACTCATTGATAATAACCATTATGCCATTATAAAAAAATAATTTCAAACATAAGCATTATATTCCAATGGGTCAAAGACGCATATGGGGTTTGTTGAAAGAAAATATGCACACATGTAACAATCACAACTCCAAATTATACTATGCCAGAACCTTGCTTCAATTTTTTTGGATGGTAAATTTGCTTTGGTTTCAACAGTTTTTATTATTTTAATATTTTAAAATTTAAAGTAGGGATAAACTTTATATATATTCACCCACACAGAAGGAAGAGGGGAGACCAAAGTAACAAACATTAAAATTTTGGCAGCTAAAGCCTAATTGTAATAATCTTGCATACTTTTGATTTTTTCATGATTTGTTATATACAAGATAATTAATTAGACACAACAACAAATACATTATGAAGTCCAACTTAGTTAAAGCCAAAAGGATGGTAATAAAATC
This sequence comes from Wollemia nobilis, assembly GCA_028583015.1. NCBI lineage: Eukaryota > Viridiplantae > Streptophyta > Pinopsida > Araucariales > Araucariaceae > Wollemia > Wollemia nobilis. Next base: position 1,635,157 of record JAQPPZ010002274.1, read on the forward strand.
CAAAAATAAGCTAAAAGATAAATATACATTTGAACAAGATTAAATAGTTGTTAACAAGATTTACTTAAGTAGTGCTTAATGGATAACTATTTTTTGAATTCCTAAGAAACAATACTAACCAGCCATATATATTCAGAATTCAAGGCTTGCCAAAATTAAATGACTCTTCTTTTCATAGCTTCAATGCATAAATGATACCCTACCAATATCTAAATTTATTCATCATCAGTAAGCAAAAATTTGTAAACATAAAGTTAGAAACAAACCTTGCTTAAGAAACAAATTACCAAAAATTTGTAGTCCAATGGTCTGCAAATTTAAGAACAATAGAGATGTATTCACAAGAATCTAATCAAAACTAAATGTTTCAATTAACCATAAATTACAAATTAAAGTTTTGCAGTTTTTTATTTTTTAGAAAAATAATATATTGCCACCTTCACTTAAAAGCAGCAATAAATATGTGTCAAGGTCCTCCAAGATGGCCTCTCCTGAAGCCATCTTCAATGCAGTTACATTAGTTTTTGAGTTTCATTATAGTTCCACAGATTAAGCCTTGCAGTCAAATGGAACAAAGGTGTCATGGTGTTAGTTGAAAGTAAATCGCTTCCAGTTTGCTTCACAACATCTGAAAAAACTTCCATGTGTTGAGCCAAATCATAGGGATTTCATCCTGAGGCTAAAAGTCAAATATTCAACAAGCACTATAGCTTCAGGCTCATACAAAACAGAAAACTATATTGCAATTTTAATGAACATACAAAACAGAAAACTATTGAAATGACTAAGAAAAGAAAGAAGAAAATGACATAATATGTTTTGAAAGCTCAGATCTACAGTACAATTATAGGTTTTATTTTCCAACTCAAATCTGAAAGTGCTCCTAACTATCAACTATCTTCAAATTGATCTTTGCATCTTTATTGATAAGATTTTTGGTTTAACAGAGCATTGAAACCTTACCAGGCATTAAAGTAATGTTAACGAGAGGGTCACCTTCAGTATCATTAGAATGCCATGGGTTGATCATAAAAAATACACATCACCTATCCCATTAATCCAACACTCATGCAATTGAAGGGTACATAACAACATTTGCAAAATAGTTTTTTCATGGTATTACCAAGCTTTCAATGGAAGCAAGGCTCTACATATGTGCAGTACAACAACAATAGGGACATAAAATTTGAGTGGTAATACCATTGCCTTGAGGCCACTATATAGATGGTAATTTAAACTCTAAATGCAAAAAAAAAAAATTAAAAGTAATCTTCAATAACTTTTAACACTTACCAACTAATGATGATTACAATCACCTAGCAAAAACAAAGTCTTATTTTTTCACTTTTCCAAAGTCAATAGTTATGATTATATATGTAAATGGAAAAAAATTATTTTAAGTGCAATTTTTATTTACAGATATAGGTGAATGGACAACCTAAGCCCTCCATGTAATGGTTAGATGTCTAAGCATCCCTACCCACCCCAACCATCAGAGATGAGGTGAGAGGGTATCTTAAGACTTTTGTCAGATACATAAATATCCATCTATGCCTTAGCAACACTTGTATTCTCTCTTTTTTTTACCAAATTACCTTCTCATATCTGACAGGCCAACCTCATGCTCAGCATACCTACTCACCTCACTCTTAGCTCGGATTCCCTTTAATTATCTACTAGTGTTTTCTAAAAATAGAACAAAAAATATCTAACAACACTCATTAATTATTTCCATTAATTATAACTACTTTTGAAGTACAATAATTAGGCTTAAAGGAAATAAAAAATCAACTACAAAAACACTCAGTTTAATGCAAGCTTAAAGGAAATGAAAATAACAATTATGCAGATAGACCACTAAGGGAGAAGTAAATGGAGAAAAGGCAATTTCTTTTGTAATCATTGATGTCAGATGTTAATTCAAAGCATCATATAATATTGCTACAACAAGGTATAATTTATTTGTAAATAATTTTTGATATGATCCAGGAAATGAAGGATCCCACAACATCCTTCATTGTGTCCATCTCATCAGTCCTTCTGTACAAGATTATTTCCTCTTTATGGATGATATGTACATTGAATTTCCAATAACCTTCACCCAAATGTTGACCATGTACAAGGTCTTCAAGGTCAGTATTGATCATCGTACCTTCAACCACTATGTTATCCTTATGAATCTGATTCAAGTAGCAATCCCTTCTCTTAGTTTGAGTGATCAATGTCATTTTCAATCCCTACATGGAAAATCAAAAGCCCAAATAAATTCACTACATAGTGTACAAAAACTAAGTCAATTATTTTATATTTAAAAATAGTAGTTGTACCATTGATGACTCTAACATAGAAGGTATTGAGCATTTTTATATGCCTTGATCACCACCACCATTGTTGTGTCCAATTGTAGGGGTAGCATTTAGTGATGCTATTTATGGAATTATATGCAAGGGATTATTATAACTTTAGGGGTGCGACATGTAAATATTTCAAATATGAAATCATGAAAAAAAATTACACACCTCTATCTATAAAAGTTGTGTCATAATCTCTTCAAGATTTTTATCTTCCTCTACAATCTTCTCTTCCATCTATTTTTCTCTCTCTACAAGCTTCTCTTCCCACTTTTGCTCTTTATCTATCGTATGCTTTTGCATTTGGTGCAACTTCTATATGTAACCCTTGCCAAAAAATAGAACAGTTGGTGATACTCCTTTGCCAACACCCTAAACCTAACCCAGTATTTTAGGTCATAAAACATTAGCGAGGACATCATCCTTAATATATTGATTTACGAAGCTTCCAGATGATATTGCATCGTCCATTTTTTCTAGTAAAATTACATGCATATTTTATTGGTAACATGTTAAAAAAAAAATCGATATAACAATGGTTTGAAGTTCAACGCATTACTATTTCCAAGGGAATATCACTTACGATTGTCTCTACAACTTTTGGTGTCCTTTTTATGATCTTCTATCCACACAGTTGCCTTTGGCAGGGGATTTTTCGTATTTGGTTGGATCTTCCTCTATAAGATATATAGTTAGAGAGACATGGGGATAAGTCATATGAAAAAACTATATAGCTATGTTTATCACATAATGAACAAGAATGATAGAATACCATTTCATGCTCCAATTGAGCATATCTTATTCGATTGCAAGTGTGCATGATGGATTGGTGAGATCTATTTTATTTTTCCTTTGCCTCACCACCTACAATGCAATGAAGAAACTAATATATAAATAATTCACTAAGGAGAGCAAGGTCGAAAAAATTCACATGAACATAACAATGATATGAACTACCATAGCAGATTGGCTAGTACTTGTCTTAAATTCAACGATGCTCTTGCCATTCACAAAGGTTTCCTAATATTTTCGTGATACACAAGGTGAGGGATTAGCAATTCTATTTACATAATTATCATACTTATCATAGTATTTTTCATAAGTTGATGCTTATGAGCACGCCATTGTTGTTCCATGGTCGTGAAGACCCATTTCTTCATTATCTATGAAATGATATATTTTTGCTGCATCAAAGTAGTATCTTATTAGATGCAACATTTATATAAGTGTTCAAAAATGGATACTATGAACTCCATTGGCTAGAAATTTACCGTAATGAGTGTCCATAACTAGTTTTTATGTTCCACTGGGACTGCTCTCCATTCTATATATGTGATAGAAATAATCTCCCTTGTAATCACCCCCAAGTAAGATGTAAACTTAACAACATTTTTTCCTATGGGTTGTCCATTTAGATTGCAAATGATCTTGTTACAATACCAATATAGCCAAGTCGACTATATTTCCAAGTGATAATTAATTTATTGATTTATTATTATATATAGTTGTAGGTTGATTTTATTATGATTCATCATTCATCATATTAATCCAATTGTGTATCCTGCAAGAGACTTAGCCCTCTCTAAGTGGCAATAAGTGGCAATAGGACTTAGCCCTCCTTAAGTGGCACAGGACTTAGCCCTCCTCAAGTGGCAAAAGAGATTTGATTAATTCCATTCCGATCTGTGTTTAATATATTTTATGAAGAATTCTACTTCAAGTGGTATCAGAGCAACTTTCTTGACAACAAGGAAATCAATAAAATTTAAAGAAGCAATTGTGGACAACCCAAATCACCAAAAAAGAAAAATTGCTTTGCATTTGCATTCTAAAAACTCACTGAACAGTCAATCAAATTTGTAGAGAGTTTAAGGCACAACTCTACGAAGATGTTGTGATAAACTTTAAAACAGATACAGTTGCATAAAACACACGTTTATTCAGTTCCAACATAGTGGTTTTCGAAAGGTTTGTTGCAGTCCAGCGCAGTCTATTAGATCTGCAAAAACATCACAGCAGGATTCAGAAGACACCAAGAACAGGCATGAGTCACAGTCGTTTCGTAGATTTTCTTTTCAGCTCGCTATTTGTTTCGTAGTCTCCCAAAGATCATCATAGGTCCTCGGTGATATTGTGGTGCTCATGTACGGTCCAACAACAACTGATAAAACACCAAGAAGGGCGCGGTTTATAGTCAAAGGTTAAATATTGATGTTCGCGTACTGTGCAACTTTCAAAAGTTCATGAAAATTTTAATCACCGTGCAGCATTAATAATTCAATAAATTTAATTCGTAAAGTTTCAATAGAAAGGTAGAAAATTCATTCATGGGTTGGCAGCTTAGAACAATCGCGATATTGCAGTTTCAAAATGACCGGTATCTTTTCTTTTCTTTTTTATATAGCAAAAACTCCTTGTGGGGTCGCTTTGGTCTAAGAGATCACAAACAGGGGTTCTACACTGTCAAAGTCATCCTGGGTCGCACCCAGTCCTGCACCCAGCCCTACCCGTACCAACATTATCAATTGGATTCTGGGTACCCAATTCAGCTTTTTGGTAGTGGAGATTCGAACCAACATTATCAATTGGATTTTGGGTACCCAATTCAACTTTTTGATAGGATGGAGAATCACCTCCCTTGAAGGATTGCCCTCTCCTCTCCTCTCCAACTCACCTACAACACCTGGATAAAATGACCTCACCTACAACACCTGGATAAAATAACCATCTTGTTCCATAAAATTATTAAAGTTTTCGAATTCCAAAGTCTACGGTTACTGTAGAAAAATTAAATATTCCAGAATCCAGGAATCCGCTGCAAATAATTTTCTTAAATTCTAGACATTACGTCTACAACTCCAGGTTTAAGAATACAGAACCAGTCATTAAATATTCGTGGGAGCAGATTTAAATTTGGAAGTAACAACGTAGGCACAGGTAGATTTTGGAACACTAAAGCACACTGGGCGCAAAAAAAAAAAATTGGAATAAAAGACCTCAGAAGAAGCATTCGGTCACCAAGGCGGTTTCACTAACCCTAAAATTAAGTGACAAAGCCGATTCACGATCAGCAATAAATATTACTGCTCGTGGCATTCGATTTGTCATAAGCACAATACACCAAGGGAAGAATTATCATCTTTTTGGAGATCACCAATCAGGAGGCGTACAAATTATTAATTTTTAAAAGTTCATTTCAGTTACCAATGTTCGTTGAAGAGCAAATACATTGAAGAAAGAAAGAAGTGACATCATGTTAAAAAAAAAAGGTCAGTAATAATTTAATTGCAAATAGCGAGTAACATTCATTTTTCGCCTGATAAAAAAAAAACCTAAATAATCCATCGTAAGCCATCAGGATATTATTGCCAAGTCCAGTTATTCGTTCCCAATCCGTTCACCATTCATCATCCTTATGTGGGGTCCCACATTGTGTCATTTAAAAAACCATAGTCTGGTCGTCTGCTTGTTATAATTAGTCGTTGCTCTTGTGCTATTGACCGTTGGGATCCCACATCGTGTCATTTAAACTGCAGTCAGGTTGTCCGCTTGTTGAAGAGATATATCGCATAATCTAAAATAGTCGTTGCTCTTGTTGCTCTTGATTGATGAAACTAATAGCATAATAGTCGTTCTAGACATTGAGATCATTGGGCATTATTTCAAAATAGCAGTTGAGATTCGAATTAACAAATTCTAAATTTCAAACAATTGAAGAAAGAAAATAAAATTTCGCAGTTGGAGAAAACAAAACAATTTTTTTTTTGGACAATTTTTGGAGCAATTTTTTTGAAGATAAATTTTCAGTAGTTTTTGACGACGATTTCTTCAACAATTTGGCGAGAACTTTTTGTGGCAATTTTTGCAGCAACATTTTGACGACTTTTTCAGCAATTTTTGCAGCAACCTTTTGACGACTTTTTCAGCAATTTTTGCAACAAATTTTCCAGCAATTATGGTGATAACATTTTGCTTGTTTCTACTTAAAAGACAGCTGTGATTTGGAAAATTTTTACTATTGAAGCTGAGAGAATTTGACAAATACCACCAACAATGTTACAATCCAGAGTACACCATAATCATGTTGCATTCAAGAGTTCCTAATTCAATGGCAAGGCCTTCTAGAAGATGATGCTACAAGGCAGACAAAGAATATTTTCCAGTCCTTCTCAAGCTTTGAGGACAAAGCTTTTAAGGGAGGGAGCCATGTTACAATACCAATATAGCCAAGTCGGCTATATTTCCAAGTGATAATTAATTTATTGATTTATCATTATATATAGTTGTAGGTTGATTTATTATGTTTCATCATTCATCATATTAATCCAATTGTGTATCCCGCAAGAGACTTAGCCCTCTCTAAGTGGCAATAGGACTTAGCCCTCCTTAAGTGGCAATAGGACTTAGCCCTCCTCAAGTGGCAAAAGATATTTGATTAAATTCCATTCTGGTGTGCGTTAAATTTATTTTACGAAGAAATCTACTTTCAGATCTCCACTTTATCTATGTTTCTTGACTCTGCTACACATCTTTTTGGACCTCTCTATCTATGATATTTAGTATTTGAAGTGTGTGATGATCTAGCATCAATACTTGTAAGGTCTGCACCATCCAAAAATCATTATACCATATAGTATGACAACAACAAGTAACCAATATCACAAGCAAATTTCTTGTGCAGTCTACATACCTTCTTTGTTAGTCAAAGCATTGTTAACCTCATATGGAGTATTCTTACCATCGGATTCATTTATGTTATAGGTCACCTCCTTATCTTCCTCGTTAATGGAATGATGTAGATGGTGTCCTCCACCAGTTACTACAATACATCATAGTCAATGATAAAACCATGATCAATTCTAATATGCCTAGGTCAACCACTATTAAACAACACTATCAAATTGATAGCACTTACTAGCGTGCGAGGTCTCTATCACTGGCTCTTGATTTGTTGTGACAACCTTAGTTGTATGTGTTCTCTTTCTTCGTATTTTTTTGTACATATTGCCAACTTGTGAAAAATATTATATCAAGGTCACACATAACCTCTATAAAAGAAAAATAAAACAAAATAAAATAACTTTGTACAATCTACTAGTAGTGCCATGGTGTCTAATATGATCCAAGAATGTGACCTTGTTGGGCGTAGTTTTATGCCCATCTTTGGCACACCCCAAAAAAATATTATACAATTGAGAGGGTTCAATAAACTACAACTTTTACCCAATAAAAAAATAATTAAGCTTGATCCAGGTAATGTCTTCTAGCCCTATACTGCCATTTCATATATCTCACATCCATTTATGGTAGAGCCTAATGCATCATGCATTAGCATAGAGGTATTCATGCAAAATACAGAGTCAATTACACCCAGAGTAATAGCACTAGGGAACCTTCCATATCTGGGTTCTTGATTGAGTATGAGCCATGTGAGGTGCAACACCTAGAGCAATAGCACTAGGGCATTTTATTATCACATATTAACATATAAGCCAAAGGAGAAGCTAAGAAGAAAAACTCATGGCACTATATCACATACAATTGATAAGATCCTTTTTCCAAGAATAGCATATGCTAGAACAACAAAATATGCAAGGAAGTCCCTGTAGAAGGGATATCAAGGTAGTGACTAGGTGAAAATTATTAAATTGCAAACGCTTAAAATCTTCTCACCCAAAAAAAGGAGCTTTTCTAGAATAAAATAGTCCATATAACTTAAATTTACAGCAACAAACAATATTAAGAAATATTGCTCTTTTATATATAAGATTGTTGTTAAAATTTTAGCCAATATGCAATAAAAAATGCACCCAATACACCATAAAATATTACAACCAACCTGTTGTAAAAGTGCAGCTAATATGCCATAAAATAATTGTAGCCAAATTGTTTTGAAAGTGTATCCAATATATTGTATCAATAGGTCTAAATAATTACAACTAAATTATTGTGAAATTCTATTTTTAAGACACAAAGAGGCCTAAATAAGCCCAAAACACCAATAGGTAGGGTTACCCTCCAATAGAGAGGGATATAATGAGGAACCAAAAATATTTAACTTTAAATGGGTGAGGTAGCATAACTAGTAGCTAGTAGGAAACTCCTTTGTACCAAGGAGATGACCATATGCTTTTATCACATCAAGACAAGAAGAGAGACTAGTGGCAAGAAGAAGAACCGAATCCCTAAAACATAAATTCTCATATGAAGGTTTTAAAATGTTTCCACATCATCTCAAACTTATTAAAACATAAATTCTTTAGCTACAAGAAGGAATTGTATTGAATCCACTAGAAGCCCAAAAAAAAAATCTAGAATAAAACAGTCCATATAACTTAAAGTTACAGCAGCAAACAGTATAAGAAATATTGTTCTTTTATATATAATATTGTTGTTAAAATTTCAGCCAATATGCAATAAAAAATGCACCTAGTACACCATAAAATATAGACATAATCTTTTATTGTTTTATTAATACCCTCTTATTAAGAAGGAGAGGAGGAGAATTTATAAAGAATTTGTGGAGATTCTAATTGATTGAAGGGAAATAATTTCTGAGTAACATCCATAATGATAACCAAAAGAACTCCTAGAGGTAATGCATTCACCTAAGATGCAATCACCCATGGATCTAAAGTGATGAAGCTAAAAAATAACTTTGAATATGTTGTCAATCCAATCAGGATGAGCACAAAATTTAGCCTGAACAATACATTATGGAATTGTTATTTTACATTAGGTAAATATTTGAAGTAAAATAGTATGGACCCTCTCAACGCAAGCCCAATGAATATACCCTAAACTTAGACCTCAAATCTAAGATATATGAAAAATTTTGGGTTTGATTATGCAATAAAAAAGGTAGATCTTTGTAGGTATGTCTTGGAAGTGTTCCTAGAAACATTGATAGTAATGGTAGAATCGGGAAATTCATGTCTATAGGCTACTTATAATGATTGAGGTAAAGCATAAACTTGAAAGGCCTTAGATAATGCAAATCACTATCAACAACATAAATTACTAACGTTAAGGATTGAATCCATAAAATTAGAGAGACTTCTATAGGAGATGTATTACCCATAAAAGTGCATTGAAGCTTTTAAAAGGGTAGTCCCTAAAAATAATCAACAAATGTAACACCTTGAAAGCACTTTTTTTTAGAGGCAACAAATCTAACACCTTGAAAGCACATTTTTTGAAAGGTAGTAGTGCCTAAGTTAACATAAATAGAAAATATAAAAGGAAATAACAAATTGGATTGAAAAAATAATGGGAAATCCTTGAATACGTGAATAACTTTCCTAGAGGTAACATTGACTTCAATAAATTCACAATAAAAAATAGTCTATAACTATTTCTAGGTTGTCAATCAATAGATATTGATATTTAAAATAAGAAGATTTAGATTTTTTTATAAATAATAAACAAACCATGATAGGAAAGAACCACTAACAAATTTGGCAATATAAGCAATACATGTAAGGAGCCAAACACACAACTAACTCACAGGCACTTGCTAGTGGAATTGTGAAGTCAAAATAATTTGATTTTAGAATTTGAATATATACAAAATGGTTGAATTATAAAGTTAGCACAATCTAATCGTACAAGGTATTTTCTAAAATAGTATCAATTGTATAATTATCAATCGGTAGAGATCCATTCAAGTGACTGCTTTATAAATTTGCAGCTAGAATTACTTCAAATAATGGATTTAAACAACCTGGTATTACAATTTCAATAGAATTATAATGTATTGTGGAATTGTGAATCAAATTATTAATTAAGAAGAGTTTGATTTCATAATTTAAACATATACATAGTGGTTTAATTGTGGATTTAAATTAATCTAATCTTTTAATTCAAAAGCAATGATAATATGCTTTGAAGAAAGAACGTGCAAAGTAAACAATCAGGTACCCAAAAATATAAATAACTAGGTAAATGTATTTAAAATCAAATATACCCCTCAAATTATAATGTCTAACATTTTCATGACTAAATAATTGCACAACAATCTAATTATACAACAGTCTAACTTTATAAGTCAAACATACATATAGCAGTGGAATTACGGTCCAAATAGTGAAGTTTAAATAATATAATTTTACAATTTAAATATATACAGACTCAAACATACACATACTAATAGAATTATGATCCAAATTAGTAAGTTAAATAATTTAATTTTATAGTTCAATCATATACAAACTTATTGAATTGTAAACTCAGATCATTTTGATTTTATAATTCAAACATATATGGATTAGTGGAACTGTGAGTCCAAAAAATCTAATGTTAAAATTGAAAAATAAGGACAATATTTTATGAATAAATATCATAGACAACAATGTACATGTAACTAAATATTTTCTTTAATAAGGTGTTGTCTTTTTTCTATAATATAATGAAATATAACAAGATCTTCAAAATTAGTCTACTGAAGGTGGAATATTTTATTGTTCAATTTATATTGTTATTATGATCAGTAACATTAGTTAACAATAACAATTATATCTAATATCTAATGATGCCATTATTATCTAGTGAATTAATGAATTATTAATTTGCACTATACTAAGGGTTATAATTGGATGAGCACTTCTTTTAGTATTAGTGTAATAAATTATAGAGGTATTAGATTTATTATTTATTAGGCAATACAGTATTATCTACATATCTTAGATATTACAACAATGATAGTAAAAAAAAATATTAAAATATTCCTTAGAAAGCACTAGGTGTGTTATTCAACATTCCTTTCTAAAAGAGTAGTAGACTATATCTACATGATTAATTCTGTAAAATATAGTCATATAATGAGATTTTTTTTTGCTTGATAATGAGGGGTTGTACTCAGGTCCCCCACCCTTGACAAATTATATCTCTTTTATTTAAATCTTGAAAGTTTACAAATAGATACACTTCTCATCTCAATTGAGATACTATAGCTAGAAACCTACATTTTACATAAAATGTCTGAATTCTTGATTTTCATTTTCTAGATATTTTCAAATTTTTGTATGAATACAACTACTCGAGAATTTAGCATCTTTCTTGACATTTTCCTATAGCAGCCTTCATAATACCAAAACTTCACCTCTATTATCTATGCCTTGCATCTTAGTAGAGTAATATTTCCAAAACATCGCACTATCATAGTCTGCTTTACCAAATATGAATTTCTAGTTTCCTTCCTTGTTGAATTCATAGCCCTTCATTGCTCTTCCCATTGTTTGAACCCTAGTTGGAAAATATTTGCAATTTTATTTTTCATGACTTGAAAAATTGTCATTGCCCTTGTTTCGAATGGTTGACTTCACAGGGTTGTATCTCCCTCAATATTGCTCAGATGTTTGTATATGATCACTCATTATAAATCTATTCAAATTATGTACAAGTTGGTCCAAGAATAAGCTAAATCAAATAACTCTTTACAAATATAATGCTCTTAAAATATGAGATATTTTTAGGAAAAAACCCTAGTCCTTCACACTTTGAAATTTCATTTTTTCACGACTTGAAAAATCGTCACTTCCCTTTTCCAAATGGTTGACTTTATAGAGTTGTATTTCCCTCAATATTACTTGGATTTTTGCATATGACCACTCATTTTAAAGCTATTCTAATTCTACACAAGTTAGTCCAAGAATCAGCTGAATCGGATAACTCTTCGTGAAGATATAGATCCTATAAGATGAGATATTTTTTAGAAAAAATCCAAATCCTTCACACTCTACAATTTTATTTTTCTCATTGTAAACAACCTTATCCACTCCTTTAGCCTTCCCAACCTTCCACTCAATATCCTAGTCTTCTGATGTAGCTCCTTCAGTTGTCCTAACCTTCCATGCTCCTTCAGCCTTATTAGCCTTCCACCCAACATCCTAGCCTTTTGTTGTTGCTCCTTCAACCAGTCTAGCCTTCCATGCTCCTTCAGCCAATCTAACCTTCCACACTCCTTTAGCCTTGATACTCCAAATATCAACTCATCATTCAGCCTTCCACACTCCTTTAGCCTCTAGCCTTCCACACTCCTTCAGCCTCTAGCCTTCCATGCTCCTTCAACCTCCAACCTTCCACACTCCTTCAACCTCTAGCCTTCCATGCTCCTTCAACCTTTATATTTATTGATCATTAAAGCACCAAACCATTTTGTAGGTCCCTTATGAGGAAACCCCCTCCTGAACAAATGATTGTAATATAATGAGATATGAATATATAAGGATAATTATATTAATGTTTGAGGTCCATGAATATAAAGTTATATGAGGTCCATGAATATAAAGTTATATGTAAGTGTATTAAAATAGAGAAGTAAACATATATTGAAGTGTAATAATTATATTAAGAAATCATAAGAATGATATTAAGATTCAAATCAATTTGATTGTATTAACATGGTTTTAAGAACCATGGATTTGTTTATTATAAAAAAGAACATGGTGAGTAATTATAAGGGAGCATAATTAAATATACAGCAAGGAAGAATTTTTTTTTGGTAGGTAATAAAATTTATTAATATCGTCGGGTTGAAGGGTCCCAATCTCTATTCACATAAGGCTATTATCTAGAACCTAAGAAACAAAAATAGAACAACCCCCATAGACATAGGGAAGAGTTGTGCTAGTTCCATGGGAACACAAAAAAAATAGAAGATTCCAATAACCTTTTTCAACAACAAAAAGAAACTAGGGATATACTCGACAAAACAAGGAAGGTTCAGTAACAAAAACTAAACTCAAAAATCCCACTAACCCATAACCTAGCACTAATGGGCTTTATCACCATCTTCAATAGCATTATTCTACTAATGAGCGAGAAGAGCACTGAGCGACATTGGAAGATCTTACAATTCCTTGAAGTTAAGGGATAAGATGATCCCAGCTTCCTTGATCATATTGGCTGCTGCCAGGAGTTGGTCAACCACCCCTGAGACATGGCTGATGATTCTAGAGCAAAAGGGTTTAGTAATACAGCTAGTAATATTTTTAGCTGCATCCACAAAATCAATTTGGATCCCTCTAACATGAACCATTCCATCATTCCATGAATTAACAAACTCATCAAATGGAGAAGGTTTTGCACAGAGGTGAAAAAAATAGCATTGTGATGAAAACCATAATTTTTAAAAAGCCCACAATTTGAAAGGAAACATGTGGGATCCTAAAACAGACAAGGAATAGTATTGATAAAATACCAAAGACAAAAGAAATAGGGTGTTTAATAAACACCTTATAGCATTAAAAATAACACCTTTGTTGGAACTGACAATAGTGTTGAAAAATTACTTGAAAGGAAAGACACCGGTGTTGACAAAACACCTTATGGCATTGAAAAAACACCTTTGCTGGTATTTTTTGATTATTAAGAAAATTGATCATTTTCTTTTTGAACAATATTGATTAAATCCTTCATAAAGCAGTCTTCCCAAATAATACAATCATATTGGTTTGCTACCAAATTATCCAAAGTATCAGTAGCTACGTTGGCTTCACGAAAGACATGTTGAACTGTACTTAAGGGAAGCTGCCTGAGAATGGCTTGAATTTCCTTAATAATATTTTAAATATTCCAACCTGGTTTCAAGGAACCTTTTACATGATTAACCACAACAAGGGAATCGCCTTCAAAGATGATTGGGTTAAGAAAATATTTGCACATAACAAGACACCTCCACAGGGCACGAGCCTTAGCATAATTATTTGATTGAATCCCCAAATTTGTAATGAAGGCCTTGCTGATCTTTCCACTGTGATCTTGGATTATACCACCAGCTCCAGCATCCCCAAGATTTCTTTTACATGAACCATCAAAATTTGCTTTTAGCCAACCCAACGATGGAGCTTTTCACTTAGTATTGATCCTGTCATTGATGTGAACTGGTTTCTTAGAAATTTTGGTGGAAATATTGTTGGATGTGTCTCATCCTTTGCCGAGGAATTACTGTACGGTAGGCACGAGAGGGTAGGAGGAGCGGATCTCCTCATGATGAGGGCGATGCCCTCCCCGAGGGTGTCGGGGGGGTTCGGAGGGGCGGTACCCCCCCTACCACGCCGAAGGCGGTTTTCAGCAACGTAAAAAAAAAAAAATTCCCTTTTTTTCAGAGTGATTGGCGGAGCGATTGTCGGGATTCCCACGGTTGGTGGGTGGTTGGTGGGTGTGGGTGGTTTAGCCCACGGTATTGTGCCCATTGTATTCTAATACCACATAGTGGTTTAGGGTTGTGATATTTTCCTTTATATTTTATTGTAATGTCCCATTTTCGGGAAAGAAAAAAAATAATAATATCAAGGAGGAGTGGCTCTTGTTTTTGTTGGAGTAGCCCACATCGGGTGAACCAGGGTAAATATCGTGTGTCATATGTGCATTGTGTGGTGTCATTTCTTCTAAGTTATTTATTTTTGTATTATTTCTGGAATAAGTTTCTCCAGATCTCTTCAAATATTATGAAATTTAAACAAAAGCATTTCTAAACCTGGATCAGGGGGTTTGTCATACTGAATTAAGTTGGTATTCTTGGCAGTGAACCTCACTACTCTATTGGCTACCATCACTAGATCCCTAGTCTGATTATTAAACACTATTATTTCGCTCTAACCAAATCTACCATACGGTATGATGGAGGGAAGCTTTCCATATAAAATTTAATCTGGGGTGGTGAAACACAGGAGGCCATTGGATAAACATATCAACAATAGTATGGGTCCATGCCCATTGAACTCTGAAGATACTTAAAAGTATTGTAAAAACATCATAGGCAAATTTACAGTCAACCATAATATGATGCACTAATTCCCAAGCTTGGTAGCACAAATAACATTTGTTGGGTAACATGACTCCACGCTTAATCAAATTATTAGTAGTTAAAATTTTTTGCATAACAACTAACCAAGAGAAGTGAAAAAATTTGGGGATAATGTTTTTGATCCAAACACATTTGAAGATCAAAGATATCGTTTGCTCATCTTGATAATCATAATTGTCATATAACCTATGGTCCATTTTTACTGAGAAGTTGCCATCCTCACTGCATTTTCAAAAAGGCCTATCTTTTTCCTGGGAAGCTGGGATAAAACTTGATCTGATAATGGACTGCATGGCCTTAACAGCTTGGGAAATTAATTCATCATCTGAATTGAAACTTAGCTATTTTCACATGGGATACCCCTAGGTTTGGATGATGAATTTAGCAACTTTTGGTCCCATATTTGCATCTGTTAAGGGTTTTAGGACAGCAATGTTATTATCATTAATAAGATCCTCATCCTTAATCCGATGATCATGCCAAAAATTAATTGTCTTCCCGTCACCAAGCTGCCATCTTACACCTCTGCTGAGTAATGGTCTTGTTTGGAGGATAGACTTCCAAAAATGGGTTCCAACTTGAGGAGCTTCCTCATCCATAAAGAAATGATGTTGTATATATTTCTCCCTTACAACAGATATCCATTCCAAGTTCTCATGGATAAAGACCTTTCATGCTTGTTTTTCCAAAAGAGCATGATTCATCTTGTGAATTCTCCGAAAACCAAGACCCCCTTTATCTTTTGGGGAGAAAATAGTATCCCAAGCAATCAAGTGAAATGTTTTCTGATTATTAGTTCCTATCCATAGGAAATGCTTTTGAATTTGTTCTATTTTAGATCCAACTATTGCAGGAACTTTGAAAATAGATAAAAAATAAATAGGAATGCTCTGAAGAACTAACATGACCATCGTGGATTTTCTTACCAAAGAAATAAAAACACCTTTCCAGCCTACTAATTTCTTATGAATATGCTTAATGAAATTATTCCATATTGCATCTTTTGGATGATCCACAAACATGGGCAACCCAAGATAGGCAGTGGTCAGATTAGCAATGTAACATTCCAGGATATTAGCAATAGAAGTTTACCACGAGACAGGAATATTGAGAAAAAATATTTTGCTCTTGGAATAATTTATTTTTTGCCCAGCTGCATCTTCAAAGAGGTTAATAATAGTCTTGATAGTACGGGCTTCTAGGATGGAAGCTATGGTAGCCAGCAAAGTATCATCAATAAATTATTGGTGGGTGGTAGGTCTTAGGTTGGAAGTAGCTTTGATACCAAAAATTAACCCTGGAGAACAAGCTAACTTTATAGTTCTACCAAGAGATTCAGCTAGAATGATGAAGAGTATGGGGGACAAGGGGTCCCCTTGTCTTAATACTCTAGTACTTGGAAAGTACCCAATTGTGGAGCCATTCACCAGGATGAAAAACCAAGAAGAGGAAACACATTGCATAATGAGATGGGTCCGATCCATATGAAAGCTAAAATTCAGAAGGACTTTAGACAGAAAATCTCTATTGACCCTATAAAAGGCTTTGTTCATATCCAGATTCAAGAAGAAAGCACTTTTTTTAGATTTATGGGTAGAGTGGACTATCTCATGAATAGTTATCACACCATCAACAATATTTCAATCTTTAACATAGCTACCTTGACATGGGTCTATGACGTTTGGAAGGAAATATTAAAGTGTGGTGGCCATAGCTTTGGTAAGAATCTTGTAGACCACATTGCAAAGGCTTATAGGATGGTAATCAGAAAAAATCTTAGTAGTAGGGCTTTTAGGGATAAGGGCTAGGAAAGTATAATTTACATCTCTGGGGAAAAATCTAGAATTTTGCATCTCTTTAATGGCTAAGCAAATATCAGGACCTATGATTTTCTAAAAAGTTTGTAAAACACGAGGAAAAAACCCATCAGGCCCAGGAGCTTTGTCTGGTTGCATGGAAAAAAATGTTTGTGTTTTTCCTCATCACTAAGGGGTTTTAGGAGATTGGTATTCATTTCATTAGTAACAATTCTCAAAATGTGCCTAAGGAGGAAATCCATTTCTTGGGAGGATTGGATAGGCTGGGATCCCAACAAATACTCAAAATGATGAACAACCTCATCCATAATTTCCTAGATGTCAGCGGTGTAAGACCCATAACTCTTTACCATACCCATATTGGCTATCAAAGATAATTGGCTAAGTTATGCTCTATATAATAATATATATTCCTAGTTTTATCAAAATAAAATAAGCAATTTTCCAATTGATTGGTGAAGAAAGAACTTAGGAAAGAAATCCCTATAAATTACAGAGAGACAACCTCTTATATTGGATCATGTTCAATCAATCAAATGATAGATAATAAGGCCAAGTAAGGGGACCAGAACATAAGGGGATAGGAATATAATAAGGCCATAACACAATAATTTATAAATGATTTTGAAAAGACTAATACCCATGAATTTAGATTGTTGATTATCATACATAATTTTTTATACTACCCACAACATAAGAAGCCTACAGATTTTGATAACCATTTATGTTAAGAGGAGAGCATGCTGTTATAGTCCAGGATGAAAATATTTGATACCTATTTATGTTGAGGAGAATAATTAATCATAGTATAATATGAAAAGTGGCAACATTGTGTTCAATTAAACACTCTATATTGTGCTACAAACAAGGGAATTAACAGTCGAATATAATAATTGATGAAGTAAATTTCACATTTATGAAGAAGAAATTGTAAAACATTGAAATACAATGTTGAAAATTTTGGTAAAAGAAACATTTAATTTGATTTTTTTCTCAATTTATAGTAATTACACACAGAAATAATTATAGATTTCAAAAATTAAATTGAATTCAACAAATATTTTCATGAAATTGAGTCAATTTTGAACTTTAGTTTATATCAATAGGAACTCAAAGAAAATAGAAACCAAGGCAGCTATAGAAGGAACTCAATTCATAGAAACTAAACAAGGAATACATGTTCTCGAGGTGGATTAAAGAAGGTCAATATTTAGAAAGATGTCATGATAAGATTAAAATTATTGAAGCGTATTAAGTCAATATTTACAAATATTACCTTGATAGGATTAAAAAATTGAAGTGTATTTAGGTCAAGATTTACAAAGATACCTTGATAGGATTTTAAAATATAAGCTAAGTCTATAAAATATGATTTCATTATAATTTCTACTCTTTTTTCATATACAAATATAATTTATCTACAATATGCAATCAAAATATGTATAATCTAAGAGTATGAATCATTGTAACTGTCCACTCACAATTATTCTTAAAATATACACCGTCATGTCTCCATATCCTACATCATCCTTAGTTGTTTACTTTGTCATACTTTATTCAAGTTATGATTTTTCTCTAGTTGGTTGATCAAATTCTCACATGTAACACCTGAGGACAATCATCCATCTTCAATAGTCACTACAACCATACTATGTCCTATAGAGTAACCTCTAGAGGGGATTTATTCCAATTAATGCTACTAGAGAAACAAATATATAAAGGAACCTGGAAGTATTCAAAGGGTACTACTCAAAAACAATTAATATATAAATATTTTTAGAATATGGGTCAAGAAATATTCATATTTGGAACAAGAAGACGTAACAAAAGGTCTTTAGCTTCTATTTGTTACCTAGTTTCAAGAGTTGTTAGTCTAGTTTGAAGACACAAAGAGGCCTAAATAAGCCCAAAACACCAATAGGCAGGGTTACCCTCCAATAGAGAGGGATATAATGAGGAACCAAAAATTTTAACTTTAAATGGGTGAGGTATCACAACTAGCAGCTGGCAGAAAACTCCTTTGTACCAAGGAGATGACCAGATGCTTTTATCACATCAAGACAAGAAGAGAGACTAGTGGTAGAAAGAAGAATAGAATCCCTAAAACATAAATTCTCATTTGAAGGTTTCAAAATGTTTCCACATAATCTCAAACTTCTTAAAACATAAATTCTTCACCTACAAGAAGGAATTGTATTGAATCCATTGGAATCCCGAAATTGTGCTAAACTAAGAGTTGAAAACATACCTTGAAATTCAAAACTACAGGGCATGCTCCAGGGTTTCTACTGGAAAAAATTTAGGAGAGGATCATGGTTATATTTAAATGAGCTTCGAACCCAAGATCGTCTTCCATGTAATTTTTGGTTGCATATGTTCCTTATTTCCTCCACAACAAGGCGTGCTCTAGGGTTTCTACCGATAAAACTCTATTAGAGGATCCTAGTTATTTTTACTTGAGCTTTGAACCTAAGATCTCCTCCCATGTAATTTTTGGTTGCATCTTTTCTTTTTGGCCTCCACACAAGGTGTGCTCTAGGGTTTCTATTGACAAAACTTTAGGAGAGGATCCTGGTTATTTTTAGATGAGCTTCAAACCCAAGACTGCCTCCCATGTAATTTTTAGCTATGTCTATTCCTTATGGCCTCCACCATAGGGCATGCTCTAGGGTTTCTGTCGACAAAACTTTAGGAGAGGATCCTAGTTATTTTACATGAGCTTCAAACCCGAGACTGCCTCCCATGTAATTTTTAGTTGCATCTATTCCTTTTGGCCTCCACCGTAGGACGTGCTCTAGGTTTTATGTCGATAAAATTTTAGGAGAGGATCTTGGAGTAGGTTTTGCTCTTCGTGCTCTATATTTTTCTCACGCGTGCTCTAGGTTTCTACCAAACGGTTGTCCTAGTTGAATCCTTCCATCAAAAAACTATATTGCCCTATTACCACTTTTTTTTTAAGACGACGGTTCATAACCGTCGTCTTTTATTTATTTTAATTTTTAAATTTTTTGAGATGGTGGTTCATAACCACCGTATTTTATTTCTTTTAAAAAAAATTGACGATGGATTATACCTATGACGACGATTATAAACCGCCCTCTTAGATCACCCTAAGAGGACGGTTTAAAATCATCGTCATAGTCCTAAGAGGGTGGTTACCCTAATACGATGGTTTATAACCACCCTCTTAGGATCTATTAGGGTGGTTTTTTATTATCATAAAAAACCACCTTAATTCAACTATCATTAAAACCCTTTTTTGGTGTAGTGATTTGTGTGTAATGCTTATTTGCTTATGTTTTGATGTAATGTTTTATTGCATGATTGAATGTGTTTATAGATGCAATGAATGTATGCATATACTTTTAATTATCTTTCAAAAAATGTGTAATGCTACAATATAATTCAAGACTTTAATCAACTAATTGTTGGAAATTTGAGCATGTTTTGTTGTCATTGATGTCAAAAGGTTGGATGTCCCAATTTGATGAAATTAATGTCAAAAGGGTTGATTAATGTCAAAAGGTTAAAGGTCCTAAATTGATGGAAATATTTGTGAGAATATTTCTCTTGATGGCATATGAGGTATAAGGCAACAAGAAGAAAGGAAGACCTCTCCATAATATTTGAAAAGGATTTATAAATTACCTTAGTGGTAATTTGGCAAAGGTTAAAATATTAATGGTGGCAATAAATTACCTTGGTGGTAATTTGGCAAAGGTTAAAATATTTACTAATGGTGGCAAGGTTCTCCCTAAAAGAAAAATCCCAAAAGGTTTATAATATTTAAATCCTTTAGGATTTAAATAATTATAATTAAATATAATAATTCAAAATATTCAAATTCGAATTAAAACAAAGGCAACCGATGTCAAATATTAAATTGGGCATGTGTATAAATAAGGCTAAGGTTAGCCTAAGCCAAGAGAATTTGCATTCAATTTTTCCCAAATTAATAGCTTGCACGTTTTATTTCTTGCACGCGATAGAGGAAGGAAGGTGCAGGTGTTCACAATTTTTGGAGCAAGCAAAAGGTCAAACTATGGAAGATGCATATTCCCATAAAATAGAGGTGGCATCTGAGTTGGCTTGTGTGACGCATTGGGAGCAGCAATATGCGGAATTCGAACCACATAGAGGTTGTGTTTTGGATGTAGATCTTTCATTTTTTGTGTTGGCGAAGAAGGACAATAAGGAGCACATGCTCCTTGGTTCACATGGGGTAGCATAGCCCACATGGTAGTGGCCCTTGTGTTAGGGTGCATGGGGCTAGGAGGTCACAGGTTCAAGCGATGATAAAAACATTTGATTTTTGCATTAAGGTATGTGCATTTGCCATAGTTGGGAGTTATAAGGTTTAAATAAATTTTTATTATTTTCCATAGTTGGGAGTTATAAGGTTTTGATAAAGTTTTTGTTGCCATGATTTGAAATTTATGAGGGTTAAATAAATATTATTATGTATG
The DNA here is from genome assembly GCA_028583015.1 of Wollemia nobilis. Lineage (NCBI taxonomy): Eukaryota > Viridiplantae > Streptophyta > Pinopsida > Araucariales > Araucariaceae > Wollemia > Wollemia nobilis. The sequence continues at coordinate 1,656,599 of JAQPPZ010002274.1, forward strand.
CTCATAGTTGGGAGTCATAAGGGTTAGTGAGTAATACTTTGAATTTATTTAAAGTGCTTTATTGTTAAAAGGAGTTATAAGGTGGATGTGAGAATTTTTATGTGATTGATAACTCTTGTTGATGAAATTTATTTTTAAAGATAGGAGTAATAAGGTGTATAAGTGATTTGGCATTGTATGAAGAAATATTTGTTGAGGTGAATATTCTTGTGAAGATTTTGAGATAGACTATTGCTATCTAACCTTGAATTGGCAAAAGGATTTGGTTGTGAGTAAGACAGGTTTTGAAGATATATCTCCATCAATCAAATAAAAGGTATGGGCAAATTATATTTTGTTTAAAGTGATTGGAATGAGTGTGTGAAATATAAGGTGGAGTGAAAAGGATTGTTTGATAAGCATTGTTGGAAATATTTGAGTGAGTTTTTATATGCTTCATTGGTGAATGTTTAGAGAACATTTGAGATAGAGATTGAAGATTATTTGAGTTAGGGTTTGAGACCCACATTGTGCTCTTTGTTTGAAGAAGTATGAAAACACTTGTTTAGGGTTTATGAGCAAGTTGTGTTTCATTGGTTGAATGATTGAGTGAAAACTTCTTGAGCATTGGTTTTGAGTGATATTGAAAGTGAATGTGCAAACATTAGAAATCAGATTTGTGAAAGTGATAGACTTAATGATTGAGTAGAACATATTGAGTTTTTGATAGAGTACATCATTCTCTATATGTTCCAGAGGTTAAACGAATTTTGAATAGAATATGTCTAAACTACTTCAAGTTAAAGGAATTACTTTGAATATTAGACAAAGCATTTGATAGCATTGTGTGCAAGATTTGAGATTGATTGAGCATATCTTGTGAGTTATTTTGAGCATGTGTTTGAGCAGATTTGAGCAAGTCTTTGTGAAGGCTTGAGAGCAAAATTGAGCAAGTTCTTGAGAGGACTTGAAGGTAGATTAAAGTCTAAGAAGACTTGAAGGTAGATTTGAGCAAGTCTTTGTGAAGACTTGAGAGCAGAATTGAGCAAGTTCTTGAGAGGACTTGAAGGTAGATTTGAGCAAGTCTTTGTGAAGACTTGAGAGTAGATTTGAGCAAGTTGAATTAGATTTGTTCAAGTCTTTGTGTAAGGCTTGGGTAATCTGAGAGAGTTGATTTGATTTTTCAAGATTTGTGTTAAGGCTTGGGGTAAATCTAAGTAGAGTTGATTTGTGATTGGATCAAGCTTTGTGTTAAGACTTGAGGATAGATTTGAGATACATATTTGTACTACACTTGGGATAGATTTTGGTGTAGATCTGAGATAGAGTTGAGAGTAATATTTGGAGGTGATAGAGTAGAGGACAATAGTCTCTAGTGGATAGAGATCCATTAGCTAGGGTAGTGAGGATAGAGGTCTTCTATGGAGAGAGATCCACAAGCCAGAGTAGTGGGAGTAGAAGTCTTCTAGAATATCATCAACCAGAGCAGAGGAGAAAGAGTTCTCCTATGGATAGAGTTCCACAAACCAGAGCAAGGGGAAAGAGTTCTCCTATGGAGTGTGATCCATGAACCAGATGGGAAGATAGAGTTCTTCTATGGAGAGAGATCCATGAACCAGTTGAGGAGAAAGAGTTCTCCTAGATCAAGTTCCATGAACTAGAGAAAAGGGGAAAGAGTTCTCCTATGGAGAGAGATCCACAAATCAGAGCATTAGGGGATTGGTGTCTCCTTTGGATAGAGGTCCATAAACATTGTAATAGGGAAGTGATTCCCAAGAGATTTGTTGAGAAAATTTTAGTGGAAATATTTTCTCCATGGAGTAGCCCACATTGGGTGAACCATGTTAAATTGGTGTCTCTATTGTGTGTGATGATTTATGCATTGCTTTGATTACTATTATTGATATTGCCATTGATAATATTGGATAATATTGTTTGGAAAGAAAAGTAAAAGTTGATCTTATACTGTTCACCCCCTCTCAGTATAAGCATGTGTTCTTCAATTGGTATCAGAGTGGGTTCCTTCGAAAGATTTTAACAACTTGAAGGAAGAGTGTACAGGAACACAAATGGCATCTCAAAGTGGATCTTCAAAAAATAAGGTACCATTGTTCGATGGGAACAATTATGCTTTTTGGAGTGTAAGAATGAAGACTTACCTGATGGCACAAGGAATTGAGATATGGCAAGTAGTTGAGGATGGGTACACACCGCCAACTAGTCCTCCTATAGATAAATATGGTAAGCTCTTACACCTGTATAATGCAAAGGCAATGAATGCAATCTTGGGTGGATTACGTGAAGAATAATTTGTAAAAGTTATGCATTGCACATCAACAAAAGAGATATGGGAAAAGTTGAAGAATGCATATGAGGGAGATAAAAAGGTCAAGATGGTAAAGTTGCAAAATCACAAGAAAATATTTGAAGACTTGAAGATGAAGGATGAGGAAGACATTGCTACATACTTACTTCATGTGGATGAGGTTGTTAACTCCATGCGAGGACTTGGGTTTAAAGTTGAAGAATATGATGTTTGTCAAAATATTCTAAGGTCACTTCCTATGAGGTATGAAGGAAAGGTTTCAGCCATAGAAGAAACAAGAGATCTTGAAAAACTGACTTTGGATGAGTTACAAGGAACACTCATAGCATATGAGATGAGAATTGTAAAGGATCCTATCCCAAAGAAAGAGGTAGCTTTCAAAGTAACAAAGAAAGCAAAGGATAAGAAACCTGTTTCAAGTGATGAGTCAATCAGTGATGAGGAAGCTAACTACGATAGAAGGAACAAGAGGGATTCAAGAAAGCACAAAGGTATGAAAATAGTAAAGTGTTTCAATTGTGGTAAATATGGTCATTATGCATCTAACTATATAGAAGCCGAAAGTAGTAGTGGTGAAGAGAAACAAGATCATAAGAACAGGGAAGCAGGAAAATCTAGGTATCAAAAGAAAAGTAGGGATGGACAAAGCAAGCATGGAAAGAAGTTTTTCCAAAGACATAAGAAGAGTTTCTATGCAGATAAGATAGGCAAGAGTTCAAGTGATAGTGATGGAAGATCCTCAGATAATGAAGAAGAAGAAATTCTCTTCTTGGAAATAGAGGAAGAAGGAAGTGCTTCTATTGAAGATAAATCTGAAAAGTATGAAGATGCTCTTGAAGATAAAGAAGTAGAGGAAGAATCAAAAAATGAAGAGGAAGGAGTAGTAGATCTAGAAGTTGAGCTTATTTTTGCTCTTAAGGAATTAAGAAAGGTTAGAAAGTAGAATTCAAGGCTCAAGGTTCAATTTCAAGAATGTGATGAAGAAAAAGGAAAGCTCATACAAGATCTGACAAACTCAATAGCTAAGACAAGGAGATTTAAAGAAAAGTTAGAGGTAAAAGTCTTAGAATGTGAAATATTAGAGCATGAGGTAGTTTCACTAAGGAAAGAAGTGAAAGAGTCTAAAGACAAGCTACACAGGTTTGGGAGAAGCTCAAAGACTTTGGATAAGATTCTCAATGCACAAAGATCTTCATCAAACAAGATAGGACTTGGTTTTGAAGAGGAACAAAGAGAACAAGGAGAGGAGTCAAGCTCAAGCTCCAAAGAAGAAGAAGCTTCAGAAGAAGAGAGTGAAGGAGAAAGTGAGACTTATGAGGATAAGTTGAAAAATAGAAGGTTCACCAAGGAAGGAAACAATGCACAAATAAGGAATAGGAAACATCATAGGGAAGAAAGGACTAAGAGACCAATGGGTCCAAGGCAAGATTTCTTCAAAGGACATTGCTTCTCATGTAACAGGTTTGGTCACAAGGCTATGCAATGCAGGACACATGAAAAGAAGGAATATGGTTTCACTAAGAGAAATTTCAGAAATGGGTATCTCTTTCAAGGGTATTGTTACTCTTGTAATCATTTTGGTCATAAAGCAATTCATTGCAGGGTTCATGATAGGAATGGATATGGCTTCACCAGGAGGAACTTCAAGATATTTGCACCTTCTAGGAACCACAACATTAAGTGTTATAAGTGCAATAATGTTGGGCATATGGCTAAGTGGTGTAGAACAAAATTTCTAGAGACAAGCAAGAACAGGGATATTCAAAAGAATCAGAAGAGTCAATTGAGAAAGAAGGTGGACAAAGAAAAAGAGCATTGTATGTTGGGAGTAGAGATACTCCCACCCCAAAATTAATCACCTCAAGGAGAGGAGGTGGGGAGGGGGCTGAGCTAAGAGTCTTATATTTAGCCCCAAAGGAGTCCCTTTGCCATTGATGTCAAAGGGGGAGAGATTTGAGTTAGGGGGAGAGCATTCAGTCAGGGGGAGCAGTATTGAAAAAGGTAAAAGGAATGCTTAAAGAAAAAAGGGTTGCCATCAATGACAAAGGGGGAGATTGTTGGAAATTTGAGCATGTTTTGTTGTCATTGATGTCAAAAGGTTGGATGTCCCAATTTGATGAAATTAATGTCAAAAGGGTTGATTAATGTCAAAAGGTTAAAGGTCCTAAATTGATGGAAATATTTGTGAGAATATTTCTCTTGATGGCATATGAGGTATAAGGCAACAAGAAGAAAGGAAGACCTCTCCATAATATTTGAAAAAGGATTTATAAATTACCTTAGTGGTAATTTGGCAAAGGTTAAAATATTAATGGTGGCAATAAATTACCTTGGTGGTAATTTGGCAAAGGTTAAAATATTTACTAATGGTGGCAAGGTTCTCCTTAAAAAGAAAAAGCCCAAAAGGTTTTAAATATTTAAATTATAATATTTAAATCCTTTAGGATTTAAATAATTATAATTAAATATAATAATTCGAAATATCCAAATTTGAATTAAAACAAAGGCAACCGACATCATATATTAAATTGGGCATGTGTATAAATAAGGCTAAGGTTAGCCTAAGCCTAAGTGTAATTTGCATTCGATATTTTTCCTTGCACATTTTATTTCTCGCACGTGGTAGAGGGAGGAAGGTGCAAGTGTTCACAATTTTTAGAGCAAGTAGAAGGTCAAACCGTGGAAGGTGCCTATCCCCACCGAAGTGAGGTGGTAGCCGAGTTGGCTTGCGACGCATTGGGAGCAACAAGGTGCGGAGTTCGAACCACATAGAGGTTGTGTTTTGGACGCAGACCTTTCAAATTTTGCACCAGTAGAGAAGGAAATTAAGGAGCATGTGCTCCTTGGTTCACATGGGGTAGCATAGCCCACGTGGTAGTGGCCCTTGTGTTAGGGCACGTGGGGCTAGGAGGTCACAGGTTCGAGTGATAATAGAGACATTTGATTTTTCATTAAGGTATGTGCATTTGCCATAGTTGGGAGTTATAAGGTTTAAATAAATTTTTATTATTTGCCATAGTTGGGAGTTATAAGGTTTTGATAAAGTTTTTGTTGCCATGATTTGAAATTTATGAGGGTTAAATAAATATTATTGTGTATGCTCATAGTTGGGAGTCATAAGGGTTAGTGAGTAATACTTTGAATTTATTTAAAGTGCTTTATTGTTAAAAAGGAGTTATAAGGTGGATGTGAGAATTTGTGTGTATAACTCTTGTTGATGAAATTTATTTTTAAAGATAGGAGTAATAAGGTGTATAAGTGATTTGGCATTGTATGAAGAAATATTTGTTGAGGTGAATATTCTTGTGAAGATTTTGAGATAGATTGTTGCTATCTAACCTTGAATTGGCAAAAGGATTTGGTTGTGAGTAAGACAGGTTTTGAAGACATTTCTTCATCAATCAAATAAGAGGTATGGGCAAATCATCTTTTGTTTAAAGTGATTGGAATGAGTGTGTGAAATATAAGGTGGAGTGAAAAGGATTGTTTGATAAGCATTGTTGGAAATATTTGAGTGAGTTTTTATATGCTTCATTGGTGAATGTTTAGAGAACATTTGAGATAGAGATTGAAGATTATTTGAGTTAGGGTTTGAGACCCACATTGTGCTCTTTGTTTGAAGAAGTATGAAAACACTTATTTAGGGTTTATGAGCAAGTTGTGTTTCATTGATTGAATGATTGAGTGAAATTCTTGAGCATTGGTTTTGAGTGATATTGAAAGTGAATGTGCAAACATTAGAAATCAGATTTGTGAAAGTGATAGACTTAATGATTGAGTAGAACATATTGAGTTTTTGATAGAGTACATCATTCTCTATATGTTCTAGAGGTTAAACAAATTCTGAATAGAATATGTCTAAACTGCTTCAAGTTAAAGGAATTACTTTGAAGATTAGACAAAGCATTTGATAGCATTGTGTGCAAGATTTGAGATTGATTGAGCATATATTGTGAGTTATTTTGAGCATGTGTTTGAGCAGATTTGAGCAAGTCTTTGTGAAGACTTGAGAGATTTGAGAAGTCTTAGAAGACTTGAGAGTAGATTGAGCAAGTTCTTGAGAGGACTTGAAGGTAGATTTGAGCAAGTCTTGGTGAAGACTTGAGAGAAATTGAGCAAGTTCTTGAGAGGACTTGAAGGTAGATTTGAGCAAGTCCTTGGGAAGACTTGAGGAGATTTGAGCAAGTCTTGAGAAGACTTGAATATTTGAGCAAGTCTTTGTGTAAGACTTGAGAATATGAGCAAAGTTGATTGATGATTTGTTCAAGCTTTGTGTTAAGGCTTGGGGTAAATCTAAGTAGAGTTGATTTATGATTGGATCAAGATTTGTGTTAAGGCTTGAGGATAGATTTGAGGATAGATATTTTAATAGATTTGTACTACACTTGGGATAGAGTTTGGTGTAGATCTAAGATAGAGTTGAGAGTAAGATTTGGAGGTGATAGAGTAGAGGATAATAGTCTCCAATGGATAGAGATCCATTAGCAGGGTAGTGAGGATAGAGGTCTTCTATGGAGAGAGATCCACAAGCCGAGTAGTGGGGGTAGAAGTCTTCTAGAAGATCATCAGCAAAGAGAGAGAAGAGTTCTCCTATGGATAGAGTTCCACAAACCAGAGCAAGGGAAAGAGTTCTCCTATGGAGTGTGATCCATGAACCAGCTGGGAAGATAGAGTTCTTCTATGGAGAGAGATCCACAAACCAGTTGAGGAGAAAGAGTTCTCCTGGATCAAGTTCCATAAACCAGAGAAAAGGGGAAAGAGTTCTCCTATGGAGAGAGATCCACAAATCAGAGCATTAGGGGATTGGTGTCTCCTTTGGATAGAGGTCCATAAACATTGTAATAGGGAAGTGATTCCCAAGAGATTTGTTGAGAAAATTTTAGTGGAAATATTTTCTCCGTGGAGTAGCCCACATTGGGTGAACCATGTTAAATTGGTGTCTCTATTGTGTGTGATGATTTGTGCATTGCTTTGATTACTATTATTGATATTGCCATTGATAATATTGGATAATATTATTTGGAAAGAAAAGTAAAAGTTGGTCTTATACTATTCACCCCCTCTCAGTATAAGCTTGTGTTCTTCAATTGGTATCAGAGCAGGTTCCTTCAAAAGAGTTTAACAACTTGAAGGAAGAGTGTACAGGAACACAGATGGCATCTCAAAGTGGATCTTCAACAAATAAGGCACCATTGTTCGATGGGAACAATTATGCTTTCTGGAGTGTAAGAATGAAGACTTACCTGATGGCACAAGGAATTGAGATATGGTAAGTAGTTGAGGATGGGTACACACCGCCAACTAGTCCTCCTATAGATAAATATGGTAAGATCTTACACCTGTATAATGCAAAGGCAATGAATGCAATCTTGGGTGGATTACATGAAGTAGAATTTGTAAAATTTATGCATTGCACATCAGCAAAAGAGATATGGGATAAGTTGAAGAATGCATATGAGGGAGATAAAAAGGTCAATATGGTAAAGTTGCAAAATCACAAGAAAATATTTGAAGACTTGAAGATGAAGGATGAGGAAGACATTGCTACATACTTACTTCATGTGGATGAGGTTGTTAACTCCATGCGAGGACTTGGGTTTAAAGTTGAAGAATCTGATGTTTGTCAAAAGGTTCTAAGGTCACTTCCTATGAGGTATGATGGAAATATTTCAGCCATAGAAGAAACAAGAGATCTTGAAAAACTAACTTTGGATGAGTTACAGGGAACACTCACAACATATGAGATGAGATTAGTAAAGGATCCTATCTCAAAGAAAGAGGTAGCTTTCAAAGAAGCAAAGAAAGCAAAGGATAAGAAACCTATTTCAAGTGATGAGTCAATTAGTGATGAGGAAGCTAACTACGGTAGAAGGAACAAGAGGGATTCAGGAAAGCACAAAGGTATGAAAATAGTAAAGTATTTCAATTGTGGTAAATATGGTCATTATGCATCTAACTATACAGAATCCGAAAGCAGCAGTGGTGAAGAGAAACAAGATCATAAGAATAGGGAAGAAGGAAAATCTAGGTATCAAAAGAAAAATAGGGATGGACAAAGCAAGCATGGAAAGAAGTTTTTCCAAAGACATAAGAAGAGTTTCTATGCAGATAAGATAGGCAAGAGTTCAAGTGATAGTGATGGAAGATCCTCAAATAATGAAGAAGAAGAAATTCTCTTCTTGGTAATAGAGGAAGAAGGAAGTGCTCCTATTGAAGATAAATCTGAAAAGTATGAAGATGCTCTTGAAGACAAAGAAGTAGAGGAAGAATAAAAAAATGAAGAGGAAGGAGTAGTAGATCTAGAAGCTGAACTTATTTCTACTCTTAAGGAATTAAGAAAGGTTAGAAAGTAGAATTCAAGACTCAAGGTTCAATTTCAAGAATGTGATGAAGAAAAAGGAAAGCTTATACAAGATCTGACAAACTCAATAGCTAAGACAAGGAGATTTAAAGAAAAGTTAGAAGTAAAAGTCTTAGAATGTGAAATATTAGAGCATGAGGTAGTTTCACTAAGGAAAGAAGTGAAAGAGTCTAAAGACAAGCTACACAAGTTTGGGAGAAGCTCAAAGACCTTGGATAAGATTATCAATGTACAAAGATCTTCATCAAACAAGACAAGACTTGGTTTTGAAGAGGGACAAAGAGAACAAGGAGAGGAGTCAAGCTCAAGCTCCAAAGAAGAAGAAGCTTTAGAAGAAGAGAGTGAAGGAGAAAGTGAGACTTATGAGGATAAGTTGAAAAATAGAAGGTTCACCAAGGAAGGAAACAATGCACAAATAAGGAATAGGAAACATCATAGGGAAGAAAGGACTAAGAGACCAATGGGTCCAAGGCAATATTTCTTCAAAGGACGTTGCTTCTCATGTAACAGGTTTGGTCACAAGGCTATGCAGTGCAGGACACATGAAAAGAAGGAATATGGTTTCACTAAGAGAAATTTCAGAAATGGGTATCTCTTTCAAGGGTATTGTTACTCTTGTAATCATTTTGGTCATAAAGCAATTGATTGCAGGGTTCATGACAGGAATGGGTATGGCTTCACCAGGAGGAACTTCAAGATATTTGCACCTTCTAGGAACCACAACATTAAGTGTTATAAGTGCAATAATATTGGGCATATGGCCAAGTGGTGTAGAACAAAATTTCCAGAGACAAGCAAGAATAGGGATATTCAAAAGAATCAGAAGAGTCAATTGAGAAAGAAGGTGGACAAAGAAAAAGAGCATTGTATGCTGGGAGTAGAGATACTCCCACCCCAAAATTAATCACCTCAAGGAGAGGAGGTGGGGAGGGGGTTGAGCTAAGAGTCTTATATTTAGCCCCAAAGGAGTCCCTTTGCCATTGATGTCAAAGGGGGAGAGATTTGAGTTAGGGGAGAGCATTCAATTAGGGGGAGCAGAATTGGAAAAAGGTAAAAGGAATGCTTAAAGAAAAAGGGTTGCCATCAATGACAAAGGGGGAGATTGTTGGAAATTTGAGCATGTTTTGTTGTCATTGATGTCAAGAGGTTGGATGTCCCAATTTGATGAAATTAATGTCAAAAGGGTTGATTAATGTCAAAAGGTTAGAGGTCCTAAATTGATGGAAATATTTGTGAGAATATTTCTCTTGATGGCATATGAGGTATAAGGCAGCAAGAAGAAAGGAAGACCTCTCCATAATATTTGGAAAAGGATTTATAAATTACCTTGGTGGTAATTTGGCAAAGGTTAAAATATTTATTAATGGTGGCAATAAATTACCTTGGTGGTAATTTGGAAAAGGTTAAAATATTTATTAATGGTGGCAAGGTTATCCCTAAAAGGAAAAATCCCAAAAGGTTTTAAATATTTAAATTATAATATTTAAATCCTTTAGATTTAAATAATTATAATTAAATATAATAATTTGAAATATCCAAATTTAAATTAAAAAAAAGGTAGCCAACGTCAAATATTGAATTGGGCATGTGTATAAATAAGGCTAAGGTTAGCCTAAGCCTAAGTGTAATTCACATATAAGATTTAGCCATCAAAGTAATAAGCCTTGCACGTCTATTTATCACATGCGGTAGAGGAAGGTGCAGGTGTTCACATTTTTAGAGGAAGCAGAAGGTCAAACCATGGAAGGTGCATGTCCCCACCGAAGTGAGGTGGTAGTCGAGTTGGTTTGTGCAATGCATTGGGAGCAGCAAGGTGCGGAGTTTGAACCGCACAAAGGTTTCTTTTGGGCATGGATCTTTCATTTTTCACACCGATGGAGAAGGACATTAAGGAGTGCATGCTCCTTGGTTCATGTGGGGCAGCATAGCCCATGCGGTAGTGGTCCTTGTGTTAGGGCATACGGGGCTAGGAGGTCATAGGTTCGAGCGATGGTAACATTTGATTTTTGCATTAAGGTATGTGCATTTGCCATAGTTGGGAGTTATAAGGTTTAAATAAATTTTTATTATCCATAGTTGGGAGTTATAAGGTTTTTTTTTTGCCATGATTTGAAATTAATGAGGGTTAAATAAATATTATTGTGTATGCTCATAGTTGGGAGTCATAAGGGTTAGTGAGTAATAAATTTGAATTTATTTAAAGTGCTTTATTGTTAAAAGGAGTTATAAGGTGGATGTGAGAATTTTGTTTATTTTGTAACTCTTGTTGATGAAATTTATTTTTAAAGATAGGAGTAATAAGGTGTATAAGTGATTTGACATTGTATGAAGAAATATTTATTGAGGTGAATATTCTTGTGAAGATTTTGAGATAGATTGTTGTTATCTAACCTTGAATTGGAAAAAGGATTTGGTTGTGAGTAAAATAAATCAAATAAAAGGTATGGGTACATCATATTTTGTTTAAAGTGATTGGAATGAGTGTATGAAATATAAGGTGGAGTGAAAAGGATTGTTTCATAAGCATTGTTGGAAATATTTGAGTGAGTTTTTATATGCTTCATTGGTGAATGTTTAGAGAATATTTGAGATAGATATTGAAGATTATTTGAGTTAGGGTTTGAGACCCACATTGTGCTCTTTGTTTGAAGAAGTATGAAAATACTTGTTTAGGGTTTATGAGCAAGTTGTGTTTCATTGGTTGAATGATTGAGTGAAAATTCTTGAGCATTGGTTTTGAGTGATATTAAAAGTGAATGTGCAAACATTAGAAATCAAATTTGTGAAAGTGACAGACTTAATGATTGAGTAGAACATATTAAGTTTTTGATAGAGTACATAATTCTCTATATGGTCCAGAGGTAAAAAAATTAAAAAAAAAAAAAAAAACCACTTTAGAATTACTTCTAATATTAGACAAAGCATTTGATAGCATTGTGTGAAATATTTGAGATTGATTGAGCATATCTTGTGAGCTATTTTGAGCATGTGTTTGAGAATTTGAGCAAGCATTTGAGAAGGCTTGAAGAGAATATTGAGCAAGTTCTTGAGAGGACTTGAAGGTAGATTTGAGCAAGTTCTTGAGAGGACTTGAAGGTAGATTTGAGCAAGTATTGGTGAAGGCTTGAGAGTAGAATTGAGCAAGTTCTAGAGAAGACTTGAAGGTATATTGAGCAAGTCTTTGTGAAGGCTTGAAAGTAGATTTGATCAAGTCTTTGAGAAGGCTTGGAGGTAGATCTAAATAGAGTTGATTGATGATTTGTTCAAGCTTTGTGTTAAGGCTTGGGGTAAATCTGAGTAGAGTTTATTTGTGATTGATCAAGATTTATGTTAAGGCTTGAGGATAGATTTGAAACACAAATTTGTACTACACTTGGGATAGATTTTGGTGCAAATTTGAGATAGAGTTGAGAGAAAGATTTGGAGGTGATAGAGTAGAGGACAATAGTCTCCAGTGGATAGAGATCCATTAGCCAGGGTAGTGAGGACAGAGGTCTTCTATGGAGAGAGATCCACAAGCCAGAGCAGTGGGGGCAGAAGTCTTCTAGAAGATCACCAACCAGAGTAGAGGAGAAAGAGTTCTCCTATGGATAGATTTCCATGAACCATAGAAAGGGGAAAGAGTTCTCCTATGGAGTGTGATCCATGAACCAACTAGGAAGATAGAGTTCTTCTATGGAGAGAGATCCACGAACCAGTTGAGGAGAAAGAGTTCTCCTGGATCAAGTTCCATGAACCAGAGAAAAGGGGAAAGATTTCTCCTATGGAGAGAGATCCACAAATCAAAGCATTAGGGGATTGGTGTCTCCTTTGGATAGAGGTCCATAAACATTGTAATAGGGAAGTGATTCCCAAGAGATTTGTTGAGAAAATTTTAGTGGAAATATTTTCTCCATGGAGTAGCCCACATTGGGTGAACCACGTTAAATTGGTGTCTCTATTATGTGTGATGATTTGTGCATTGCTTTGATTATTGTTGTTGATATTGCCATTGATAATATTGGATAATATTATTTGGGAAAGAAAAGTAAAAGTTGGTCTTATACTGTTCACCCCCCTCTTAGTATAAGCTCTGTTGTAGCACCCTAAAATTGGCGCAGTAAAATTGGAATAATTACATTCACCTTAGTAAATAAATTTAAATTCAAATTTAACCTCCCAAACCGCCCGTTAACCACCGAGAAACCCGTTTCCTCCTTTTTCGCGCCATTTTTAGCAGTTGTTTTGACCGTTTGACGATATCGTCTCCGATCAGACGATATCGCCCCAAATTTGACGATTTCGTCTGGACTAGAACGTCCAGACGATTTCATCGCAAAACTGAATTTGCATAGTTGGAATCCATTCCAACGGGTCTCCAATCCGGGCAGAAGCGTGTCTGCGCCGTTGGGACCCTTCCCCCGTTGGAGATCTCCCAAATTGGGATGATCTCCAACCTCCCAACAACTATCCTATGCCTATTTAACTCTAAGACTTTTCCCTCCCCAACCCCTCGCTGAATTTTTATGCAAATTGAACCCTTATGCTCTAAAACATCGTAATTCATATTTTGCATTAGTCCTATAGTCATTTCATTGCAGGTACACCACTAGTTTTCAGCCGGAGCCAGCACCTATCGCAATCGACGAACCTGTCAAGATCGGAGGCGATCTCGTCAAATTCGGGACGATCTCGTACTGATGCGAGACGATTTCGACTACAACACACATCGAGGCAATCAGTGCATGGAGTTTGCTCTTCTGTCTCTTTTTTCTATCATTTTATGCTATAAATTAGATTGTTTATTCAGTTTTTATACTATATTGCATCTCGAGTTCACCCATTTTGTCTAGTTTGCATATTAAGATCATATTCTGCTATCTAAACACAGTGATTTGCATTTACTTCTGTTCTTGTATATTGTTCAACTCTCATATTACTGCTTCATATAGTTTGCCCCTGTTTGCAAAATAGAATTTCTTGTATTTCGCATCTGTTTGCCGTTTTGCGTGTCTCTCGATGAATTCGTTTGACGAATTCGTCAGATTGCAGACGATCCTGTCAGTTTAGATGATTTTATCAAATTGAAGGCGATTCTGTTGAATTGCAGATGATCCAGACTGCTTCAAGCTTTATAAACTCCATCAGACTTCCGGATCAGGTAATCCTCATTGGCCTCCTGCAAATTCTCTGTTTCTGTTTTCCTTTCCGTTTGTCGTATGCATTTAAATTGCATTTTCATGTAGTTTAAGTTAGAATCATTCGGCCAAACCTAGGATGAATGTTTAAAAATAAAACGAACTCATCAAAACTCATTCCCAAAACCTAGGCGTGGAAACCGCCATCAAATGTTTCCCGGTGAACCCACCATCCGTCGAAAAATCACCAAAATGCACCTCCCTTGAGAGGCGGGACCTTCGCAAAGTCCTCTCGTCCGAGGTACCGCACCATCCTTTTCCCATCCTCCTTTCGGGCGCGGATCCAATAGCCTGAAGGTAGGGGTGCAAAAAATTTGGAGCGATACATTTTGGTGAACCCGACGTGAATGCATCATAACCTTTTGAACAAAAACAAACAAAGACAAAAAAAAAAAAAATTATTAGAACAACTAAAACTTAGATGCATTTTAAAACATTTAAGGTTCAAAATCATGTTTAGATGGTAGCTCCTAAAAAGAGGTTAGCAAGCTACTATAAACGTAGTAAACCAATTAGCGGCCATAGAAGTTAATTTTGTCCTTAGTGTCCCTGAAGCAAGTAGAAATCAATCCTTGTGGGACGAGCTTATCAGGAGACTTAGTATCATTTCATCTAGGTCCACACAACTTAAACAGATTAAGAGGCTAGTCTTGGATAGAATCCTGGATCCTCATCAATTAGTGTTCTATCATGAACTTCAGAGAGCTTGCCATAGGTGGTTAGCCTATAGGAGAGCTTTAGTATCTTCAGAGTTGTTCAGCTTTGAGGAATACCTTAAGAATGCAGATATTGTACACCGATTCCTAGGCCTTGTAGAGGACCAAGAAGTTGTTCTCACAGATAGGGAAATATGGAGTAGAGTTCCGTGAGCTGTGCTATATCGAGAGTATTGCCATGAGCTTTACTTTTATCAACCAGCATCCGAGATAGACAATATCACCATAGCTCTTTTCATCAAATTCTTAAAAGAAAACTTTCAATTTGAAGAAGAACATTTCATGACCCCTGAACAGATTGAACCTATTAATGATATTCATAAATTATTCATAGAAGATTAGTTCATCTACTTTCAGCCTTATTATTATTGTGTGCATTTATTGTTTCATTTGCTGTCTTTATTATATTGTTTCAAAGAAAAACTAAAAAACTAAAAATCAAAATCAAAAATAAAAAAAAACATAGTAAAAAAACTTAAACATTTCATTTACAATATTGCATTAGGTATATATAAATATATACCTTTTAATTTGTTGCATATATATATATATATATATATATATATATATATTTGCTGAAATCAAAACTTAGCACCATGACTAAACTTAGGAATGGTAAAGAAATTTTAGGAGAAGGAGAAGATTGGCTACAAAATACAACTGAAAACCCAAATGTCCTTCTTGGAGATACAAATCCGGAAGGTGAAACTCTAGGTCAATCAGATGAAGACTTAGGTGAAGATAAGGAACAAGAAGGAAGTGTTAAAGAATCTTCATCCCCTAGAATAGCTCCAAATGGAGGCATCACTTTCGACAACGCATAACATTTTCAAAAATTTCTTAATCAACATATCGACGTCCTTAATGTGGCAGTCCGTATTGATAAAGGGGAAATTAGTGATGCTCAAACAGCCTTAGAACGGGCGCTTGATATGCAAACTAATCCCTTGTCTTTCATTGATCAAGAAAGTGATAAGGGTGGACCATCTAATGCGAATATGGTCACTATAGCCCAAGCCATGACCAAACAACAGGTCACCCAACCTCCTAAGCAACTTGTTGCTCAACCTAAAATCACTCCCGCACAAAAGAAAATTCCCTTCACTACTTCCTTCCTCCAAACAGTTGAGCAAAATGCTTTAAATAGACAAAAATCTAAAACAAAGCCAAATACAAACTTTCAACAATCTACAATACAACACAATCCAACTTCAAAACTCCTCCATAATATTTTTCCTACCAATGTTTTACACAATAGTAACATGGCATCTAATCTGCATGTTCCTCCATCCTACGCCCATAACACTTATGTCAATGCCCCACCGAATCAATATGGGGGGCAAACTAGTAGTTTGGAAGCTATGGTGAAACAATTGGCTTCACGTATGGACCAGATAGATCCCTACCGTCCCTCGTATAATTATCGAGAGATTTGTAGCCAACCATTGGATCCCATAGTGGTAGCTCAACCATACCCTAAACATTTTCCCATGCCCGTCCCGCCTATCTATAAAGGAACCGAAGATCCCATAGAACATCTTCGCATGTTTAGGATAGCATGTCACGACATATCGCATAACGACTTGCTATTACTAAAAATGTTCCCCAAAAGTTTAGGTGGAATGGCGTTAGAGTGGTATTATCAATTGCCCACTCATTCCTTAAGAAACTTTGAAGAAACAGATGAGTCATTTGTTCATCAATTTAGTGCCTACATCGAGAGGCATGTAACTATTAAAGACCTATACAATTTAAAACAAGATAAAGACGAATGTTTTGCTGATTTCTTAGCAAGATGGAGACAATTGACAGGAAAACTGCACTTTGTGCTACCCTATAGGGAAATGTTAGACATTTTCATTAACAATTTACAAGAACAACTTTCTTATGAGCTATCAACAACTACTTTGACTACCTTCGATCAAGCTATAGACTTAGCTCGAAGAGTAGAAGATGCCCTCATTAGGAGAGGCCAACTTAGAAAGAAGGATGATGAGAAAACATCTAGAAATCAATATAAAAACAAACAAGTTGTCGGTGATGGAGTCACTGACAAGCAAAAATGTTGCTAATGTCAATGCAACAAAAACAACAGAAAAATTCATCTTGAAACCTCCCGATAAGCCTCCTCGAGAGTTCACTAGATTAAACCAACCTTTATCAACTATTTTACCTCAACTTCTTGAAAGAGGTTTAATCCAACTGCCACACTATCCGGGAACCCGACCCAAGCATACCCGGATATAGAGCTGATTTGCACTCGTGATTTTCATAGAGGTCCTGGACATTCTACCAACGCTTGTAAGAGATTGAAACATAAAATACAAGATTTGATTGACAATAATGAAATGGAAGTGCAAGCCTTCCAACCTAAACAAAACCCTCCTAATAATACCCAAAAGACTGTTCCCCAAAATCAAAATCAGAATGCCAATCAAACTTTAGACATATTTCAACACCCTTTACCAAGACATGGTAAAGAGGTAGCCAATCAAATTGAACATCACAATGTTCCCCCTCCTACCCGATATGTAGGAACCATTAGCGGGCAATTACCTGTTCAGAATCTCACACATTCGACACAACCTTATCCCTGGTTACAACCAGGCCCTTACATAATTTTCAAACTTTTGATTCTAGCGATATAGAGTCAGATAGTGAGAGTGAAGTAGACACCATTCAATCGAATAGTTCTGAAAACGAATCAGATCCTATTCAACCTATCACAGATGCTAATGTTCCAGAAGAACCATTTCCCGGAAGAGTCACTACTCGACCTTCTTCTAATGAAGTCCTTCCTTATGAACAAGCCATAAATTCTCAACCGAGACCGTTTCAACGTCGTCACTATAACATTGTAGGTACCATCGGAGTCGTCACCCGACAACAAGCTCAAAATCCCCAACAAGAACCAAACCAGAACGATGGATCAGCTCCATTTGTTCTGAAAAATCCTAATAAAGGAAATCATGCTCCTATTGTTCAAACTAAACCCCCTTACAGCATTAATGAGCAATTGTCTAATACCACCGCCAGAATCTCCCTTTTAGATTTATTAAGATCCTCCCCCACCCATAGGGATGAATTGATGCTTACTTTGAGCCAGATGATGGTACCTCAAAACATCCAACCCGAAGCTATGGCCAATACTATCATCACACGAGAGATTGATTGTATTGACTTTCGGGATAAAGATATCCCACAACACAGTTTACACAAGGATAATCCCTTGTATATTACAGATTTAATTGGGGATGTAGCTATCAAACGAGTCCTGATTGATAATGGCTCATCTCTAAACATCTCGCACCTTTGACTTCTACCAACGATTTGGTTTTAGAAGTGATGAAATGAAGAAGACTGATATGATTATCAAAGCCTTTAATGACGAAACACAAGAAACGTGTGGAGTCATTACCCTCCCATTGCAAGTTGGTCCTAGAACCCTTGAGACAACTGTGTTCATTGTACATTGCCCAGAGATCGTACAATATACTTTTGGGTCGCCCTTGGATTAACGCCATGCGAGCAATCCCATCAACTTTACACCAATGTGTTAAGTTTGAGTTTAAAAATCAGTTGGTCACTATTCATGGTGACCCTAGACCTTTTGATATGTGTGCATTGGCGTAACCAGCTTGGAGTGCAATTTTGCCCTCGCTCTGTCATCCACATATCCTACTTCTTCTTCATCTAAAACTGTGAGATATAAACCCATCACTTCATCTATTCCTCCTCCATTAACTTCATCTTCCCATCTAGATCAACCACCTTCTAAACAAATTACTGTAGAACTTCAAAAAGCTCTTAAAACTACAACCAATTCTTCAAGTTCTAATCCCATAAATTCAAAACCTTCAGACACATCTATCATACCTTCCACATCTCAAGACATAGGTAATAAGCCTTCTACATCTTATGCCCTTTTTGATGATCTTTTACCAGATTTATCTACAACCTTAATATCGGAAAAAATGAATGCTTTCATGCAAGATTCAGACCTTTTAAATCAATTGCCGCCATCTCCTCGTACTTTGGGCCTCCCACAACCTATGGGAAGTACTTATCAAGTCGGGAGTTGTGCCTTCATGTACAAAGGATATGACTGGGGAAGAATCCCTCAGAATACCAAAACCCATCATGATGGATATGCTCGGTGCTATTTTACCAACGATTATATTAAAGCTAAACCCATGATGCTTAAAATGGGATATAAAGGGAAAGGCTTAGGACCTTTCCAAAATGGCATGAAAGAACCTTTCGAGGTAGAACCATGGCCTCCCCGATGTGGTGTGGGCCTATTACCTAGTAAGGGTCAACCCTTTCCTTTTGAGGATGATGATCATCTCATATGCTATCAAGACTATTTGGATAGACATGTTGATTTACCTCCTAAAAATCCGTCATTTTCATGCAACATGCTATCCATAGCATACCCTAAAATGATTGCTGACCCCGATGAAGAGTTGGAAGGAGATATCTTCCATGACGTCTCCGTTGAAGAGATGTTGTACAACGGGTTTTATTTTGATGGTTCTATACCAACCATAGCTCAACTTGAGGCCGCCGACCCTCGTAACGAATTATCTAAATTAACTTTACAAGAGTTACAAGAGTTGGGCGTTTCACCCGCCCCACCTAATTTTGAAAGAGATCTACACATGGAGGTAGAAAATGTCATTAAAATTAATATTGGAACTGAGGACAACCCTCACATAATCAACATTGGAGCAGAACTAAGTCAAGAAAAACAAGAACAATACATTGCATTTCTTAAAGAGTATGAAGATGTCTTCGCTTGGACATATGAAGATATGCCGGGTCTAGACCCTTCCGTAGTCATGCACCATCTAGTGGTCCATCCGGATGCTAAACCTGTTAAACAAAAACTTAGAAAAATGCATCCCAAAGTGGCTCTGCTAGTCAAAGGGGAGTTAGAAAAACTCCTGAATGTTATCTTCATACAAGCTATTGATTATGCTGAATGGATCTCCAATGTAGTTCCAGTCACCAAGAAAGAAGCCACCAAAGTTAGGGTTTGCACAAATTTCAGAGATATTAACGCTGCATGCCCTAAAGACGACTTTCCTCTTCCAAATATGGATCAAATTATTGATTTTACTGCCGGAAGTGGGATGATGTCCTTAATGGATGGATTCTTCGGCTATAATCAGATCAGGATAGCTCCTGAAGACCAGGCTAAAATAGCCTTCATTACCCCCTGGGGTACCTTTTGCTGGAAAGTGATGCCCTTTGGCCTAAAGAATGTCGGGGCAACTTATCAACGGGCTATGACCTACATCTTTCATGATATGATGCATGATATCCTACATGATTATGTAGATGATATTATAGCGCGCTCTCTTATTGAAGATCATCATTTAGACGATTTAAGAAAAGTTTTTAATCGATTACGAGAATATCTCATTCGATTAAATCCAACAAAATGTATATTCGGAGTTAAATCCGGCAAGTTATTAGGGGTTTTAGTTTCTTTACGTGGTATCGAAATTGACCCTCTCAAAATTGCGGCTATCACTGATATGCCCGCACCCACTAATATATTTGAATTACGAAGTTTACAAGGTAAACTTCAAGCTATCCGTCGCTTCATTGATAAGTCAGCGGACAAAACTGGTCCCTTTCTTAAACTCCTTAAGAAGGACGTCCCCTTTAATTGGGATACATAATGTAGAGAAGCTTTTGAACTTCTCAAGCAATATCTCCTTAACCCTCCGGTGCTTTCACCGCCTAAATCTGATCGCCCATTTCTTCTATATATTTCTCGCCTCAGATTCTGCCTTAGGAGCTATGTTAGCTCAGCTTGATGATGAAAAACGAGAACGTGCTAATTATTACATTAGCCGCACCTTCATCAGTTATGAAACCCGCTATACAGCGTTAGAGAAGTTATGTCTAGCAGTCGTGTTTGCTACGCAAAAATTACGACATTACATGCTTAGCCAAAAAACGTATGTCATTGCCAAATATGATCCTTTAAGATATCTCATGAGTCGACCTTATTTATCGGGTCGCACGACCAAGTGGGTTCTTGCTCTAAGCGAGTTTGATCTCACCTTCATAGGACAGAAGTCTGTTAAGGGTCAAATCATAGCAGATCAATTAGCTGCTACACCCTTAGAGTCTACTCATCCCCTCATTATCGAGTTTCCTGATGAATGCCTTCAATTAGAGGCAGACCTTGTTGAACAATGGTCCTTATACTTTGATGGAGCCCGATGCATGAGTGGGGTCAAGGTGCGGGTATTATTTTAATATCTCCGCAAAAACATCTTATTCCTCTCGTCCTTCAAACTAACCTTTGCTTGCACCAACAATATTGCTGAGTATGAAGCTCTAATCCTTGGATTACGAGCTGCTTTAGCACTTAAAATTAAAAACCTCTTAGTTTTTGGGGATTCCCAATTGGTTATAAACCAAATTAATGAAGTTTATCAGACCATAGATGATAAACTTTGCCCATATAAGGCCTATGTTTTACAACTAATGGCCTTGTTTGATCAAGTTACCTTGGAAGCCATTCCTCGAACTAGCAACCGTGCAGCCGACGCCATGGCCGCCTCTGCATCTCTCTTGCCCTTGGAGTTAGACGACGAATATGCTACTATCATCATTCGTCGACTCCAGGAACCCGCTTCACATAAGTCATGCTTAGAGCCTTTGGATGTGTTTCTAATCAAGGAAACTACTCCTGAACTCTGGTATACAGACATATTTGATTTCCTCCAAAATGGGACTTTCCCTGCTAATTCTAATCGCAACCAACGTCGGTTATTACGTCGACGAGCAAGTCGATTTGTAATCATTGGCAATACTTTATATAGGAGATCTTTTGAAGGTATCCTATTAAGATGTTTAAATTTAGAAGAGTCTAAATCAGCTTTGAGTGAAGCCCACGATGGATCTTGTGGAGGACACTTTAGTGGTAGCGTCATTGCTAAAAAGCTCCTTCGGATAGGATACTTTTGGCCTACCATGGAAACGGATGCACATGAATATGTGCGCCATTGCGACAAGTGTCAAAAACATGCCGACCTTGTCCATGCGCCTGCACAAGAGTCTGCAGGCTATTTCTTCTCCTTGGCCCTTTTCTAAATGGGGCTTGGATATTATTGGTAAAATTAATCCGGTGTCTTCTGATGGACATAAGTTCATCATAACCGCCACTGAGTATTTCACGAAGTGGGTTGAAGCTATGCCTTTAGCTTCCTGCACTGGTTCACAGTGTCTCTAAATTCATTTTTAATCAAATCATCTCGTAGGTTCGGAATTCCTGCAAATCTCATCTCTGACAATGGAACTCCATTCAAAAATAAAGATGTTAAAAAATTATGTCAAAAATATAAGATTCAACATCGCTGGTCTACTCCCTATTATCCTCATGGTAATGGTCAAGCGTAAGCTTCTAACAAAACTCTAATCAAAATTCTCAAAAGACTAGTCAATAAACCGGCCGTGGACTGGCATATTCAATTATATCCAGCCCTGTGGGCTTATCGAACTAGTGTTCGAACCCCCACGGGCACTTCACCATTTGTTTTGGTATATGGTGCCGAAGCAGTTTTTCCATTTGAATTAGAAGTTCCTTCTTTGGCTCTGCTACTTCAAGACACCGAAGTAGGAGATGAATATCGCGTGGAAGACTCAGTCAACTGGAACTCCTAGACGAAAAATGCATCAATGCTTTAGAGCATCTCCGTGCATACCAAAACAAGCTTAAAAGAGCATATAATAAGAAAGTTCGTCATCGATCCTTTGAGATTGGCGATCTTGTTCTAAAAGAAAATCAAAAGAATACGAATGCAACCAAAGACCCGAAAGGTAAATTTGAGCCCAACTGGCTTGGACCATACATCATTACCGCAAAATTTGAATCAGAAGCATATAAATTGTCTACCTTAGATGGTAAAGAACTTAAAGAACCCATGAATATTTTACATCTCAAACGTTATTATGCATAAATTTGATTATTTCATCCATGTATATATTTGTTCAAAATCATTATCTTGTATTCCTTTCACTTTATTCAAAAACCTCAAAAACATTCATAAAATCTTCAAAAATCTTCAAAAATATTTATTGCATTTATTTTGTAAAGTTCCTTTTGCTTTAAAACAAAAATCAACATAAAAATCCAAAAACAACTATATGCTTGACTCTTTCGAAACCAAAACAATATACGTAATAAAGAGAGAGTCAATATTCTCAAAACTTTCTCAAAATCATTATTTTCTTACAATTATTGCAGTTATATGTTTCAACTTATTTTGGATAAAATTAGCATTTATTTTGCATCCCTCACTTGCACACTCACACAATAAATATCTTGATTTTATCTGGCATGATTACTAATCTCTCTTATATCAAAGTTCACAAAATTCAATTAAATAAAGTTTGAGCATAGAGAATTGATCTTGTTATTTACTTAAACCAAGCACATCTTTTCACAATAAAATGATTATATTTGTAATTTCCATGTTTTGCTACATAGTAGAACCGATTTCTTGGGTGAAAAGTTTCCCCTGCTATCCTATCATGCACATGGTCTAGAATCTTTGAGAATTGGCAAAAGGACAAGCTCACCCCTACCCAGAATAAAAATCCCTTGCTCTACAGCTAATCCGAGCAAGTATCCCTAGCAAAGAAAAAGAAAAAGAAAAAGCAAAGAAAAATTCAAGAAAAAGAGAAAAGAAAAATGTTATGACAACAATGTTACAAGCATTATCAAGCAAAAAGAAAAATAAGCAAAGTTCAAAAGAAAGCAAGAAAAGCAATAAAATCCCTTTCCCTACCCTTTGAAAAGAAAAGAAGGGTTGATGAGCTTGAATCCCTGGAATTCTCAATTATTCGAAAACTGTGAGGTAAGCCCCATAACAGGTGGTTTGTGCCCAACCTGCTTGGCCTTGGGTAACTCCTAGCGTGGCGATATGTCTGTCACATTAGCGACCTTCTTTTGTACAGACCTCTGTCTGCTTATGGATTAGCTAGCTCCTGATAATCCGATCTACATAGTAGCCTAGTATGGTTATATGCATCTACATCATGGTTAATGAACACTTAGTTGGTTTATTCAAATCACTTGTATCATAGTATCTTGCTCAAAACTGGTAATTGAACCATACAATTGCACACACATTTGTATTTGAGAGATTTTGTCTATCATTATGATAAATCAAGATTGGCAATGAATTCACTTATGCACATGGGATTCCTTATAAATCTAATTTTTGTCTTCAAAATACTTTGAAATATTATTTTGCAACTTGTTTGGAATAATCAAGTACAATTATTTAACAACATATCATATATATCTTATCGACTTTCGCAACGATGGTATAATTCCAAAACCAAAATTGGAATTTTATGCTTAGCGCAAGTCCTCATTTTCATCTTTTCTGTTCATAAAAAATCAATCATGTAATAAAACTATCCTTTCTTTGATCTTCGCGATGATGGTATAAGTCTATACCTACATATTCTATGCCTAGCGCAAACCATTGTAACAATATTTTTTCCCAATTTATCAAAATTCATAAAAACCATATGACTTCATTTTATTACACCAATTATGCTTTTCAAAAGCAAACACATTTTTATTATTTCATATCATTATGTCAACCTTTGCATTTTGCAATGATGGTATAATTCTTAAGGAATTATTCAACAAACTTTATCACACTTAGGAATTTATGCCTAGCAAAAATTATTTTACAATATTTCATGCATAATATTTTCATGGAAATCTGAAAACAAACCATCATCATCATCATCATTTGCATCATCACAACAAAGTCTTAAGACAGTCTCTTAAGCACTCTTTTCTTTTAACAATATTTCTATCCTGGGACTAGCTTGACGACCGAGTGAGCAGCGACTCCATGAAATGGTCTATAATAGCGACAATGTCCTTTGAAATTATTGTTAGAAATCTCTTTTTATTTTTTATCACATTTTCATTACAACCAATCAATTTGTTACATCAGATTATTTCATTTAAAATATTTAAAGCATGACATCCAAGTTATAATTTTTTCCAAAACGACATAATTACATGACTCATCAATAAAATCATTACATCAATCAACTCAATCAATCAATCAAACATAAAAAGCATCATAAGCATCACATAAGACAAGTCATATGATCAAAAATATCTCATCTATATATATCAACAGAATATATACATCATCAAAACTAGATTGGTATGCCACAATCTGTACCTCGGCATACTCAATCCTCTATCAATACAAGTATAATACAATATCAGTGGCAGTATCCCGCCCTCTAGCCTCGAGAGCCTCTAGAGCTCTCGGCCTCATCTCCTCCCTCGCCCTACGGAGGACGAGGTGGTCCCATCGCAGTATGTGTGGTACTACGAGTCCTCGTCATCGACCGGGATGAGCTCCTCGTCGACCCTGTCCTGATAGGATCTGCTATGGCAGGTGGCAGCTGTACCCTCTGGCCCTCTGGCACCGCCTGGTAGTATAGCGCCTGATAGAATGCGGTCTCGAGAAACCGACCGCAGCAGCTCCCCGAGTGCTTACCCCTCCGCCTCGTGCCCCGAGACGAGCATTCTCGTCTCGTAGCCGCGACACCTCAGCCTGGTGCCGTGCAACCGCATCCCGTAACGTCTCGCACCCGAGCTCGCAGATGATCTCTCTCTGCTCAGAGAGTAGCCATCTCGCTACTCTCTCCAATGTCCACACCCTTGCCCTTATCGAGCGATGGTGGCCTCTCGTGGAGATGGGGGTCTCGCCTCCCTCCTCTCCCTCTCCCTCTCGTCGTGGCCTCTCCCGTGCCTCGTGGCCTCCTCTCGCTCTCCTCTACCGTGACCCCGGCTGCCTCTACCACCGCCCGGCACCGCCTCCCTATCCGATGCACAACTGCATGGATCGGTCCCTGAGCCCTCGTCACTCGAGGAGGGCAGATGCCTGCATACCAGGCATCGTAGCCATCGACTACCCCTGCATCGTCCCCATCCACCGGCCGAATGGGGGCATCGTCCGCATCCTGACTTTAGAATAACTGCATATCTGGAGCCTCACTGACTGTGGTGTTATCCCAGACAGTCTGGGAAAACTCATAATCTCTGAGAGATGGGATCCCCTGCTATAGACCGAACTATCGCAAAACTCGGTCATAGCGGTGGAGCTCCACCTCTCCCCTCTCCATCCATAGCCGCAGACTCGCCTGATGCGAGCCAGCTCCTGTCCATCCTCTGGCCACCCTGGATGCTCTCTCCATGGCCTCCAGGTGATCTGGTCTGGGACCAAGTCATCCAGTAGTCTCCGGGACACCGACAGGTCGATCCGTCGCTGTGCCCCTCTCCGGAGCCACCAAGAGAAGACTCGGGGCCTCTCCCCGTCAACCCCTATCAGTGGAAGCCCTACCGGCCTCCGCACCGCAATGTGCTCCCAAGCACCAAACCTGTAGGAGCGATGTCATAACCAGACATCGGCCGCCCTTGTATACGACCCCATGCAGGATCCTATACAATCGGCATAGAACAAAGCTGCCCCAAGCAAATCTATAGCCATGGTCGCGCATGTCGCAGATCACATCTGCCAGCATCCATGGTACCCTGCATCCGCTCTGGTGGCACAGTAGAAGTCCACCAACCACCCCAGCCAAAACTCGTGTCAGTGTAGATGCCCCAGGCATCTGGCGTAGTGCCTCGATATTCACTCCGCCCTTCTCCAGGGCGAAGCTCGGGTCACCGCAGAGTCGTCCCATCGCGTGGCCCTGATTGGCCGCAAGTGTGATCATCCTCCCTTGTATGGGGATTCTAAGAATCCTCCATACATCCTCTAGTGTGGGAGTCATCTCCCCTATCGGTAACCGGAAGCATGAAGAGCCCGGGTACCACCTCTCCGCTAGGGCCGTCAGTAGCCCCATGTCAGTAGAAACTTGTGGCATCTCTGCCACATGTAGTAAGCCGGCCTGTGCTAGTTGATCTCGCTCTGCCTGTGATAGAGCGGCCAAGTCATCTCTTAATCCTCCATATTTCCACTCTCTGCTCTTTAGTAATCCTCTCTGCAAGCATAAACAACCAAAACAACAAACAATCATTAATAACAATTTTAGCAATCAATAATGCAACTTAAAGATCAAATTTTTGCAATTGATGATATCGCCCACTATTGGCCGATATCGTCCGAAATTTGAGCAAAATCGTCTCCGATTTTGCGTGTCGAAATCGTCTCTAATTTGACGAAATCGTCCCTTTTTCGCCGATTTCGCCCTTGGGCGAAATTGACGAACTTGAGACGATTTCGTCGAACTAGGGACGATTTCGTCCGGACGACGTCGATGGCCAAAAATGGCCGCGATGCTCAAAATTCATCTTAAAATCTATCTACAAAGCATGTAAATTCAAATTAAATCAATCTAAACTAAGTTTAAACCCTTACCCGTAGACCGCGGCGGACCTCTGCAGATCTGTGCGCTGTCTCTACCATTTTTGCTCCAGAGCTCTAAAAATAGTAAAATGAACAGTAACAATGAATTAGGGTTTTACCCTATTTTTCTTAATTTTATTCAAAACATAATTAACAACATTTTAAAATTTTTGCTTTTCCGTGTTTTTACCGCAAACGTTCGATTTGGGTAAAAACACGGAGGGGGCACCATAGTAAGCTGTCGTACGATTCGACCAAGAATCGTCGCCTAAAAATGGGAATAATTTTTTTGCTTTCTCGTAGATCGAGAAGAACTCATCTTTAACGCATTTTCTTCGAAAAATTCGCTAAAGAGGGGGCAAAATGTAGCACCCTAAAATTGGCGCAGTAAAATTGGAATAATTACATTCACCTTAGTAAATAAATTTAAATTCAAATTTAACCTCCCAAACCGCCCGTTAACCGCCGAGAAACCCGTTTCCTCCTTTTTCGTGCCATTTTTAGCAGTTGTTTTGACCGTTTGACGATATCGTCTCCGATCAGACGATATCGCCCTAGATTTGACGATTTCGTCTGGACTAGAACGTCCAGACGATTTCGTCGCAAAACTAAATTTGCATAGTTGGAATCCATTCCAACGGGTCTCCAATCCGGGCGAAGCGTGTCCGCGCCGTTGGGACCCTTCCCCCGTTGGAGATCTCCCAAATTGGGATGATCTCCAACCTCCCAACAACTATCCTATGCCTATTTAACTCTAAGACTTTTCCCTCCCCAACCCCTCGCTGAATTTTTATGCAAATTGAACCCTTATGCTCTAAAACATCGTAATTCATATTTTGCATTAGTCCTATAGTCATTTCATTGTAGGTACACCACTGGTTTTCAGCCGGAGCCAGCACCTATCGCAGCCGACGAACCTATCAAGATCGGAGGCGATCTCGTCAAATTCGAGACGATCTCGTACTGATGCGAGACGATTTTGACTGCAACACACATCGAGGCAATCAGTGCCTGGAGTTTGCTCTTCTGTCTCTTTTTTCTGTCATTTTATGCTATAAATTAGATTGTTTATTCAGTTTTTATACTATATTGCATCTGGA
Source organism: Wollemia nobilis (assembly GCA_028583015.1). Lineage (NCBI taxonomy): Eukaryota > Viridiplantae > Streptophyta > Pinopsida > Araucariales > Araucariaceae > Wollemia > Wollemia nobilis. The sequence goes on from JAQPPZ010002274.1 coordinate 1,684,677, forward strand.
GTTCACCCATTTTGTCTAGTTTGCATATTAAGATCATATTCTGCTATCTAAACACAATGATTTGCATTTAATTTTGTTCTTGTATATTGTTCAACTCTCATATTACTGCTTCATATAGTTTGCCCCTGTTTGCAAAATAGAATTTCTTGTATTTCGCATCCGTTTGTCGTTTTGCAGGTCTCTGATGAATTCGTCCGACGAATTCGTCAGATTGCAGACGATCCTGTCGGTTTAGACGATTTTATCAAATTGAAGGCGATTCTCGTTGAATTGCGGACGATCCAGATCGCTTCAAGCTTCGAAAACTCCATCGACTTCCGGATCAGGTAATCCTCATTGGCCTCCTGCAAATTCTCTGTTTCTGTTTTCCTTTCTGTTTGTTGTATGCATTTAAATTGCATTTTCATGTAGTTTAAGTTAGAATCATTCGGCCAAACCTAGGATGAATGTTTAAAAATAAAACGAACTCATCAAAACTCATTCCCAAAACCTAGGCGTGGAAACCGCCATCAAATGTTTCCCGGTGAACCCACCATCCGTCGAAAAATCACCAAAATGCACCTCCCTTGAGAGGCGGGACCTTCGCAAAGTCCTCTCGTCCGAGGTACCGCACCATCCTTTTCCCATCCTCCTTTCGGGCGCGGATCCAATAGCCTGAAGGTAGGGGTGCGAAAAATTTGGAGCGATACACCCGTGTTCTTCAATTGGTATCAGAGCGGGTTCTTTCGAAAGATTTTAACAGCTTGAAGAGTGTACAGGAACACATATGGCATATCAAAGTGGATCTTCAACAAACAAGACACCATTTTTTTATGGAAACAATTATGTTTTTTGGGGTGTAAGAATGAAGACTTACCTGATGGTACAAGGAATTGAGATATGGCAAGCAGTTGAACACACCACCAGCTAGTCCTCCTATAGATAAAGATGGTAATCTCTTACACCTGTATAATTCAAATGCAATAAATGCAATCTTGTATGCATTATGTGAAGCATGGGTTGTGAAAGATATGCATTGCACATCAACAAAAGAGATAAGGGATAAGTTGAAGAATGCATATGAGAGAGACAAAACGGTTAATATGGTAAAGTTGCAAAATCACAAGAAAACATTTGAAGACTTGAATATGAATGAGAGGAAGACATTGCTACATACTTACTTCATGTAGATGAGGTTGTTAACTCCATGTGAGGACTTGGGTTTAAAGTTGAAGAATCTAATGTTTGTTAAAATATTATAAGGTCACTTTCTAGGAGGTATGTAGGAAAGGTTTCATCCATAGAAGAAAGAAGATATCTTGAAAAACTAACTTTGAATGAGTTACAAGGAACACTCACATCATATGAGATGAGAATTGTAAAGTATCCTATCTCAAATAAAGAGGCAGCTTTCAAATCAGTAATGAAAGCAAAATATAAGAAACCTATTTCAAGTGGTGAGTCAATCAGTGATGAGGAAGCTAACTACGATAGAAGGAATAAGAGGAATTTAGGAAAGCGCAAAGGTATAAAAAAAATAAAGTGTTTAAATTATGGTAAATATGGTCACTATACATCTAATAGTACAGAAGCCGAAAGCACCAATGGTGAAGAGAAACAAGATCATAATAACAGGGAAGCAGGAAAATCCAGGTATCAAAATAAAAATAGGGATGGACAAACCAAGCATGGAAAGAAGTTTTTCCAAAGACATAAGAGGAGTTTCTATGTAGATAAGATAGGCAAGAGTTCAAGTTATAGTGATGGAATATCCTCTGATAATGAAGAAGAAGAAATGCTCTTCTTGGCAATAGAGGAAGAAGGAAGTGCTTCTATTGAAGATAAATATGAAAAACATGAATATGCTCTTGAAGACAAAGAAGTAGAGGAAGAATCAAAAAATTATGAGGAAGTAGTAGTAGATCTAGAAGTTGAGCTTATTTCTACTCTTAAGGAATTAAAAAAGGTTAGAAACCAGAATTCAAAACTCAATATTCAATTTCAATAATGTGATGAAGATAAGGGAAAGCTCATACAAAATCTAACAAACTCAATAGCTAAGGCAAGGAGATTTAAATAAAAGTTAGAGGTAAAAGTATTATAATGTGAAATATTCAAACATGAGGTAGTTTCACTAAGGAAGTAAGTTAAAGAGTCTAAGGACAAGCTACACAGGTTTTGGAAAAGCTCAAAGACCTTGGATAATATTATCAAGGTACAAAGGTCTCCATCAAACAAGACAAGACTTGGTTTTGGATAAGGACAAAGAGAAAAAGGAGAGGAGTCAAGCTCAAGCTCCAAAGAAGAAGCTTCAAAAAAAAGAGTGAAAGTGAGACTTATGAGGATAAGTTGAAAAAAAAAAGGTTCAACAAGAAAGGAAACAATGCACAAGTAAGGAACAGGAAATATCACAGGGAAGAAAGGACTAAGAGACCAATGGATCCAGGGCAAGATTTCTTCAAAGGACATTGCTTCTCATGTAACAGATTTTGTCACACGGCTATTTAGTGTAGGACACATGAAAAGAAGGAATATGGGTTCTCAAAGAGAAATTTTAGAAATGGGCATCTCTTTCAAGGGTATTGTTACTCTTGTAATCAGTTTGGTCATAAAGCAATTAATTGCAGGGTTCATGACAATAATGGATAATATTTTGTACACAAAGAGGAACTTTAATATTTTGTACCTTTTAGGTACCACAACATTAAGTGTTATAAGTGCAATAATTTTGGGTATATGGCCAAGCGGTGTAGAACAAAATTTCCAGAGACAAGTAAGAACAACGATATTCAAAAGAATCAAAAGAGCCATTTTAGAAAGAAGGTGGACAAATAAAAAGAGCATTGTATGTTGGGAGTAGAGATACTCCCACCCCAAAATTAATCACCTCAAGGAAAGGAGGTGGGGAGAGGGTTGAGCTAAGAGTCTTATATTTAGCCCCAAAGGAGTCCCTTTGCCATTGATGTCAAAGGGGGAGAGATTTGAGTTAGGGGGAGAGCATTCAGTCAGGGGGAGCAGTATTGAAAAAGGTAAAAGGAATGCTTAAATAAAAAAGGGTTGTCATCAATGACAAAGGGGGATATTGTTGGAAATCTGAGCATGTCTTGTTGTCATTGATATCAAAAGGTTGGATGTCCCAATTTGATGAAATTAATGTCAAAAGGTTTGATTAATGTCAAAAGGTTAGAGGTCCTAAATTGATGGAAATATTTGTGAGAATATTTCTCTTGATGGCATATGAGGTATAAAACAACAAGAAGAAAGGAAGACCTCTCCATAATATTTGGAAAAGGATTTATAAATTACCTTGGTGGTAATTTGGCAAAGGTTCAAATATTTATTAATGGTGGCAATAAATTACCTTGGTGGTAATTTGGCAAAGGTTAAAATATTTACTAATGGTGGCAAGGTCTCCCTAAAAGGAAAAAGCCCAAAAGGTTTTAAATATTTAGCTTATAATATTTAAATCCTTTAGAATTTAAATAATTATAATTAAATATAATAATTTGAAATATCCAAATTCAAATTAAATAAACGTAGTTGACATCATATATTAAATGAGGCATGTGTATAAATAAGGCTAAGGTTAGCTTAATCCTAAGTGAATTATGCATTCGACTTTCCCCAAAGTAATAGCTTGCACATTTTATTTCTCACACGTAGCAGAGGAAGGAAGACGCAGGTGTTCACATTTTTTAGAACAAGCAGAAGGTCAAACCGTGGAAGGCACTTGTTCCCACTAAAGAGAGGTGGCATCCGAGTTGGCTTGTGCCACATTGAGAGCAGCAAGGTGTGGAGTTTGAACCACACAGAGGTTGTGTTTTGGATGCGGATCTTTCATTTTTTGCATCGATGGAGCAGTACAATAAGTAGTGCATCCTCCTTGGTTCATGTGGGGCAGCATAGCCCACATGGTAGTGGCTCTTTTGTTAGGGCACGTGGGGCTAGGAGGTCACAGGTTCGAGTGACGGTAGCATCATTTGATTTTTGCATTAAGGTATGTGCATTTGCCATAGTTAGAATTTATAATTTTTAAATAAATTTTTATTATTTACCATAGTTGGGAGTTATAAGGTTTTGATAAAGTTTTTGTTGCCATGATTTGAAATTTATGAGTGTTAAATAAATATTATTGTGTATGCTCATAGTTGGGAGTCATAAGGGTTAGTGAGTAATACTTTGAATTTATTTAAAGTGCTTTATTGTTATAAAGGAGTTATAAGGTAGATGTGAGAATTTTTGTGTATAAATCTTGTTGTTTAAATTTATTTTTAATATAGGAGTAATAAGGTGTATAAGTGATTTGGCATTGTATGGAGAAATATTTGTTGAGGTGAATATTCTTGTGAAAATTTTGAGATAGATTGTTGCTATATAGCCTTGAATTGGAAAAAGGATTTGGTTGTGAGTAAGACAGGTTTTGTGGACAATTCTTCATAAATCAAATAAAATGTATGGGTAAATCATATTTTTTTTAAAGTGATTGGAATGAGTGTGTGAAATATAAGGTGGAGTGAAAAGAATTGTTTGATAAGCATTGTTGGAAATATTTGAGTGAGTTTTTATATGCTTCATTGGTGAATGTTTAGAGAACATTTGGGATAGAGATTGAAGATTATTTGAGTTAGTATTTGAGACCCACATTGTGTTCTTTGGTTGAAAAAGTATGAAAACACTTGTTTAGGGTTTACGAGCAAGAGGTGTTTCAATGATTGAATGATTGAGTGAAAACTTCTTAAGAATTGGTTTTAAGTGATATTGAAAGTGAATGTGTAAATATTAGAGATTAGATTTGTGAAAGCGACAGACTTAATGATTGATTAGAACATATTGAGTTTTTTATAGAGTACATCATTCTCTATATGTTCCAAAGGTTAAACGAATTTTGAATAGAATATGTTTAAACTGCTTCAAGTTAAAGGAATTACTTTGAAGATTAGACAAAGTATTTGATAGTATTGTGTGCAAGATTTGAGATTGATTGAGCATATCTTGTGAGTTATTTTGAGCATGTGTTTGAGCATATTTGAGTAAGCCTTTGTGAAGGCTTGAGAGTAGAATTGAGCAAGTTCTTGAGAGGACTTGAAGGAAAATTTGAGCAAGTTATTAAGAGGACTTGAAGGCAGATTTGAGAAAGTCTTTGTGAAGGCTTGAGAGCACAATTGAGCAAGTTCTTAAGAGGACTTTAAGGAAGAGTTGAGCAAGTCTTTGTGAAGGCTTGAGAACAGATTTGAGCAAGTCTTGGTGAAGTCTTGAGAGAAGATTTGAGCAAGTCTTTGAGAAGGCTTGGAGGCAGATCTAAGCAGGATTGATTGATGATTTGTTCAAGATTTGTATTAAGGCATGGAAAAAATCGAAGTAAAGTGTATTTATTATTGGATAAAAATTTATGTTAATACTTAAGGATAGATTTGAAACACAAATTTATGCTACACTTGGGATAGAGTTTGGTTCAGATTTGAAATAGAGTTAAGAGCAAGCTTTGGAGGTGATAGAGTAGAGGACAGTAGTCTCCAGTGGATAGATATCCATTAGCCAGGGTAGTGAGGACAGAGGTCTTCTATGGAGAGAGATCCACAAGCTAAAGTAGTGGGGGTAAAATTCTTCTAGAATATCATCAACTAGAGTAGAGGAGAAATATTTCTCCTGTGGATAGAGTTCCATGAACCAGAGTAGAGGGGAAAGAGTTCTCTTATGGATAGAGTTCTATGAACCACAACAAGGGGAAAGAGTTGTCCTAAGGAGTATTATCCATGAACTAGTTGGGAAGATAGAGTTCTTCTATGGAGAGAGATCCATGAACCATTTGAGGAGAAAGAGTTCTTCTAGATCAATTTCCATGAACTAGATAAAATGGTAAAGAGTTCTCCTGTGGAGACTGATCCACAAATCAGGGCATTAGGGGATTGGTGTCTCCTTTGGATAGAGGTCCATAATATTGTAATAGGAAAGTGATTCTCAAGAGATTTATTAAGAAAATTTTATTAGAAATATTTTATCTATGGAGTAGCCCACATTGGGTGAACCACATTAAATTAGTGTTGCTATTATGTGTGATGATTTATGTATTACTTTGATTACTGCTATTAATATTACCATTGATAATATTGGATAATATTATTTGGAAAGAAAATAAAATGTTGGTCTTATACTGTTCAACCCCCCTCTCAGTATAAGCCTTTGTTCTTCACTAATCAAGGGTGTTAACCCAAGGGTACTAACTTTGTGTAACATGGATTCTATGGAATGTTATGTGGTGTGTTGCAATAATTGTGCTACTATGAAGGTCAAGATGACATGACTTGTACTTTTGCATGTCCTAGGGATGAAGATTTTGAAAGTGCTTTCATGATGCTCAAACACCCTAGTGACATCGATCAAACTCATCTACTGATCATATAGGCACTTGAAGATACTAAGACCAACCAAGTTATTCAAATGACTCCAATGTGTGTGCAGTGATTGTTCATTTCTTATTTTGGGTGAGGGACTAATCATTTGTGACTTATGCCAATAAGCTAGCTCATCCACGAGCGTACATAGGTCTATACAAAAGAAGGTCACTAATGTGATAGACATATCACCATGCAAGGTGTACTCCACTGCTAATTAGGCATCTATAGCCCCAATGGAGGTTAACCCCATGATCTAAGGACCTGAGAATTCTAGGGATTCAAGCTTTTATTAGCTCTTTTTTTTAAGATAGTTGTCTTTTGGCTTTGCGCTTGTCCTTTTGCCAATTCTTAGGGTTAGCTCATGTGCATGATAGGATGAGCAGGGGAAACCATTCGCTTTATGGCGATAGTGACTCATGAGTTCATCTTTCCTAGGCACCAAAATTTTGTTAATGTGTGATTTGTGCATGGTCTTAGAGAAAACTTAAGGTCACCAGGAAGACCTATAGTATTTCAAGAACTAATGATGTTCAATGGAGGTTGAATGAGACACTAGGTATGGTTGAACGATCGAAAGAACCTAAAGAATCTCCAAACCAGAGTCTTGAAAAAGTCAAGATGTCATATGTGTATTGTGAATGGATGAATGATGGGGGTGTGTTGTGGATGTAGCACCAATGTATATAATGAAGGATGATGCAAGACAAATACCATAAGGAAGATGCCCTTGATTAATGTGACAAAATCAATCCTAGCAAATAGTTTAAAGCATGGATCGAATGATGACCAAAGTTTTATTGGTGATGGTGAGTAATGCAATGTGTGAATGCAACGCACTTTGTAGCGGTGTGAAAATTTATTGCTTGATTTTTTTTTTTGTATTTTTATGTTTTTTGTATTTTGATGTTTTTTTGATGTTTTTGTATTTTTGATGATTTTTTGATGTTTTTGTATTTTGAATGATTTTCTAATGTTTTTGTTTTTTTGTATTTTGATGATTTTGTGATGTTTTTATATTTTGAATGATTTTTTGATGTTTTTGTATTTTGAATGATTTTTAATTTTTTGTATTTTCAATGAATTTTTCTAATGTTTTTGTATTTTTGTTTATGTATGTACAATGCTAGCTATGAACTAGGCATAGAAGACACACAAATGAAGGATATTGATCAATTTAGGTTCCTCAATTCCCTCAAGGGTGGCAATTTTGTATGCTCTAATGCCAAATGTTTGCATGACGATGAATGGACCAAGCCAGTTGGTAGTAAACTTATCACGCAAGTATGGTGGAAGGCTCGAATTTTATTGATTTTCTTTAAGAACTAAATCCCCTACTTGAAATTCTCGAGGATGCACTTTGTTATTATAAGCACATTTGACCCTATCTTGATAGATGTGAAGGTGCTCAAGTGCATTAATTCATTGTTCATCAAGTAAGGTCAATTGATCAAGGTACACTTGTCATGTAGTATCATCATCGATGAATTCTTGTAATGATATGCACAACAATGGGATTTTGAGCTCAAGAGGTATGATGACCTCGACACCATAGACTAGTGAGAATGGTGTTGCCCTAGTTGGCATGTGTATGCTTGTTTGATAAGCCCATAATACTAGGGGGAGTTGGAGATGCCAATCCTTGTGATTTTCTTTGACTATTTTCTTTAGAATGGCAATGATAGTCTTGTTGGTTGCCTCTACTTGTCCATTACTCTATGGATAGTAAGGAGTCGAGAAGTTGTGTTGAATGTTATACTTAGTGCAAAGTGCTCGAACATCCTTATTCTTGAATGGAGTGTCATTATCAAAAATGATCTTGGATGGGATACCAAAATGATAAATGATGTGATGGAGTATGAACTCTACGATTCGAGGTTCGATCATATTAGTAAGAGGAATTACCTCAACCCATTTGGTAAAGTACTCAGTAGTTGTGATGATGAACGTATGGTATCTCGAGGAAGGAGGAGATATATTTCCTACAAGATCGAGACCCCATTGTGAGAATGGCCAAAGAGCTTGAATTGGTTGCAATGCATGTGATGGTACATGGGTTAAATTGGCATGATGTTGATATTTTAGATATTTCTTGACATATGTACAACAATCATGTTCCATGGTGGGCCAATAGTAACCCATGCATAAGATACGCTTTGTGATGGCCATCCCACTAAAATTACCCCCACACATTCCATCATGTGCTTGAGAAATGACCCAATTTACCTCTTGTGGTTCAAGACAACGTAAGAGGATACCATCAAAGCTACGATGATAAAGGATATCACCCAAGAGTGTGTAACGAACCACTTTTTGCTTGAATGTACATTTAGAGATTGAGGACAAATCTATAGGTAGAGTACCCATTTTTATAAAGTCCTTTATTTATGAGAAGCTATCATTGTATGGCTTGATTTGAATGAAGTTCACATTCTCTTCTACTTAAGATGATTCTCATTCAATAGCTGATTGATATAGTGTTTTTATTTTGATGCATGTAGTGCTATCGATGGGATTCTATGGTATGAGTGATCCAAGAGAGGTCATAGTATCTATAAATTGATTGTTCGACCTAGGTGTGTTATCGATTTCATACCAATCGAAGTGCTTAAGCAACTTATCAATGATCTATTTGTATTGCTTCAAGATTAGGTCTTTGCATTGGTAGATCTCCTTAACTTGATAGACAATGAGTTGGGAGTCACCAAAAATGTTGATCCATTTGATGCCTAAGGCAATAGCAGTCTAGAGGCCTAGGATTAGGGCTTCATATTCTGCATTGTTATTGGTGCAAGGGAAGCTGAGTTTGAATGACAAGGGCATAGGAGCTCCTTGAGGTGTGAGGAAGATAACTCCAACACCTTGCCCTCATTCACACTTGGAACCATCAAAGAAAAGGACAACATCAACCTCCTCCTTTGGTTCAACATTTTCCTCTTGCTCTATGATATTGAATACATTTTCATTAGGCAACTCGATAATAAGTGGGTGCTCATCTAGTAATGGAGCTTCAACGAGTTGATCTACGATTACCTAGCCCTTAATGGATTTTTGGCTAATGAATTCAAGATCAAATTCCATCAAAAGCATTATCCATTTGGAAGTTCTACTATTCGTATAGGTGTGGCTCATCATATAGCATAGAGGATTCTCTTTAGCTATGACATACGTGGTATGGTTGATCATGTAATGTCAAAGTTTCTTAGTTGTAAAGACAATTGCTAGGCATAGCTTTTTGACATATGCATACTTGGTTTCATAACTCACCAACATTTGACTAATGTAATATATGGCTTGCTCTCTATTTGCTTCATTCTTTTGTACTAGCATTGTGCCAAGGGCAAAGTTCATGGTGGATATATACAGATGAAATGGAACACCTGGTCGAGGTGGTGTCAACATAGGTGGGGAAGCAAGATATTGCTTGATGGCATCAAAAGTATCTTGACACTCTTGATTCCATGTAAAGGTGACCCTCTTTTTCAATAGTTGGTTGAAAGGTTTACATTTATTGGATAGTTATATGATAAAGTGATGGATTGCTTGGATTTTTCCTTGTAAACTATGTAGCTCTTTGAGGTTTGTAGGGGGTGACATCTCGATGATTGCTTTGAATTTATTTGGGTCGACTTTGATGCCTTGTTTGGAGACTATAAACCCTAAGAGTTTTTCTAGATGTGACACCAAAAATATATTTCTTGGGGTTAAGTCTCACCTTGTGTTCGAGTAATCGATCGAAGATCTTACGTAAAATGCTTATGTGCTCATGACGCATTTTTGATTTGGCCAATAGATCATCTACATAATCTTCCACTATCTTATGCATGTAGTCATGGAAGATATAAGTCATGGTACATTGATATGTTGCACCTACATTTTTTAGGCCGAATGGCATGACTTTGTAGCAAAATGTCCCCCAAGGTGTTGTGAAAGTTGTTTTATGTTGATCCTCGAGATTAACTCGAATCTAGTTATACCCTGAGAAACCATCCATTAGGGAGAGCATTTTATGGCTAATAATAGAATCCATGAGTGTATCCATATTTGAAAGTGGGAAGTTATCCTTAGGGTATGCTTTGTTGAGGTCACAAAAATCTGTGCAAATGTGTATCCCCCATTAGGCTTGCTAATGGGTACCATATTAGAAACCCATTCTGGGTAGTCAATGGGCTGAATGAAACCCATATCTAACAATTTTTGTAACTCTTCTTTAACCATTAGGGCTATGGTAGGATGAAGCTTCTATAGTTTTTGCTTTATCGATTTTGCATTCGGGCTCAAGATGAGATAGTGGACCACTAAATTAGGGTTGAGGCCCGACATATCTTTGTAAGACCATGCGAACGCTTGTTTGTATTCAGTGAGAAAGGTGAAAAACTATACCCATTATTTAATAGAAAGGCTTTCTCCAAGTTTAATGATTTGTGGGTGTTCTGGATCATCATTGAGGTCTATGTTGATGGTGTCCTCGATGAGCATGTGGGAACCTTCCTCTAATTGGTGAGGAGTGGGAATGAGGTGGATGTCATCCATTACATTTTCAAAAATGGGTGACTCAGAATCACTCATGTCAACATGATGAATGATAGATGGAGAAGGCAATGAGGTAGGTAGGATGTAGGTATTGGCTTGATGGATCAATTGGTTGGATGGTAGGAAATCTGTAGGGGATGATGAGGTAAAAATATTCTCAAAGTCGATGAGACTTGGATCGATGTGGATGGGCCTCGATGGATTGCTTGGATTGTGGAGGGGTGCAAATAGGTCAATGGAGACCATGTTGAATTGTGGGGTGATGGGGTTTGGTAGATTAGGGGGAGGATTCCCAAGGGTATGCTCACAGGGTAGGAGTTGGTCCAACATGTGTGGTCATAGATTCGATTGGATTGGTGGTAATGGTCATGATGGATGCATTGATGTATTTGGATGCTCTCAAGGAAGGAGCATAGGAAAAATGGATAGTGGAATGGGGAACATTCATTGATAAATATCATCATCATCCAAGAACTCCATTAAGGGGACTATGGGGGAAGAGTCTTCTTCAGAGCTATCAGAAGCAATTGAAAGTGCCTCTAGTAGTTCATCTAATTCATCTTTCGAGGTATCCGATGGGATGGTGTGAATGGTGGCAACTTGGAAGAAGCCATCTAGTAGACAATAAATACACTCAAGATCAATGTACTCATCATCTCTATTCTCTTCAGGATCGAGGGTAATGTATTGGAAATATTCCTCAAAGGGATCATCTAGTGAATGGTTATCATACCCTAATCTAAATTTTTGTTCAAGGAGTTGGTAATGTGGTTTGATAATGTGGTGAGCTCCCTACTCATAGTGACCAAGGCCAAATCCTCTCTAATGGGAGCATCAAAAATATCATAGCACAAAGGAGGGATTTGCCAAGAAGTTAATATCACCAAAAAATGGTGATTTAGGTCTATCATCATGAGGGACATCAGAGGAGGTATCCACTTCGGCATATACAAAATTTGTAGCATTAGATGTAAGACCCATGGGAATGATGGTACCTATACATGGGCACCCAAAATCCCTAATCGATTTGATGGTGGGAGGCATAAATATGATATTGTATACTAGATACTCACCTATTCCTAAACTAGTTATGTGGACTATGACCTACGTAGTTTGGGAAGGGGATGTGAGAGTTAGTCCAACATCCTCTTTCAGATGGGGTGATGTTGTAGATGGACCTAGGATAATATCTAGAATGGATGGATCTATGGTAGATGCATTTGGTGGTGGTGGTGGATCAGGTTGCATGGAAAAGGAAGTGGCTTGGGGTACTATGATGGAATGGGGATCGATGGAGGTGGAGGTGTGAGTTGTGGTAACTTATCCAGTGATGGGTTGAGGTGGTAGCTTAGGTTGCATGGTGGAAGGTATATTTTGGGCTTCAGTGGATGAAGGTGATGGGTAAGTATTTGTGATTGGTCAAGGTTGGTGGACAAAGGGATCGATGGATGAGCGAGGTGGGGGATGTGGTGGTGTAGGTGTAGGTGGGTTGTTTGAAAGTGGTTGGGTGTTTGTGGAAGGTGTGGGATGGATGTGTAGATGAAAGGGGTACTTTGTGAAGACAAAGGCTAGTTGGGATGGGGTTGGCTTTGCCCAATGGTATGGGGTTGGATGGAAGTAGAGGCAAGTGGATGGTAAGATGATGGTGGAGGTTGTGGATTGTGCAAAGTGGTCGAGGTGATGTAGTGAGTTGGGTGTGGTGGAATGGGGGGTAAATGGGAATTGGATGGTGTAGGTTGGGTGGGTGGATAGGTAATTAGTGGTAAAAAATATGGGTCAAGGTGTGATGATATTAGTTGGGGGGTTGGTTCAGGTAAGGTCGGGGTGAGGTATAGGTGTGTGGATGGTAGTGGTGGCTCATATAGATTGGAAATCAAGTTGCAATACTTGAAAGGTTCCTCGTTAGTGGGGATGTAATGTACATGGCCCTCATGAACATATTTGAGATAATGATGTAATGTTGAGGGGATGCATCACATATCCTGAATCCATGGTCTTCCAAGCAAGATATTGTATTACATTTCTCCTTCAAGGATGTGACACAAAGTATGAATAGTCTTCCCACCTACTTGAATAGGTAGAATGACTATCCCAAGTGTTGAGCACAATGCATCATTGAAGGCCCGTAGAGTGAAGGTGGATGAGGCTATGTGTGAGGGTGGTAGGTGGAGGTGTTGGAGTACCATAGATGTTATGATGTTTATCGAGGAACCGGTGTCAACCAAAACTTGTTTAAAGGGCTTATGGTTGATAAGAGCTACAATATGCAGTGGAGGATCTAGCACTTCTATCGGTAATATCTTGATCTCATAATCATAGAAGGTGATTGCAGGCTCCATGCAAGTTCTGATGTTACCCATAAAATTTATGAAGGTGTTTGGATCTTGAGTGTGAAGGTCAATGGATTTCAAGATTTCCATCAATGCCTCACGATGTGGGGGTGACTATTGTATGAGCTCATAAATTGAGAGTTTTGTTGATGCCATCCTAAGGCTCTATGTGAGGTAGTTTGTGAGAGATATGATTGGTCATGGGGGGTACGGTACGACCTGCATTGGTGGGGGTGGCATAGTAGAGGATGATGGTATGTTGGGAGCAGTACTCGATGGGATCTATCGATCAGGATAGCATTGATTTCGAGTAACGATGTGGATCATCCCTAAAAAATTATGATGTTGCATGGTGTTGAGGTGATTGACCTAGTTTGGAGGGGTGTTGGTGGTTGGTGGTGCTTAAAATTATTGGTTCTACCCATGTTGTGGCAAGGGGTCCTGATAAATGCTAAGGTTCTAGTTAGGTGGCATGAGCGGATTATCTATGATAATGACCCCCTTGTCGATAAGGTCTTGGACCAGATGTTTGAAGGAAATGCAATCGTTGATATCATGACCCTATCACCTATGGTAAGCACAATGGTGATATTCTTTGTATGATGTGGGCTTAGGCCTATTGGGGTCTTCTGGTCTTACTTCTAGCAATGATATTGCTTGTGCCTCATAAAGTCGTTGAAATATGATCGAGTAGGGCTCAAGAAGTAGAGTGAAATTTTGTGGGGGCCTAGCAGGATGCTTGTTGCGGTTGTCTGGTTGGGGGTTTTGTAGTTGGGTGGGAGGTGGCATGGCATTGTAGGTTGGTCATTGTGATGGATGTTGTCCTTGCTGTGGTTGCACTTATTGTGGTTGATGTGGTTGTTGATTAGGCATGCTTGGGCTACTCAATACTACCTGATTAACTTGATTAGGTTTTGATTGGTTGTTAGAAGTGCCCTTGGAATTCTTATTTGGCCATTCCTTATTTTTTAGTTTTATTTCACCCTCTTGGATCTTAATATCCTCAATGGTCTTAGCTTGTGCTAAAGCTTCCTCGAGTGTACGATATTGTTGGAGTTGTAGTAGTAATGATATTGGTTTCGAACAACTCCTCATGAATAATCGAGTCAACTCTATGATGGGGAGGGTGAAGGGGAGTTTGATTATTACAACTCTCCATCATGCACCATAGTCTAAGATAGACTCATCATCAAATTGATGGAGGTTGTACAGATCCATGAGTGTCATTTTTCTTTTAACAATAATGGTAAAACATTCCAAAAATAGGTTGGCCAATTGCTCAAAAGTATATAGGTTGTGTCTAGGAAAATGGTTGAACCAATCTAAGGCTCCCCCCAAGGGATAGTGGGAATGTGCAAAGCATGAGGGGGTCAATATCATTGATAAGGTAGCACACATTGATAAATGAGCTTATGTGATCCTAGGGGTCCTCCTTCCCCTTAAATTTTTCAAATTTTGGCATTACGAACAGGGGAGGATATGGTGACAGTACCGAAGGGTGAATTGGGTAGTTCTACAATTGATTGAGCATCAAATTCTGATATCCAATACCCATAACTTGTAATGCCAAACTATCAACCTTGTCAACCAACATTTGAACTTTGTCTGGGGTGGCTAGGATGATTGTATGATATGTGCCAGCTTGGAAACCCGAGGATGGATATTGGTCGTATTGCATAGATTGGTGATGGATGTAGGTGGGGTGAGTCGATGGGTGTTGGTTGAAATGTTGTTGGTGTGTGAGGGGTGGTTGTTGGTGTTGTTGTTGATGTTGGATAGGTGGTTGTTGGTATTGATGTGGGATGACTTATTGATGTTGGATGGGTTGTTGTTGATGTTGATGTGGGATGACTTGTTGATGTTGGATGGGTTGTTGTTGATGTTGATGTGGGATGACTTATTGATTTTGGATGGGTTATTATTGATGATGTGGCATGGGTGGAGGTTGTTGCTACTATTGTTGGTATTAGATGGGGGGTTGTTGATGTTGTGGTATGGATGGAGGTTATTATAATAGTTACTATTGTTGATACTAGATGGGGGTTGTTGTTGATGTTGTGGCATGGGAGAAGGTTGTTGTAGTAGCTACTATTGTTGGTACTAGATGGGGGTTGTTGTTGATGTTGTGGCATGGGTAGAGGTTGTTATTGGTAGTATTGTTATAGAAATTATTGGTACTATTGTGTGGGTGGTAGTTGTGGTTGGTAGTACTATTGTGATGGTAGTTATTGGTACTATTGTGTGGGTGGAGGTTGTGGTTGGTAGTACTATTATAGTAGTAGCTACTAGTACTATTGTGTGGGTGGAGGTTGTTGTTGGTAGTACTATTGCAATAGTAGTTGTTGGTACTATTGTGTGGGTGGAGGTTGTTATTGGTAGTATTATTGTGGTGATAGTTGTTGGTACTATTGGGGTGGTGGTTGGCCATAGGCCTTTAGCTCTAGTGGTTGAGTGGATTGTTGTTGGTATTGTTGTAAAGGCGTTAAAGCTTGTATGGTCGATGGTCGAGTGGCCCATGATGGAGATTGTGCAAAGAACAATTCTTAGGTGGTTGTGGAAGTTGGGTGGCTTGGCCCTTGGGGTGGTGGTTGTGGTGGATGGGATGAGGTGGGTGAAGTAGACACAAGCAAGTGAGATGTCATGTTAACATAGACCCACTGGTATTGGTTTAGATCCATGGATGTGGATATATGGCCTACATTGGATTGGGGGTTAGAACCCTTGAGTGGGAAGTATTCGATGGGTATGCCATACTCGAGATGTGGCTTGACAGGGTGGGTTGCATGAGTATATACCTACTCTTGGGGCATCGAGGATACCGAATGAGGTGGAATGGTCAATGATGGCAAGGATGGTCATGGTGAATCTAGGGTGGGGAAATGAGCCCCCTTGGAGGGCTTATGCAACATCAAGGTCAATGCGGGTGATATGGCCTAGGGACATAGGTGTCCTTGGACCAATGGACTTGGGGATGCTGGTGGGGATGTGGTGGTAGGTAGTGCCCGAGTTGTGTGTCTTAGACAAGTTGGTGGTGGTCTGATGGGTGTAGTTAGACAAGCTACCTTGGGGTGGTTGTGAGGTTACCTCCTACTGCATTGGAGGAGTTATGGATGGATGGGAAGCCTAATCGGATTGGTCCATTGTGGCTTGGGTGATGAGCTTGGGCTTGGACTTGACTTCGAGTCAAGACCATAAGTTGAGTGGGTAATATGGATGGAATGCGGGCTTGGTGGTGTGACGATGATGGTGGATTTCTCTATCTACACAAACAAGCAATCAAACAAATAATAGTTTTAATTTTCTTTGTTTCAGGGTGATAATGTTTGAGTTGATGTGTTTGTTAGATGTTTTTGGAGCTATTTTTTATTTTTGATTTTTTATATTTTGATATTTTTTTGGAATTTTGTTTTGTTTTGATTTTTTTATTTGGATTTTTATTTTTGTGTGTTTGATGCACCTAACCTAAAACTATGAATGTGATGGTGGAATGCAATCTAATGGGTGTGTTGATGCCCACTTCTCTAATGAGAAGTGATACAACAATGGTTGAAATGGCTTCCTAGGTGGATGTGGCTTATGGTAACCTAAGGGGACAAAATAACCCTCTCGAAGGAGGTCATGTTGTCTAAGTCCTACTACTTGCCCAATCAAGCTTTCGCTTCACCCTCAAGTGGGCTTGGACAATAATGATAGCTACGAGTCCACTGATTATTAAACCCCATGAACAAAGGGGTATCTAACCTAACCCACCCCGAGATATCCTCAAGAGTGGGGGATTTCTCGATGATGAAATCTAGAAAACCGCTCATGGGGGCTACTATGGTGTCTATGGGGTGAGCCAATAGAAGGAGATGAATTCCAACATCGTTGGTCTCGATCGACGGTTGGTGATGAAATCCAACTCATCGATGTTTATGCAAAACATGCAGTGTGTGATGTAAATTTTAAACCTTGCATGAAAGGAAAAATCACTAACTATTATTTCCTAAGAAAAAGCAACTCTTTATTGCCTACCACACAAAAGAAAACACAAAAAATAACTCTAAATTTGTTTATCTAAGCCTACTACTAACTAAAAACTCAAAATAGAAAGGAATAATATCCCCCTACCTATGATCCTACGTTGTGTCAAAGACCAAAGGTTGGTGGTGCTTGTATTCTATGACCATCCAGGGTCGAACGGTTTCTACCTAAGACTGTCCCATGGACAGACGGTTGCAGTTCGAGGCCATCTTGGATCAGATGGTTTTGTTTGTGTGCAGTCTGTGTAAAAACTTGAGATAGAAAAATATGTTAGTAATTTATAAAATGCAAAAAACATACTGATATTAAGCATAAAAATAGCAATCCTAAATTACTACGCAAGTCAAATCAAAGGGATGGTCCCACTATGATCAACATCTTGTAGATGATAAAAAATATGCACCATAAAGCAACATGTAAATAAAAAGTAGTAAATGATATGTATTATATTATATCATGCTTTCTATCCGATTCCAATATTTTCCCTTGTAGGGGTTATACAAAGATATAAGGGATTGACCCCCTTTTACAAATAAAATGGTGCATTTGTCTTCTCATCTCTATAGAAAATTGTTAGGTGGGTTTTTAGTGACAATTGCTTTGTTGAATCTAAGGTTGCTTTGGTTCTAAAATATTTGTGTCTGAATCAATCTCTACATATACTAGATTTGTGGTTGATGTATGACTCTGTGTGTTCTGGATCAATGTATGAATCTGCGTATTTTGGATCTATATATTTGTGCACAAGTTAAATGCAAATGCTTAGTAGTATATATTGAGCCTCTTGAAGTGAGGCCTGGATTCAAAAAAATATAAGTTGTAATCGAAATGCATAAAGAAAATGTGAGTGTATAAAATGAAAGTAAATGTAAGCAGATATTTACCTTTCTTGCAACTATTGCTATTGTTACTATGGTCATGCTATATCTAAACTGTGTCGTGTTGTGTCTGAAAGTTGTATCCAAGCCTACGAAAGTCATAATTAGGATCTGGCATAGGACGGGGATGGTTATGTGTGATTGCGTTAGGCGATTGAATGCAGAATTTAGCTCGAGACTTCATCAGCATGAGTGTACTCATACCATCTTCATGCTCCATGAAGGAGGAGAGGTTGCATTTATAGACTTTCCATAGGGAATATATGAGGTGGTGTCTTAACCAGTTCACGGGTGATTTTTTTTAATTGAAGGTGTATGTGGATTTAAATATGCTTTTTAAATTAATTATGCATGTTTGATTTACCTTTTGTATTTTAAATTAAATATGTTTATTTAATTTAAATATACATGTTGAACTGAAAGTGCATGTGGATTAAATATGCATTTTAAATTGATTATGGATGTTTGATTTGCTTTTGTATTTTAAATTAAATATGTTTATTTAATTTAAATATACATGTTGAACTGAAAGTGCATGTGGATTAAATATGCATTTTAAATTGATTATGCATGTTTATCCATATGCATATTTGATTTGCTTTTTTTTATTTAAATTAAATATGTTTATTTAATTTAAATGTGCATGTTGATATGTGCAATAAACTAAAGTCTATTTTTGTAATAGGGTAATGCTTTCTTGCGCATAATGGGTATGGGGCTTATGGGGTGGAACTGAAATGAACTGTGGATGACATGGCCACAGGGATGCAAGGGTGAGTGGTCTCATTGAGGAGGGATGATTAGTTGTGCAGCTTAGGTAATAATTAATCAATTACTTAATAGATAAATCAATTTAATTAATACCTTAGATAAATGAAAATTTATTCAGTTTTAATTAATATTAAATATACTAACTAATTAGTGTTTAATTATGCTTGATTCTAGTGTCTACACAATGTTAAGAAATTTTATATATCAAGGGGGAAGGCAATCAGATAGGAAAATTTTCTATTTGGTTGATTGGGAGATTGTTACCAATCCAAAGGAGCAAGAAGACCTAGGAATCAAAAAATAGCAATTGTTAGCAAGGCACTAAGTGCTAAGCTACTTTGGAATCTACTTGCTCCACCAAAATCTCCATGGAAGCAAATCTTAAAATGTAAATATTTCAACAACTCTAACAGGTTCTAGCTCATAAAAAGTGTAAAAAGTATAGCAAACTCCTCAGTTTGGAAAAATATTGTGGAAGCTAAATATATTATATTAAAGCATTCTTCTTGGATTCTAGGGGATGGTAAGAAAATTAATATATGGGATGATCCAGTCTTGATAGTACCTATAATCATTAAGAATTATTTTCCAAAAATAAAAGCAAACCTACAACAACTGGGTGTTAACTCTCTTGTAATATTAATTGAATGGGTGAGAGATCCACCCTTGCCACATCTTGACCAAGACTCATGGAGACAACTACACATCCAAACTGAAGGGATTAAACTTTCTTCTCAAATTTTAAATTAGCTTATATAGGGATATAGTAGTGGTTCAGGTGTTTACATGGTCATACAAGGGGTGTTATTATAACAATAGGGTCAAAAGAACTCAACCATAGCTAAGGTATGGAATTACAAGGTTACCCCAAAACTTCAATATCTCTTTGGTTGGTGCTCCAAAACAATATTCTTACTAGATATGATCTCATTAAGAGGAATATCATGGGATCTCATATTTACCATAAGTGTCTTAAGAACAATGAAACAATATATCATATGTATTATTTCAGTGTATAGAAAATCTGGATTGAAATAACCCAGTAGCTAGGATCAACACTATCAAGAACCTTCAACTCAAAAAATTGCCTAACCAATTAGGGCCAAATTTACAAATGATTACTGAAATAAGAGCACCTTATCAAGCAGATATGGTATTCAATACCAATATTCATCATTTGGCACATATGGAAGGACAAAAACAAGATAATATTTGATGATAAAAGAACCAATTTTTAAGTGTTAACCAATAGAGTGTTAAGGGAGATAGTCTTGAACACAAAATCTATATATCATAACAACAAGATATTAGAATATTAATAAAAAAAGAAGATACAACTATTACATAAAATGGATCTTTGAAATATCCTAAATTTTGGGCTATATGTTAGAACAATCAAACCTCCAGAGATAAATTTTCTTGCACTTTTCTTTGATGAAGACTCTAAATCAAATCTAGTTCGTGCAATGATTTTGGTTTGATACTAGTGGTACCAAACTATGAAATAGTTTAGTTCAAAATCAATTTAGGGAAAAAACCCAATAATGTTGCAAAATTGATATGTTGTGAAATGGGACAAGAATTGGCTCAAGAACAAGGTACTAAACAACTCCATGTGTATGGTTATTCAAGACTTGTGATATTTGCCCTATCTAAGGGGAAGGATTTCTCATTATTCCAATGACAAATAGTTCAGATAAGACTAAGATAATTGGATCAGAAGTTTTAATATATACAATACTCCCACATTGGAAGGAGGTATAATATTATAGTTTATCACCTTGCAAATGAGGCCATAAACATATCCTATTTGCATCTCAAAGTAACAAGAAAAAATAAAATCATACAACATGAGTAACATAGATGATAGAAAGTATATAGCAATTTTGGATCTTGTGGAGATTCTTGAGCCTTTCAATATTTTGGTAACCCTAAAGATTTTTATGCCTTTGGAAAACTCTAGAACAATGCATAATTCTTGAGTGTTTGGTGTTTCAAGTTTTCTCGGTGATTATGGTACCCTTTGCATCTCTAGCAGCCTTGGTATACCATTGCACTTTTTGGAGTTATTAATTTTTCTTTGTTGTTTGTTCCTCCTTTTAGATAGGAATCTTGTGACCTCCAAGTTGCTTGTAGGATAATTTTTCTTTACAAATTTGAATATCAATATATAACTTTTTTTTTTTTTTTAATTAAAATTTTATTTGTATTCTAATAATAAATAAAAATGTAACTTAAGTTCAAATCCTTAAACTTTGATAATGCAATCTACATTATTATTCTTGTTGTTCTTGAAACCATACTTGAGCTTCAATGGAAAATATATTTACCAAACTTTTCAAAAAGCACCTTATTGCTCCCATGTTTCGCACTACTAGTCCCTTAAATCAATATAGCAAAATTTGTATTCTTGAGTCTTATTACAATTCAAATGCTTTCTACAAAAAGTTGCAAATATAAAACTTCTTTGTATTGAGTTACATAGATATTTAGCATATAAACCTCCAATCTATATCTCTATAGGATGGATCTCCAAGGATCAAAACTTAGGGGAAAACCTATACTGCAACCATCATTCCACCCTAGAATAGGAGGAAACATCCCAAACCATATGCTAGAGTCTATTCCTTTCAATATTATTTGATTTGATTAAAGGAATGACTCGTCACTCTTGTTCTGTTGCCACAATCTCATAAACTTAAGAGATTGACTTAGTATTAGTTGATTACCCAAAAAAATGTTTTTCCCTACCCATAAAGGCACCTACAAACAACAATGTAACCCAATGCAACTAAAATTATTATTTTAAATGTTATGCATAGACTTCAAGTTACAACATATATTAACAAGTGAACAAGTGCCACATATATGCTCTAACTTCAAGCATTAATTTACAAATGTATGGTTATTTTCTTCAAGTTGAAATATATATTAGAAATCCTATAGTGGTTAGTCCATAATAATATAGTGAATTTGGCATTGTAGTTTGTTTAGTAAATTACTAGTTTTAGATTAAATAAATTATAATTTATTTATATTATGATTTTTAATCAAGTATATCAAAATAAATGTGGAGATATAATAGTGACAAGGGAGAAAGTATGATCAAGGAGTAAGCCTCACCTTTTCTTATTTCATATATTTGGGAAAGAGTAGGGAGCAACGACGAGTGTGAAGCAAGTGTAAGCAAGGAGTGAGCCTCATATTTTCTTGTTTGAAATCTTTAGAAAAACTAAAAAAATAAAGAATTATTATGAGGAAAAGTTGGGTATCACTAAAGGAAATTCACTTGTGAAATACCTAGATGGAAGTAAGAATTCCTTAGCTAGAAGTATGGGTGTTCTAATTGGGGATAAGAGAAATAATGGGTCTATGGAAAACACTATCTAGACAAAAAATATTACAAAAAAATGATTATCAAGAATGATATGATCAAACATGATATAGTGATTCTTACAAATAAAGGGTTAATGATGAGGTCAAATAATACCTCATATTTGCACTATTTTTTACATATAAAAATTGTCATATTACAAAACATAACATAGTTAAAATACCAAATAGTTGATTAAAATATGTTATTTACTAGTGTTTTCATGATTAATTTATGTAGAAGCATTATACCATGTTTTGACTGTTTTTCAGCATTATTACATTGTTTTTGCATGATTAGTTAGTGAAAAAATACATGGTAAAATTAGTAGCTGATAAGAAGTGTTGTATTTTCTAGTTGCATTATGTTATTTGAATATTCTTCTACCTAAAAGGAGTTGTTGAGATGGAATGGTGCCAAAATAATCTCTACTGTAAAACATGGCATTGACAGGTTTTGTGCAGCATATAAAAATCAGCCAGTTGTCACATTAAAGGAGCACCTTGAAGTAGTCAAAAAGGGTAAGAAAAAATGGTTGGAATGTGTTCACGAAGACCAAAGAAGACTTTTGACCCACTTGGATGCATTCCCACATGGTCTAAATGGACAACAACAGGGCATAACAACTACAAAGCAGGAACAATTGTGCAGCCCATACAAATTCCAACCACCTGTCATTATAAAGGATGGCATGAAATTTGTCAAACAAAACAAGAGGTAATGATTGGAAATAGTTGAGAAGGTAGATATAATATGTTATATCCACTTGGAACAAATTTCTCGCACATTTTGGTGTCAGTTGAGCGAAATATTTCTTTTCATCCTGATATTCTAGAGCTCTTCGGAATGACAATGCAAACATGTCTGTTTCAACTAAAATAAGCTCAACTGCATCCAATTTGCATGGAGGAAGGTGCATGGAGATAAGGACATGTGTGATAAGCATTTTCCAACCAATCCTAGCTTGTTCCCACCAATTTAGAAGTGTGAATGAATCAATAGACAACTACTACAACATATTTTGTCCTAAAATAGACTAAGTCTGTTACAGCCAAACAACCAAATCATGCACAAACAGCAGAGCAGTTGAATATGTAAATGTAGCATATGTAATAAAATAGTATAAATAGGTATCTCCCTCATTTTTTGAGCTAGAAAAAATAGTATTTGACTTAATGAAAAGTAGTCAATAGAACAATAGACGTTGAAAAGTGTTTTTTGTAACCATTCAGTGTGATTTGACAATCAAATAAAGTGCAGTTTTTTAAATATTTGTCTTGTGATTTGAGTGATTAGTTTTAGTATCTAGGAGGTTTTTTTCACCTTCTTCCTTATTGGAGAGCAAGGGCCACTCTCATACTTGGATGCAAGGGCTATTTAAACAGGTTTTCTGATAACTTTTTGTTGTGGTAATTTATTACCAAATTGCTTGTAATTTGTTGTTTGTTGCTAATTAGACTAACCCTTGTTTTAGTTCATGTGATATTTTTAATGCTTTCAAGTGATATTTTATGTAGAGTGTGCTTGGTCATCTGACATTAGTTGTAGATTTGAATTCCTCTATTTTTGTAAATTGTTAAATTTTAGCAACTTTATTTCTTGTCAGTTACTATAGCAGAAATCTGACAACCTTCTACAGCAATGGACTGACATTTGTGTGCAACTTCCTTTCAACATGAATTAGACTAGAATATTTCCATTTCAAGCATCTTTTCCATTCAATTATTTCAATTCTACAAATGTAATATAGGTTTTAATTTAGCAATATTTCCATTCTGCAATTTCCTTTCCTGCAACTATAATTAGCTTTCAACTTCAAGTCTTAGAAGTAGTTTTCAATTATTGCAATTAAATTAGTTTCAATTCATGCACATTAGGATTTAAGTGACCTCAAAACCATTCCAACAACATCAATTTAACCAATAAAGCTTGTTATATGAATGACTAATTTACAATCTGCTTGAACCTTCTATCGTATATAGCCTTGGACACCACCCTGGATTTGACAAACATAAAATTAAATGATGATAATAACAACACTCATAATTTTTGGCACTATTTTCAAGGAACATAGATGTTGTTAGAAGATATAAGCAGTCAAATAGTTGTTAGTATGCTAATTTATGAACTTGAGTAAAATTTGAATGTAATAACTAGCATTAGTAATAGGTATTAACAATTGCATTTTAGTCCATTTTGAGAACAAGCAAGTATGAATTGGTTAAGGTATGCAAAAAGATGATGTCTTAAAAAACCTTTGCCTACCATAGGAAGAAAAATTTCACAACAAGAGGTTGAAACTATGTCAAAGTTGTCTAAATTTATTATTTCCAAAAATTTTAGAATTTTCAAAGAATCTCAATCGTCTTGTTGGCCTTATAAAACAATTCCCCTTTTTCCTTTTCTTTTTATTTTTATTTTCTTTTTGAGTTTGTTTATTTTTTATCAATTGAGCACACAAACATTTAAGGGATGCACGAGTTGTATACCCGAGTGTGGACTCACGTGCTCCACTCCTTGAGCGAAGCACGTAAAGTTTTATCGGGCATACGAGTTCATGCACCCAAGTGTGGGCCTACACGCTCCACTCCCCAAGTGGAGTGCACAAGGTTTTAGAGGTCACATGAGTTCATGTGCCCAAGTATGGGCCCATGTACTCCACTCCTCAAGTGGGGCACGTAAGGTTTTAGAGGATGTACGAGTCGTAAGGTCTCATGCGCTCCGCTCCCTGAGTGGAGTGTGCAAAGTTTTATCAGGTGCATGATTTCATGTGCCTAAGTGTGGGCCCATGAACTTCACTCCTTGAGAAATATGCAAAAGGTTTTGGAGGGTGCACAAGTCATGTGCCCGAGTATGGGCCCGTGCACTCCTCTCCTCGAGTGAAGCACATAAAGTTTTATCGGGCGCACAAGTTTGTGCACCCAAGTATGGGTCTATGCACTTGTCTCCCTGAGCGGAGCGTGCAAGGTTTTGGAGGGTGCATGATTCATGCACTCGAGTATGGGCCCGCACACTCCACTCCCTAAGCAAAGCGTATAAATTTTTGTGGGGCACGCGAGTTCATGCACCCCACTCAAGTTCGTGCACCAACTTTCAATTCAGCGCATGCAGGTATTAAAGGTGCACAAATTTTTTGTACCCCTTCCATAAAGTCGCATGCCTCGCTCGAGCATACCCCATTTGGACCAATAAGAAGCAACAATTGGATGACTTGGACCCCACTCAGTAGAAATCTAACCATGAAGATCCCAGAAGCATCCAATCAGCATCTAATGAAGAATTAATTTTATGCGCTCAGCTTTGTGGTATAGCAAATAATAACCCTTTGACTAATGAAAAGTGGATGCTCTACCTAATGCTATTTAATACAGGTGCTTTAAAAATAAGGTGACAGACTCCCCCTATAGAATCAATGTGAATATGTGCATGCAAAGTGCATTATAGAGAAAGTGAGTGTCGTTCAAAATCACCCTCTATCTTCAAGGATTTGACCTCATGGCTTCTACGAGTGTAGCTACAGCTGGGATGGTAGATGTAAAAGCCTGAATCTAGAAATTAATGAGGGCCTGGCCTATGATAAAAATGATAGGAAGAGATAAGGACCCAAAGGGGTGAATTCACCCAACGAAACCAAATAGAGACATTATGTCAGACCAGCAGCGAGAAATGGAGGGCGTAACCATATATAGTTTCGACTCCATAGAGGAATACAACCAGTGTCACCCTACCCTATTAAGGGGTTTATTCATGAGAGCATAAAGGGATAGCAGTGAGCTGAGCCCCGTCTGCAACAAGTGGAACACCAACTTGGGCTAGTCAACTTTCCCAAAGGTTTATCACTCCTCAGATTTTTTGGATTGGCTAGCAGTGGCGTATGACCCTCAAAACAAAACTATCCAAGACCATGGGAATCAGATGATATGCAGGTTGATGACAGATAGAATCAGGTGAG
This sequence comes from Wollemia nobilis, assembly GCA_028583015.1. Lineage (NCBI taxonomy): Eukaryota > Viridiplantae > Streptophyta > Pinopsida > Araucariales > Araucariaceae > Wollemia > Wollemia nobilis. Next base: position 1,710,908 of record JAQPPZ010002274.1, read on the forward strand.
TTTTTGGTTTCTCTATAGCCTCGAGGTTTTTGGACTTCCAAATGCTGTCTCTCCAGTCTAACTTTATGCTCAATACCTCCTTCCTAGAGATTTTGCTAAAAAGGAACAAATGTGTGCCCCTTGGTTTCCCCGTTTGAAAGTTTTTCCTTCGTCCATGGGCATAGGATTATGCAGACATGATCAACCTAGTGCTGGGCACTAAATATTTAGAACATGTAATGAAGGAGGTAATGTTCTTAATAATCCAATATAATAGAACATACAAGGCACCCATGTATCGGTGGGAGGACATTATCAATGACAACATGGATAGAGAGCTGATAAAGCTACAGGAGACCATACTGGCTGATATGGAAGAACTTCCCCCCTTCTCCTACTATTCAATTTTAGTTCATTTATTTATAGGTCAATTATACCGAGCCTTGGTAGAGCAAATGGGAGGATTCAATGCTACCACAATTTAGGATAGGCTCCTATGTATACAAGAAGGATGCTGATGGGGACCCAAGAAAAATCACACGTAAAACACACACATCAACACATGCTCAAATCGAAGCTTTCTTCATTAAAATCTGGAAATTACATGAAAACAGCCCGCAGGCTTACATTAACCAGCGCTCGGCTTGGTTCTTCTTCTCTCACACTCTACGTGCAATCTTCTCGAATCCACCGTCCTGACTAAAACAACAAACTGGGTTTTTATAGAGGCCTCGACCCTCTCACGCATCAACTCCCGCCTAAAAGGTTTCACCAACCCGATTAATTACATTCACAAAAACCGGGACACCAACCCGATTAAATTCCCGCACTCCGCACGGTCCCTGCCACTGCTGACTCGGTCAGAATACCCTGCGCATCCATCCTTTTCGTCTTTCGTGCTTCTTGGTATTTGTTCGCCATTTACTGCACCCTGGGTGCCACGTGTCATTCTGGATCAAATTTTGAAAATACCGCCTGTTGCAGTTTTCCCGCCACCTCTTTCTCCTTCTCCGTCACATCTTTCTCTCTCCATCGCGATATCATGACGTTTCTGCCCCTCTGCGCTCTTTGGCACTTTTGGTCACGATATCGTGACATGTCGCGATATCGCGACCAACTCTCGCTGCTCGCCCGCCTTCGAATTCTTGTCGCGATATCGTGACGTCTCCGCTGCTCTCTCCGTTTGCTGCCCTGTGGTCACAATTTCGCGATAGTCATGATTTCGCAACGTGTCGTGAAATCGTGACACTTTCGTTGCTCTGCTCTACTGCTGCCCTGTTGTCGCGATTTCGTGACGTCGCGATTTCATGACATGTCATGAAATCGCGACCACACCCGCTGCTCTGCTCTATCTCTGTCTTGACGTCGCGATTTTGCGACGTCGTGAAATCGTGTCACGATTTCGCTACACAAACCTTCGCCCTTGCCTTCGCCCTTCTGACGTTGCGATTTCGTGATGTCACGATTTCAATGCAACTTTTCTCCTCTGCCTCTACCTTGTTGAGACGTCACGATTTCGCTACATGTTTCTGCCTCTGCTTCCCCCTTGCTGCTGCTGTCGCGATTCTGTGACATGCCACGATTTCACGACATGTCGCGATTTCATGACATTTTTCCAACTACGCCTCCTCTTTCGCTGCGACGTCGCGATTTCGCGACGTCGCGATTTCGCTACACTTTTTGGATTTTGCCTTAGCAAAATTTTTCTTGCTTTCTTCCTCTTCTTCCCGAGCCAACTCTTCAGGAGTGGCTCTCCCGCAACTTGATGCTTCTGCTGCTGGTGCTGTCGGATGCTCCTGCATCAGACACCCGAGGTAAGTGGAGAAGTGATCTTCACTTCTGCTTGGTCCAGTTGCTGCCTCCTGCAACACTTCCAGACTTTTCTCTGCCTTCTCTACAGACTGCTCCAAACCCTTCTCCGGGTCCACACAACTTCTGTCTTCCACCGGACAGATTTCCTCATTACTGTAAACTTCTGCTGCAGCCAGCTTCAACTCCTCCACTTGCACAAAAAAATTTGTGCCTTCTTTCGGGCAGGTCCCGGTACTGCTGCACTCCTCTGTAGCCTTCTTCAACTTCTCCTCTTTCTTTCTCTTTCTCTCTTCCCGTCTTCTTTGCCGCTCCTCTTGCTCCCGCAACTTTATTGCGAGCCATTCCTTTTGCAGGGCCTTCAACTATTTTTGTAAAGCTAAAAATTCTTCCTCCGGCACCATATCTTCCTTTTTGTCCCATCTTCTTCGGGAATGCATTTTTCTTTCTTTGCTTTTCTTACAAAGCTTTACCGATCCGGTGTAGCTGCCTCATAGCCGACGATCTGCTAACATGCTCGGGGATCTAAACTCTCTTTCTCTCTCTCTCAAACCCTACCATAGATCCTGGCGTAACTGCCTCACGTCCGACGATCTGTTACACACTCAGGAGCTTCTGCTCTGATACCACTGACGGGGACCCAAGAAAAATCACACGTAAAACACACACGTCAACACATGCTCAAATCGAAGCTTTCTTCATTAAAATCTGGAAATTACATGAAAACAGCCCGCAGGCTTACATTAACCAGCGCTCGGCTTGGTTCTTCTTCTCTCACACTCTACGTGCAATCTTACCCGAATCCACCGTCCCGACTAAAACAACAAACTGGGTTTTTATAGAGGCCCCGACCCTCTCACGCATCAACTCCCGCCTAAAAGGTTTCACCAACCTGATTAATTACATTCAGAAAAATTGGGACACCAACCCGATTAAATTCCCGCACTCCGCACGGTCCCTGCCACTGCTGACTCGGTCAGAATACCCTGCGCGTCCATCCTTTTCATCTTTCGTGCTTCTTGGTATTTGTTCGCCATTTACTGCACCCTGGGTGCCACGTGTCATTCTGGATCAAATTTTGAAAATATCGCCTGTTGCGGTTTTCCCGCCACCTCTTTCTCCTTCTCCGTCGCATCTTTCTCTCTCCGTCACGATATCGTGACATGTCGCGATATCGCGACGTTTCTGCCCCTCTGCACTCTTTGGCACTTTTTATCGTGATATCACGACCAACTCTCGCTGCTCTCCCGCATTCAAATTCTTGTCGCGATATCGCGACGTTGCGATATCGCGACGTCTCCGCTGCTCTCTCTGTTTGCTGCCCTGCGATCGCGATTTCGTGACGATCGCGATTTCATGACGTGTCGTGAAATCGTGACACTTTCGCTGCTCTGCTCCGCTGCTGCCCTACTGTCGTTATTTCGCGATGTCACGATTTCATGAAATCGCGACCACACCCGCTGCTCTGCTCTATCTCTGTCTTGACGTCACAATTTCACGACGTCGTGAAATTGCGTCACGATTTCACTACACAAACCTTCGCCCTTCTGACGTCGCAATTTCGCTATAACTTTTCTCCTCCGCCTCTGCCTCGCTGAGACGTCATGATTTTGCGACGTCGCAAAATCACGACGTCACGATTTCGTTGCATGTTTCTGCCTCTGCTTTCGCCTTGCTGCTGCTGTCGCGATTCTACGACATGCCGCGATTTCGCGACATGTTGCGATTTCGCGACATGTCACGAAATCGTGACATTTTTCCAACTGTGCCTCCTCTTCCGCTGCGACGTCGTGATTTCGCGACGTCGCGAAATCGCGTCGCGATTTTGCTACACTTTTCAGATTTTGCCTTAGCAAAATTTTTCTTGCTTTCTTCCTCTTCTTCCCGAGCTGACTCTTCAGGAGTGGCTCTCCCGCAACTTGATGCTTCTGTTGCTGATGCTACCGGATGCTCCTGCATCAGACACCCGGGGTAAGTGGAGAAGTGATCTTCACTTCTGCTTGGTCCGGTTGCTGCCTCCTGCAACACTTCCAGACTTTTCTCTGCCTTCTCTACAGACTGCTCCAAACCCTTCTTCGGGTCCACACAACTTCTGTCTTCCACCGGACAGATTTCCTCATTGCTGCAAACTTCTGCTGCAGCCAGCTTCAACTCCTCCACTTGCACAGAAAAATCTGTGCCTTCTTCCGGGCAGGTCCCGGTACTGCTGCACTCCTCTGTAGCCTTCTTCAACTTCTCCTCTTTCTTTCTCTTTCTCTCTTCCCATCTTCTTTGCCGCTCCTCTTGCTCCCGCAACTTTATTGCGAGCCATTCCTTTTGCAGGGCCTTCAACTATTTTTGTAAAGCTAAAAATTCTTCCTCCGGCACCATATCTTCCTTGTTGTCTCGTCTTCTTCGGGAATGCATTTTTCTTTCTTTGCTTTTCTTACAAAGCTTTACCGATCCGGTGTAGCTGCCTCACAGCCGATGATCTGCTAACACGCTCGGGGATCTAAACTCTCTTTCTCTCTCTCTCAAACCCTACCATAGATCCTGGCGTAACTGCCTCACGTTCGGCGATCTGTTACGCACTCAGGAGCTTCTGCTCTGATACCACTAACGGAGACCCAGGAAAAATCACACGTAAAACACACACATCAACACATGCTCAAATCGAAGCTTTCTTCATTAAAATCTAGAAATTACATGAAAACAGCTCGCAGGCTTACATTAACCAGCGCTCGGCTTGGTTCTTCTTCTCTCACACTCTGCATGCAATCTTACCCGAATCCACCATCCCGACTAAAACAACAAACTGGGTTTTTATAGAGGCCCCGACCCTCTCACGCATCAACTCCCGCCTAAAAGGTTTCACCAACCCGATTAATTACATTCACAAAAATTGGGACACCAACCCGATTAAATTCCCGCACTCCGCATGGTCCCTGCCACTGCTGACTCGGTCAGAATACCCTGCGCGTCCATCCTTTTCGTCTTTCGCGCTTCTTGGTATTTGTCCGCCATTTACTGCACCCTGGGTGCCACGTGTCATTCTGGATCAAATTTTGAAAATACCGCCTGTTGCGGTTTTCTCGCCACCTCTTTCTCCTTCTCCGTCGCATCTTTCTCTCTTCGTCGCGATATCGCGACATGTCACGATATCACGACGTTTTTGCCCCTCTGCGCTCTTTGGCACTTTTGGTCGCGATATCGCAACCAACTCTCGCTACTCGCCCGCCTTCGAATTCTTTTCGCGATATCATGACGTCTCTGCTGCTCTCTCTGTTTGCTGCCCTGCAGTCGCAATTTTGTGACAGTCATGATTTCGTGACGTGTCGCAAAATCATGACACTTTCGCTGCTCTGCTCCGCTGCTACCCTGCTGTCGCGATTTTGCGACATGTCGCGAAATCGCGACCACACCCGCTGCTCTGCTCTATCTCTGTCTTGACGTCGCGATTTCACGATGTCACGAAATCACGTCGCGATTTCGCTACACAAACCTTCGTCCATCTGACGTCGCGATTTCGCTACAAATTTTCTCCTCCGCCTCTGCCTCGCTGAGACGTCGTGATTTCATGACGTCGCGAAATCGCGACATCGCGATTTTGTTGCATGTTTCTGCCTCTGCTTCCGCCTTGCTGCTGCTGTCACGATTTCGCGAAATCGCAACATTTTTCCAACTGCGCCTCCTCTTCCGCTGCGACGTCGCGATTTCGCGACGTCGTGAAATCGCGTCGCGATTTCGCTACACTTTTCGGATTTTGCCTTAGCAAAATTTTTCTTGCTTTCTTCCTCTTCTTCCCGAGCCGACTCTTCAGGAGTGGCTCTCCCGCAACTTGATGCTTCTGCTGCTGATGCTGCCGGATGCTCCTGCATCATATGCTCAAGCTACGCAGCATTCTTTGAGAACATCCTACCAGTGATTCATACCCACTGACGGGGACCGAAAGACCACCCCTTACAAATTCCAAATTTTTTTCATAAAAAAAAAAGGCTTCGGGAAAATATTTACATTCCACAATAGCAAGATGCCCGCAGGCTTACAAAGACCAGAGATGCTCTGGTCATTCTCCCTCTCCGGTCCCCCCTCGACTAATACAAAAATTCTGGGTTTTAACGAGGTCCCGGTCCTCCCAGCCATCAATGCTCCCACCAAACAAAATTTCGATTTCAAATTTCCCTCCTTGCCGGGTTTTCAAAATTTTGACATTAATGGCAATCTTTGCCCGATCTATCCCTGAGTTTGCATTAATGATCTTCCTCCTCTGCACCCATCGCTTCGGTCAGACTATTTTCTGCACTGTCGTCTCCCCCATACCGGCCATGCCCTGCAATAGTTATTTTTCGAAAAGATCTTCAAGAGGTGGTTCTCCCCCTTAAATGCATGCGGCTGTCAATTTTAATTCCATGATACGTGGCCTTCATCTTCACTTTGATACACATATGCTTCCGCGTGCAAAACTTGCCATGCCTCCTCGTGGATGTAAAATATTTCAAACACGTGTCCTTCACAATTTTCAAGCTACACGTGGCTGTCCACATGTCAAATTCGGCCTTGTCTGGCCGTCCGCCTCTAAGCTTGGTCCTGTCTTCTCATTGGCCGTGATATCGTGACATGTCACGATATCGCAACCCAAACACTGCCTTGACGCTATCCATTTAATACTATCGCGATATCGCAACCCAACCATCGCCGCGCCTTGCTTTTTCAACATCGTCGCGATATCACGACGGAGATCACCCCTTGCATTAGCTTCTCAAGAAACGTCGCGATATCGCGACAGAACCGATCCCTGCCTTTGCCACCACTTCGGAGGTCACGATTTCATGACCTCCCCAACTTTTGCCTTAGCTCTTCTACCAACTTCCCCTTCTGCTTTGCAACATCTTCCCTCCTCCGAAAAGGAACCAAAATACATCAAAATACAAAAACTTAAAGAAAATTTAGAAGGATGCAAGATTGCCGACACTGTTACCGGATGCTCCTGCATCACCCACCTATATGGATAGAGACCTAATGGGTTTGGGGTTGGGGTAATAACCTTCCTACATGAAGCTGAGGTAGGAAATTTCTTTTATATAGAGGAATTTTCCTATATTCGAATATATGGGTCCAAATTGCCATCGAAGGCATTGCCAAAATATTGCCCAACATCCATAGACATCCTAGATCTATCCTAGCAGATAGTTGAAGAAGTGAAAATTTGGTCTATAATAAAAGAGGGGAGCATCCCATGGGTGTCGATTCCTTTCAGAATGGGTCTATACACATACCTGGGCCACTTCTCTTTGTTGTGAGCTATCTAGAACATGGATATGTATTGCTTCCAAGAAGTGACCTGAAGACCCTACGACCTGCACGGATACCATAGAAAGGTTGTCTCGTTAAAGCTTTCTCTCTTACAGGTATCACATTGGGGATATGGTTTTGAAGATGAAATGCAGAAGGCAATCAGGCAGGATCGATCATTGGACTTGATGTCAAAAATAGAGAATAGGCCACACAGCAAATTGGAAGTGGTAGGAAACTATGTGTTAGGATTCTACTCCTAACCACCATACTAATCACATTATTAGTTAATTATTTAATCACTCTCTCTTTCACAAAGGTTGTGACCTTTTATCACACCTTCACACTCATAGAAATAGGCATTTCATTTGGTATAGTTGAGGCATCGAAGAATATAATTATTAATTAATTGTTGGGTTCCCCATACAATACAACAACGATTCCTTAATAAAAGTGATTCCTTTTTATTATTCTAGCATTATAATCAATCTTTCTCTATTGGGTTCACTACATCTAGATCAGAGCTAGTTCAATCCAATTTTTTTTTTTCCCCCACAAAGCCACCGTCTCCACTTTACGTGCCACCTTGTCATAAGTGAGTACGGGTCTGCCTCATAGCATCGTATTCCTCTGTGATAACATAGACTGACAGCGGAATAAAAAATAGAGCTCCACCATAATATAAATTACCGACATCGACTGTGAGTTCTGACACAGCGATAGTGCAATAAGCGGACATAAACTCCGGAATTTTTTTTACAGTGAACGAACAGGCTGTCATAGTCTCTTCGACGTCTACCTCACCAAAAGGATGAAACAGTAACCCAATCCGATAGAAAAGAAAAGCGAGAAGTTATAAAAAAATTGGAAGTATGGTTGTTGAAGACTAGCAGAGTGATTCGACCAAGCGCAGATTAAAAAAAATACATCAAATCTGAAGAAATCACGAAAAAATTGGTCGCTTGCAGAGTTTTCCAACAAAGACACAAGTTAACGGTGGAATCGTATAAAATTAGAGTATAAAATTAAGGTTTAAAATAAATTTTACCCATCGGCGGGTACGGTTCGTGTCACTGGAAAACTTCGGCATCGAAGAAAGGACGAAGGTCACAAGAAGTGGCAAAGGATATTGCGAAAGAGGTCTCGAAAGAGGTTTCAAAAGAAATGAAAGAAGTGATGCAAGAAATGGCCGATGGAAGAATATATCACGACCCCAACCTACTTTTGCTACTTAATCTTGCCCACCTACGTCAAATCACATCAGTGAGGGTATATAAAATTCAGTTCCAGGATATCGCCAATCGCATCACAGGGTTGGACGAATTAGTCCTCATAAGTGGGTTCATCAATGGATTGAAAGAATAAATTAGAGTGAATATCATGATGTACACTCCTCGCACCCTACAGGAAGCCATTGGATTAGCCTTGTTAGCCGACGATACATTCAATGTTCAACGTCAACATGGGGAGCAACCTATTGATAAATCAACATTCACGCACACTATTCCAAAACACAAACCCTTGCTAGTTAAGTACCTTAGCCTACAATAAATGGAGGAGCGACGAGCGAACAACCTCTGTTATACTTGTGATGAGCAATTTGGTCCCCTTCATTGTTGTGCTACACAATCATTGTATTTATTGAATATAGTTGATCCCTGTCACTCCATAGAGGAAGAAGGTGAGGAAGATGTGCACGACATGACCAAAGAACCTGATCATAACAATGAAGGAAATGAGGTCGATGTGCAAGAAGTGCTCGATGCACCACAAAAAGATGAGGTAGACATCCATGCAATAAACAATGAAGGCAAGACATACACTCTCAAAGAACTACACACAAGTTCATCGCCAATAGTGAGTTCTCATCGTATAGGCAGCCTGATTCAAAAAGGAGGCAAAAGAGTGTGTGCACCTTTATTTTCCCTTCATTCTACACAGGAAGAATCGGCTAAAGCGAAAGCCTACAGTCATCACAATTCTCCTAAGGAAGATTCTACTATTCTTTCTAGAAACCCCCCACAAATGCTTCGACATTCAATATATCCTTGCCTTCGAAAAAGTGACATTAAAATAGTACAAGAACTTGCACAAATTCAACTGGGAAAACAAGCAACGAAGCTCCTTACTTTGAGCTTTGAGGACAAAGCTCTTTTTAAGGAAGGTGGCATGTTAGGATTCTACTCCTAACCACCATACTAATCACATTATTAGTTAATTATTTAATCACTCTCTCTTTCACAAAGGTTGTGACCTTTGATCACACCTTCACACTCGTAGAAATAGGCATTTCATTTGGTATAGTTGAGGCATCAAAGAATATAATTATTAATTAATTGTTGGGTTCCCCATACAATACAACAACGATTTCTTAATAAAAGTGATTCCTTTTTATTATTCTAGCATTATAATCAATCTTTCTCTATTGGGTTCACTACACTATGCTTTTGATTTGAGACTTCACAGAGGATTTTTGGTCAATAAGGTGGTTCCTTTGGTCCCAGTCGCTCCTCCAGAGGAATTCCATGATCCCACCTTCCAGGTTGTTCATTAGGACATCAATCTATTTGAGGCCATGATGAAAATAATGGATGAGACTCAGCAGGAGCAAGCCAGGCTCACCTCATCTTTTAGTTTTCCTATTACTACATCAAAATAAAAAGAGTTGGTTGATTGCTCGTCTTAGTAAGCACAAAGTCTTACTTCATCGACTCAGGCATTGATGTCTTCATCAAACCAGACTGACTGGAAATCATCTAGTATATGTTATCTTCTGCCACTTTGGTTATTAACCAAAGGGAGCACCTGATTCTCTTGAAGGCCTTGAAGAAGATACAAGAAGCTAGGGGATTTTCAAGCTTACTCAATAAACATGAAGTTCAATAAGGGAGTCCTTCACAACCCCCCACCAATAAAAGAATCAAGGTTGAATCAATTGGTTTAAATGTAGGAAACTTCACATTGTCCCAAATAAGGGACTCACTCTAGTTTACAACTGACCAAGAATACCAAATACAATATATGGAGGAGCAAAGATCCCCCAGCAAGGGAGTGAGTAGGCCCCAAGGAACCATAAGGTATTAATTATGTGATGTGTCCACTTCCATGTTTATCATCCCTCTATCGTCGAGCTTTAAAGAGGCCATGATAGATATCAATAAGAGAGTGATGTTGGTCGAGGCTGACCCACTCGATATGATGAAATCCTACATAGCCTCTCAGGTCCATGTGGTAGAAGCTGTAGAAAAGGAAGTATCAATTTTAAAGATCAAAGCTGCAAAAGCATAATAACTACAACTCAAAGTGTAGCAACTACAGGCTAAGATTGATCAACTGAAGTAAATTCCAGCTCCCTCCCAGGCCATTGCTTCATAGGCCAGTGACCACTTTGGGTCCATTGATGAATGTAAATAGGAAATGAAAGATAAAATACAAGAAAAAATAGAGGATCTTTCATTAATATTTTATGATATTTATGCTACCAGGCACACCGTCGCCCTCCTACGTGACCGGTTGTAGCAAGCTGACCAAAGTGTGAACTCGATATATCCTACGTACCAAAATTTTAAACATAACTACATAGAAATCAATATAGAAACAGATACATTGGAGGATCGTTATGTTTATTTCTTTGCATAAGAATATGCCAAAGTTTTCATATACTTGTAAAACAGACCCAATTGGCTCCTCCGATACCAGGAAGTTGTTAGCTCTGAGCGAAATGTTCAAGATAAACTAAACGATTATGGGTTTACATTGGACGAGTTCATCCAAACTCCTGAAATCAAGGATTTCATGCTCAATAGAATACAAATCTTTGACTTGGGTCAAGATACAAAACTATCAAAGTAATTAGTATCTTTGGTGCAGATGGTGGATTGCTTATGTGTCTTCACTGAAAACACCATGGAGTGGTCTAAGGAATGGGTGAACAAATTCACGCAAGACCTTAACCTGCTAATATTTGTCTTGACCTTCCATGATGAGGCATGGTGTTACATTAATCAAAGTCTGTAGAATCTTATAGGGGAATAAGTGGGGCCCAGCCCACCAAAAGAAGCCCACGAGCAAAGCATAGTGTAGCTGCATGCTCAGGATAATAGGAAATACAGTGTATAGCCTCAACCACCATCTACCTAAAGAGAAGAACATGGGCTACGTGCCCATTTTTTATTCTACCATAATTTTGAAGGAAGTGAGATCAGGCTATATGGAAGTCCGATAAAGAAATGGTTATAGCCCCGCTCGAGCGATCAGCACTATATATAGAAGACCACTGCAATGGAGGCAATTTTTATTAAACCTTTGAGGTAAAAACCTGAGTTCAGGTATAGTTGTGTCTAAGAGTTAGTCGTATTTTCCCTTGTGTGTGTGTTTTTCTATCTTCCTTACCTCGCCCTATCTTCTACCATTTTCCAAGGATTTTCCAAGAATCATTGTTCACTGAGATCATTTCCTATGAAACGTATCAAAGTTGGAGACTCTCATATCACTGAATCTAGGATGGAGAGAAATAGCCCCCTATTACGATATTCAAAAGGGGGAGCCATTGTAATTATTATCATATAGGACCCGAGCACTCTACCAGGATTTTCATATGTACATCTTGTTATATGAATATAAACTCCAACTCTATTATGGATATTTTCTATGTTCTTGGTCTGTGTTTGCTTATTTGCATAATAATGTAATAAAAATATGTGGATGATGCCTTATCTCGCTAGAATAATCATTTTTATTGATTACATAATTTGAATGAGTGAAAACAACCTAGCTCTCCTTTCCTTTTCCTTTTTGAGTCAAAACTATAAACCTGCTATGACTACCTAATGGATATGGCACCGATCTGGTTTTAATATGTTTTAATAGTGCTTGGTTTGGTCATAAAATAACAAAGAAAATACAATATCATTAAATCTGGTAATACATGGGTGATTGTGTTATAATGGCAAATATACAAACCCACTATCTGGGGTTTCCTTACCCAACCTGGTCTATCTAGAGTCACTTAGATAATCTATTCTTGGGTTAAAGTGGTAGATCCACTAGAGTCTACAATACTTGTGATTTTTGAGATTCTAGTGACGTGATAAAGCTTAAGGAAGTAAGCAGGAAATCTCCACAACACATCTACTTCAAGAATTATAGGATCCATTGAGAAATAATTACAAGGAGATAAAATCATTAGTTCAACACTACCTTCCCTTGACAAATCCATACAATCAGGACAATTTAATAGGATTTATAATTGCTATTGGAAACCCATAATGGTGGGCTCACAAGAGAATCTAGGGAGAGCTAGTAATGTGCTCCACCCTAGTGCATCTAGTACACTTGCAAAAAAATTTCAAAATCCCATTCAATTAGATCCTAATAAAAACTCTCCCATGAAATTCATTTCACCTTTTATGTTACCAACTTTCAAGGGAGTAACATTTGAATATCTTGATACATTTTTATTTGAGCTTAAGATTGTATGTCAAGTTCATGATTACACTGATGACAATCAAAAGCTCAAATTATTTCCTTCCACTCTTAAATAATCAGATCTACGATGGTTTATCACCTTAGCACCTGATTCAATTTGAACTAGGAATGAGATGGAAAATATATTTTTGGAGAGATACCAAGAATATTGTCAAGTCAAGAATCAAAATGGTGAATTTATTGGAATGAAACAAGAGGAAAATGAAATTTTAGAAGACTATATAGATAGATTTTATTTTTTATAAGTTATGTGGGGGTGTTGAATATGAACTTACCAAATCCATATTCTTGAGAGGACTACAAGATGAATCAATAGATGTATTGGATATTATGGGAAAAGGATATGCAAATACACTTGAATTTCAGGAAATCATTGAACTTTGTACAAATTGTTCTCGTTCAAGGTATATAAAACATAAAACTAGTAATAACACAAATGTTTTAAAAGAGTTCATGAAATATTTTTCTAATATAAAATTTGATATTTTAGTACATCTTGATAAAACATTAGATGAAAAGAATGAATCCACTAAATATTTAGCCATATATTATTCAAGATGTAAGAAGAAGCACTCTCTTCATGAATGTCCTTTGAACAAAATATTTATATCTGCTACATGTAGCATTTGTAAACAAGGAAACCCCATATAACAATGTGATTTGTTAGCAGAACTTAAAAGTGTCTTTGAAAAATAGTCTTAACCTATGAAAGAATTCAATTTTATAGGACAAAGACAATGGGGTAATTTTCTTAAGTTTCCATGTCAAAATTCTTCTCAATGTCCTAAACATTGGGGAAATAATCCTTGGTATATGCCATGGTCTATTTCAAATTCGCTTCAACAATATTGGAGTCAACCACCATGGGCATATTCCCAAGAATGGTCTCAACATGGATGGATGAAAAAATATTGGAATCAACAACATCCACCATGATTGTAACCAAAATTATAGGGACAACAAAGGGTACAACAACTGTACAAAGGGTAACAATAGTATCAAAAAAACAACCAAATTTTTTGCCTACTCATACCCATAAGATCTCTCAAGGACAACCACAATAAAAAGCAAAATAAAATCCACTTTTAGTTCAACCTATGGCCAATCCAAATCATGTTAAATAGACAACCCCTATCTTTATGGCTAAATCAAAAAATACAGCCATGATAAATGTTACTGACTATGATAACACTCAGTTGTGTTCAGGAAAATAACTTCTTGAACCTATTCCACTTATCAATGTAGAAATGGGACCTAAAGAAAAGAAACATGAAAACCCATCTACACTAAAACATCAAAGAGAAAAATAAAATCTCCCACAAGATGACTCATCAAAGAAAGTATCATATCTTGAACAGTTTGAAATATCAAAACTAACATCTTTGAAATCAGATTTGATAAAGGAATTAAAATATTTAACTATTACAATCCCTTTACTTCAAGCTATTAAATATGTACCAGTCATAAATAAGATTTTTTAATAAATGTGTTTTAAGAAACCAAGAAAAAAGAAGAAAATATATCCTGAAACCATACAAGTAGGTGGAAAATTAGTAGACTTGCTTGCAGGAAAACTTACTCCACCTAAGTATTATTGTCTAGGAAGCCCATGGTTTCTTGAATCACATAAGAAAAATGAAAATAACATTTCAACTTTGGCCTCCATAGTTGTAAATAATAATGTAGAAGGGTTAGATTCATCCAAAAGGTTTATTTTTGATGAAAATGTTAAAGATGAACCAATTACTATTCAACAATTACTATAGAATAATGAAAAACAAAATCTTAAACATTTTTCACCCATTCCAATACAAAACAATTTCTTTCATTAACACATGGATGGCATCATTATTTTTTCACATCTTTTCATTGTCATTTATCATATTTTATTCCTTCAAGAATTGTTTTTGATAAGGATACATGAATTTTCCATTATTTTCTACCACACCATTGCTCTCTTAATTCATTAATGCATAATTTTCCAAGAATTAATTCAATACATCCTAGTATAAAATAAACTAAAACACAACCAAAGTAGCCTTTGAATATCAATAGTTGGTTGACTAAAAACTAAGAAGCAAAATTGTTCGATACATTGATCCAACATCCTAATGTTTTACTAACACTTCATACATCTTTAGAAGTTGGAATTGAGTTTTTGTAGGTACAAAATAATATAATTTTATAATTGAATGCATTGGATGAACTTTGGTTGGAGGCACTTCACCAAACAGAGTTCATTCAACAAAAATGGAAAATATGGCATGATGATCACATTAGGAGTAGCAAGGATGAACCAAAAGTGTTTGAGAATGGAGTTGTTCAACTTTCTTTGATTGATGATTTAAGGAGGACATTATTGGTGAATGGACATCATTTACAGTTGTACCATAAGCCACTAACAAAGGTGGAATTTGCTCAATATTTCACATAGTCAAACTTGCATATGATAGAAGGGGCTTCCTCTTCTGACAGAGATTCCAAATAATCATATCTTTGAATAATGAAAAAACAAAAAACAAAAACAAAAACAAAAAAGAGAAAAAAAAAAAAGAGAGAAAAGAAAAAATTGCAGCATAAGGCATGTTCCACAAAATGCAGATGCATGAGGACATGCATCAATTTTAGCAGGGAGGAGGAATAATGAAGTCAATACTTCAATTCCAGTAATAAGGAGGTAATGATGACATAAGAATATTCTTACTACTCATTTGGAAAGAAAGGTTACATCATTGTTGCTACTTTTAGGCAGAAAAAGATGTTTTCATACAGAAAAGATCGATGTGCTTTTTGCATAATAAGGATTGTTCTTATCCAAATAAAAATGAGATACATTATCTCTCATTGAAGCCTCATGAGAGACATTCTATCTCATTGAAGCACTTGAAAAAAATATAGAGATTGGTTAAAAACCAAAAATGACAGCCTCTTCTGATAAAAAAATGAAAAAAAATGAGAAAAAAATGAATAATTATGTTGTGAAAACCTTTTCATATGCGCTATTGAATTAAGGCTTACATGAGAAATAGTTTCCGATATGTTTTCCTTATTGATCTATCCATCATTATTCCACCATTGTACAAATCTCACCTACTGCACATGTGTTATGGTTTCAGATAATCTGCTAACAATCATCAGAAGTAGCAATTGTAAGATGTATGATAAATTTTTAGGTTAGAAAAGTATGTGCTTCTTGAATTTAGTTAAAGTATGCATTTAACATGTAATGTATAATAATCGGTATTTGGCATAAACTGTTTATAAAATATTCACAAATTAAAAAAAATAGAACATGTTGTTCAAAATATCAAGAAACACCCTATCATGTCCTTGGTTGCATGAAAAGTTTAGTTTGGCAGTATAACAACAGAGTTGTAGGTAAAATAAGTAGTTGCAGATAAGGTAGGGACCCCTAAGAACAATGTTGATGAGAGGCTTATTTTGTAAACTAAAGAAACCCCTCATCCCCCCATGGTCCACCAGCTGCCAGAACAAGGGTACAAAGAAAAAGGAAATCTAAAAGTAGTCGTGCAAAACAAAAAAAATACTTTTAGTGATAAGGTTACTAAGATTGTTGCTCACAGGAACATCTGCACAGTTAGAACCTTCAAATTCTATAACAACTAGGTCATTGACTGAAACAATAGATTCATCAAAAAAAGATAAAATTGGTTGTACAATTAGGTTTGTAGAAAAATAGAGTACAACTACAAAAACAAAGAAAAAATTGCAAGAATAAAGCAAACTGGTGAAGAAACAGGTACACACCATCTAAGAAGATCCACCGGGTTAAAAAATAATTCTATTGCAAAGAAGCTGGTTAAAAAAAGTACATTCATCAGTTTTTGTATGAAATGAGTGAATTAAAAAGGAAAATGGGACAAACTACAAAATCTACCTACAAATCCTAATTTTGGTAAGGAGATAGCAGCAATTTTGCTTGAATTAGCAAAGTAACATAAGAACACATTCTATAATTACCTCATCAAATTGAGCAAGCTACTCTGGAGCAAGAGCCTAATATTTATGTTTCTACCTTAGTTACTACTGCAACAGAACAACAACATGTAGAAAAAGAGACTACACCTCTAAAATAAATTGATAAGGGAATCATGGATGATATAGGGAATCCACATCAAAGAGAGGATACTATGAAGATGCGCCAGCAATAGTGTTTTCACAAAAAATTTGAAAAAAAAAAAGTTATTTCTACTTTCAAAGACAACTTTGGAATAAAATGAGACAACTCTGAAATGAAAAAAGACAACTCCAAAATGAACAAAGACAGCTTTGAAATGAACAAAATTTGTGCCAAAATGCCCAGATACAATGCCAAATTGACAAAAAGTGTAAAGTACATCAAAAAGTGAGGTCCTTAAAGCTCAAGCAACCCCAATACAAGTAAGTACATCCCCTCAGGCAAATTCAAAATCAAATTTTTGTTAGTTCTGTTTCAAAGGTGCAAACAGCAAAAATAGGCATTCAAGTTGAAATGTTATCAAAACATAAAATTCCACCAATAGTAGTGTATCTGCTAGATATGGTCCCATTACAAAAACAGAATGAGGTTATTGCAGGATGAATCACATGCTACCAAGCCTTTAAGTTGACCTTGCAGTGCAGAAAAAGAGAAAAATGTAGGAATTGCATAAACATCAACATTAAAGGATGAAAGTGCAAAAAATTGAAGAATTGCAAGTTGGTAGTGCAAAATTGAAAAAATTGTAGTAATTCTTAGACTTTCATCAATTTCAAGATTTTTAGCAGTTTTTAGAAAATTATAGCAAAACTCAAAATTTCTAGAAATAACAGCAAATTTAGAATTTGCAGCATTTTTTGCAGTACTTTTAGATTTTTAGCAATTTATACATTTTTGAATATTTTTCAAAAACTGTAACAATTTCTCAAAAATTGCAACAATTTTCACACTTTCAACATTTTTCACAAATTGCAACAATTTTGGCATTTCAACCATGATTAGCAATTTCAACATTTTTCATGTGGTTGACAGAGGATGTTGTTCAGAATATTGGACCTGAGTACTGCTAGGATGCATGAGGGCATGCATCAGGTTAAGTTGGGGGGAATGATGAGGCCAAATAATGCCTCATCTTTGCACTATTTTTGACATATAAAAACTGCCATATTACAAAACATAACATAGTTAAAATGCCAAATAGTTTATTAAAATATGTTATTTACTAGTGTTTGCATGATTAATTTGTATAGAAGCATTATACCTTGTTTTGACTATTTTTCAGCATTATTACACTATTTTTGCATGATTAGTTAGTGAAAAATTGCATAGTAAAATTAGTAGCTGATAAGGAGTGTTGTAGTTTATAATTATATTATGTTATTTGAATATTATCCCACCTAAAATGAGTTGATGAGGTGGAATGGTGCCAAAATAGTCTCTATTGTAAAATAGGGCATTGATAGGTTTTGTGCAGCATATAAAAATCAGCCAGCTGTCACATTAAAGGAGCACCTTGAAGTAGTCAAAAAGGGCAAGCAAAAATGGTTGGAATGTGTTCACGAAGACCAAAGAAGACTTCTAACCCACTTGGATGCATTCCCACATGGTCTAAATGGACAACAACAGGGCATAATAGCTATAAAGCAGGAACAATTGTGCAGTCCATACAAATTCCAACCACCTATCATTATAAAGGATGACATGGAATTTGTCAAACAAAATAAGAGGTAACGATTGAAAACAGTTGAGAAGGGATAGAGAATTGTGAAAGGTGAGTGTTTGCGAAAAAAGGATTAATTGCATTAACCTTCAAACTTAGGTTACATAGATTAAATAGGCGGTAAATAACCTATTCGAGAAAGAAAGGGGGAAAGGAGAAATTGGGGGAAAAGAAGGATGGAAGGAATTCTCTTGCCGCCCAAATGCTGCCGTCCAGGTAAGGTAAAAGGTAAGTTACCTTTACCCTAGGTAAAATCAAAATTTTTAACCTTTTACTAATGGTAATTTCCAACATTCTCCCCCTTAAAGTTGAGAGGACTAACTATATAGTCTCTCAGCTTTATAAATTGAGCTTTAGCCATGCCTTTGGTGAAGATGTCTGCTAGATTATCCAAAGTGCTACAATATTGAAGCTCAACCGTCTCACTGCTCCACCATATCTCTTATGAAGTGATACTTCATATCAAAATGTTTTGACCTTTTGTGGTGGATCGGATTATATGCCAACTGTATGGCACTTATATTATCACAATTCAGTTTGGTTGGACCAATTTGTTTTTCGCCAATCTCTTCAAGGATTTTCCTCAACCAGAGGATCTGAGTACTTGCATGAGTAATGGCTATGTACTCAACTTTTGTAGATGATAATGCTACAACAGATTGCTTCTTGGAACTCCAAGTTATTAGTCCTGATCCTAGACTAAAACAGCTTCCTCGATGTAGATTTTCTGTCATCTATATTATCGCCCCAATCGCCGTCACTATAACCAAATAACTTCACGGAGTTAGACTCGTGGTAATGGATTCCAAAATCCAATGTACCTTTTACATATCGTAAAATTCGTTTGGTTGCTTGAAGATGCAGCTCGGATGGGCATGCCATAAATCGTGATACAAGAGAAACAACATATTGTATATCTGGCCTAGTGTTGGTGAGAAACATTAAACTCCCAACCATGCTTCTGTAATTGGTCAAGTCAACTTTTGGTGCTCCATCTTCTTTGCTTAGCTGGATTCCATGTCCAGTTGGTGTTGCAGCTGATTTGCACTCGTCGCATAGCAAATTTCTTGATCATGTCATGAGCATATTTTTGTTGACATATGAAGATCCCATTCTTTGATTGATGTACTTCCATTCCTAGAAAGTATCTCATTAATCCGAGATCCTTCATCTCAAATTGATTCATCATGGAGTTTTTGAACTCCATATTCATTTTATCATTACTACCCATGAATATTAGATCATCCACATATAAACAAACTATGAGGATATCTACTCCATTTTTTAGGTAGTATAATGTTGGTTCACTCTTGCTTTTTGTGAAACCATATTTGCTGAAATAGCCGTCAATTCGTGAGTACCATGCTCTTGGTGCTTGCTTGAGGCCATAAAGTGCTTTTTTCAATTTATAAACAAGGTTCTCATTTCCTGGTTCTTGGAAACCTTGAGGTTGTTGAACATACACCTCTTCTGTCAGGTATCCATTTAAAAATGCACTTTTCACATCCATGTGTTGAATTTTCCATCCTTTATGGGCTGCCAAGGAAAGAACAGTTCTAATTGTTTCTTGTCGAGCAATCGGAGCAAAGGTTTCCTCATAATCTATTCCATATTTCTGAGTAAAACCTTTAGCTACTAATCTTGCCTTGTGCCTTTCAATGCTTCCATCAGCATTGAATTTGGTCTTATAGACCCATTTACATCCAACACATTTTTTTCCCTTGGGAAGCTTCACAAGCTCCCAAGTATCATTCTTTTTAATTGAGGATATTTCCTCTTCCATGGCATCTTGCCATATATTTTCAGTGCATGCTTTTTCATAGCTAGATGGTTCTAGTCATGCAGCAACCAACAAAGCATAATTGACTACATCACCCCTTGGTTCATGAGACTCATCATCCCCTGACATTTGAAGATTTTCAAGTCTTGACAAAATGTCATCCATCTCACTAGCTTGACTCCTAGTGTATCTTTGTTGGAAATTCCTATCCAACATTTGAGTAGATGGATGACTCTGTAGTATGCGCTTTCCTCTATTTGTCTCTTTCCTTTGAGAAACTGAATCAATATCCATCGGGCTTGGAGCGCTTACAGATCTTTGAAATCGTTTTGGAGAATTTGGGGGTGCCAACAAATTCCCTCTTGGACTTGGTGTACCACTTGATGTACTTGATGAAGTTTCCTGATGTGGAATTTGTGGAGGAGGACTTTTTACACTGCTTTTTTTGGGTTGTACCAATATGGGAGGTACTAATGTGGAATTGTCCGAATTAGAGTCAAAATCAACAAATTTTTTATGACCCCATTCTCCCCCTTCATCAAAAATTACATCCCTGGAGATAATGATTTTATGTGTCGTGGGATTGTACAATCTATACCCTTTGGTTGAATCACAATACCCTACAAAAACACATGCTTGACTCTTTGGATCAAGCTTCTTTCTCTTCTCCTCAAGAATGTGTGCATAAGCTAAAGAACCAAATACTCGAAATTTTTTGACATTTGGTTTCTTACCGTACCATCCTTCATAAGGAGTGATACCATCTAAACTAGAAGTCGGACTTCTATTTAGAATATATGCACTTGTTCTTACCGCATCCGCCCAATAACTCGTTTGTGAGATGTTTTGCCCGAAGCATTGTTCGTGCCATTTCAACAAGGGTGCGGTTCTTTCTCTCAGCCACACCGTTCTGTTGTGGGGTATAGGCAGTGGTGAACTGCCTTTTTATCCCATTTTGCTTACAATAATGAAGAAATTCATTTGAGGAGTACTCTCCTCCTTTATCAGTGCGAAGACATTTGACATAATAGTCACTTTGCTTTTCTACATTATTTTTGAAGTCTATGAAGCAATCAAATGCTTCATCTTTGTGTTTCAGAAAATAGAGCCAACACATTCTAGAATAATCATCTATGAATGTTAGAAAATAAGAATTGTTTCCAAGGCTCTTTGTTTGCATTGGACCACAGATGTCCGAATGTACTAGTTGAAGAGGATAGCTTGCTCTCCACGCTCGGCCTCTTGGAAACTTCTGTTCGGAGTGCTTTCCCAAAGCACATGCTTCGCATACCTTTTTATGTTCTGGAATTTTTGGTAGTCCTGTCACCATAGCTTGTGATGTTAACATTTTCAAGCTAGCGGAATTGAGGTGACCATATCTCAAGTGCCACAATTCACTTGGATTTGTAATAGCAATGTTTGCAAGTTGAGCTCCCCCCGGCTCACCAAACTTTAGAGGGAACAACCTATTCTTTGTCATAGGTACTTCGTGATGACCCGGTTACAATTGTTTTTATCAAAGATTGTACATTTTCTTTCATCAAAAACTAATTTGTAATGCTTCTCCATCATTTGGCCAACACTTAACAAATTGTGTTGTAGTCGTGGAGTATAGTATATGTCATTCACATTTTTAAGACCTTCTTTTGTGGGAACTTCCATAGCTCCTATGCCTTCAACTTGCAAGGATTTATTATCCCCTAACTTAACATGAGATTTGTAATTTGAATCTAATGTAGCAAAGAGATTTTCTTTGCCACTCATGTGGTTGGAGCAACCAATATCCAAAATCCATGTATCATTTAGATTTTGATCTGGCTGTCCATAAGAGAGAAAAAGGTTTGGTGGACCTTCTTCTTCTCCGTAGAATGAGCCATATTGACTCGCTTTGATCTTTTGAAGATTTTGACCAGCAGTCACGAGCGAAGTGACCTTGTTTCCCACAATTGAAACAAGTTGTTTTAGACTTGTTACTTCCTCGTCCTTGATTTCCACGGCCTGCATTGCCGCTTTGGTTCTGATTGGCTCCTCTGTTTTGATTTCCACCTCTGTTTTGATTACCTCCTCTCGTAGGAGTTGCTTTGGCCCTTGCCTCTTTGTTGTTGACCTCTCGCCTCGGCCTCTTCCTTGTCCTCGTCTTGCACTTTCATTCGAAGTGAAGGCTTTGTCATCACCTCCATAGCTTGTTGAAGGTGCACCTTGAAGTCGCTCTTCATGTGATGTTAATGATCCAATCAAACTATCAAATGTAAGAGTAGAAAGATCTTTGGATTCTTCAATTATGATTGCAATGTGATTCCACTTAGGAAGAAGTGTTCGCAACACTTTCTTCACAATTGTTTCATTTTTTGTGTCTTCACCTAAAGTTTGCATCATATCAACTATTGCTTTAACTCGAACACAGTAGTCTCCAACTCTTTCATTTTCCTTCATTCTGAGATTTTCAAAATCTCTTTTCAATGTCTGAAGCCTGACTTGCTTTACTTTATCACTTCCTTGGAATCCTTCTTTCAAGGCATTCCATGCATCTCATAGCGCTTAAGTAAGATGCAATTCTCGGAAAGATACTTGGATCTAATGCCGATTGAAGATGGTATAAGGCAAATGAATTATTTTTTTGTGCATCTTTGTAGATCTTTTTATCATTTGCACTTAAGGTAGTCCAATCTGTTGGAGCAATGTAACCGTCTTCAATAATATCCCATAGTCCTTTTTCGATGAGTAATGTCCTCATTTTGATGGACCAATACTCATAATTATCCCCTCTGAATTCGGGAATTGGTAGATTATTATGTGATCCCATTTATCTACTAAAACAAAAAACCTCTCTTTTATAGTCTTATTGCAAAAAAGACTTTACAAACTATCAAGCCCCGCTTGATTTACAATCATAAACAACTCAAACTTGTTCGGCAATTACAAAATTGTCAGCGACTTGTTCATCATCGTCACTGATCAATATTATTTCAGGAGAAGGAGGTTGTAGGATTTCAACTGAATTACTATAATGAGTATATTCGGATCCTTGTGAAGCAATTGCAACTGTGTCGGATTGTTCAAACTTGCTGCCAAAGGAGTTATCTTCTGAATCTGCTTCGTATCCTTGATCAGGATTTCTCTGGTGTGCAATAACCGCGTTTTGCAACTGTGAAAAAACTGTATTAAGTCCTAGGGTTTTCACGTGCCTATCAAAGTCTTCAGGATTTGTTCTCAGTAACAACTTGCAGAGGGCATGATAACATCCTTCCGATCTTATCATTTAAGAAAATTTCCCAAAAATTTTCTTTTACAAAGATTTCCTCTTAGGAAATAACAAAAAAATTAACTTTCTAAGTTTTTTTTTTTTTAAAACTTTACAATTATTTCCTCTCAGGAAATTTCAATTAACTTTGAAATTTTTTTTTTTTAAAACTAATGAACAGATATTTCCTCTTAGGAAATTACACAAAAAAAATATTATATATTTTTTTTAAACTATTCCTTAGTTTTTTTTTTTTTAAATTTAATTATCTATCGACCCCGCCGAGAGTCGATCCTGCGACCTCGCGGGTGTCGTGGCTGAGGGTAGCCGCTGCGCTACCGGGCTGATCCGGGAGCAATGCGTGCTCCCCGCCCTTTAGCTTCCGCGTCGAGCGCGAAGCTAAGGTTGGCTTCGCGCTTCGGCGCGAAGCTTAATATTATTGGGACTATTTGTCCCACATCGCCCGTAGGGCGATGTTTGAGTTATTTAAAAATAACTAAGCACATACAGTGCTTTGACTGCCTGCGGGCAGTCACGAACACGCAGGTTCCTTTTGCCACGTCACCACTCGGGCCGCGCGCCAGCGCCACGTCACCACACTTCGCGGATCGCCACGTCACCCTCCTCGGGTCGCGCACCAGCGCCACGTCACCACACTTCACGGATCGCCACGTCACCCTCCTCGGGTCACGCACCAGTGCCACGTCACCAGTGCCTCGGGCTGCCACGTCAACAGTGCCTCGAGAATCGTGCCTCGGGCTGCCACGTCAACAGCGCCTCGAGAATCATGCCGATCTGCTGCTCCTGCGGGCCGCCTCGTCCAGCTCCACCAGCGCCTCGAAAAACATGCCGGACTGCTCCTGCGGGCCGCCTCGAGATCCGTGCCGCCTCGGCTCCTACGGGCCGCCTCGGGATCCGTGCCGTCGCCTCGAACTGCGGGCCCCATCGCCTCGGGAATCGCGCCGCTCTGATACCAAATGTGAAAGGTGAGTGTTTACGAAAAAAGGATTAATTGCATTAACCTTCAAACTTAGGTTACATAGATTAAATAGGCGGTAAATAACCTATTCGAGAAAGAAAGGGGGAAAGGAGAAATTGGGGGAAAAGAAGGATGGAAGGAATTCTCTTGCCGCCCAAATGTTGTCGTCCACTGCCGTCCAGGTAAGGTAAAAGGTAAGTTACCTTTACCCTAGGTAAAATCAAATTTTTTAACCTTTTACTAATGGTAATTTCCAACAAGAATATGTCCTATCCACTTGGAATGACTTTATCACATGTTTTGGTGTCAGTTGGGTGAAATCTTCCTTTTTAGCCTTATATTCTGGAGCTCTCCAAAATGACAGGGCAAACAAGCCTGTTTTAGACAAAATAAGCCCAACTGCATCCAATTTGCATGGAGGAAGGTGCATGGAGATAAGTACAGGTGTGATATAAATTTTCCAACCAATCCCAACTCATTTCCACCAATTTAAAAGCGTGAATGAATCAACAGATAACTACTAAAATAGATTTTGTCCTAAACTAGACTAAGTCTACTACAACCAAACAACCAAATCACGCACAAATAGCAAGGCAGTTGAATATGTAAATGCAGCATATGTAATAAAATAGTGTAAATAGATATATCCCTCATTTATTTATCTAGAAAAAAATAGGAGTTGGCTTAGTGAAAAGTAGCCAATAGAACAGTAAACGTGGAAAAGTGTTTCCTGTAACTGTTCAATATGATTTGACAATCAAATAAAGTGCAGTGTTTTTAAATATTTGTCTTGTAAGTTGAGTGATTAGTTTTAGTAGCTAGGAGGTGTTTTTCACCCTCTTCCTGATTGGAGAGCAAGGGCCACTCTCAAACCTGGAGGCAGGGGCTATTTAAACAGTTTTTTTGATAACTTTTTGCTGCAACAATTTATTGTCAGATTTCTTGTAATTTGTTGTTTGTTGCTAATTAGTCTAACCCTATTTTAGTTCATGTGATATTTTTAATGCTTTCAAGTGATATTTTATACAAAGTGTACTTGGCTAGCTGACATTAGTTATATATTTGAATTCCTTTGTTTTTGCAAATTGTTAAATTTTAGCAACTTTATTTGTTATCAGTTACTGCAGTAGAAATCTGATAACCTTTTGCAGTAGTGGATCGACATTTGTGTGCAACTTCCTTTCAGCATGAATTAGACTAGAATGTTTCCATTTCAAGCATATTTTCCATTCAGTTATTTCAATTCTACAAATGTAATATAGGTTTCAATTCAGCAAGATTTCCATTTTGTAATTTCCTTTCCTACAACTGTAATTAGCTTTCAACTTCAAGTCTTAGAAGTAGTTTATAATTCTTGCAATTAAAGTAGTTTCAATCCATGCACATTAGGATTTAAGTGACCTTAAAACCACCCTAACAATATCGGTTTCACCAATAAAGCCTATTATATGAATGACTAATTTACAATCTGCTTGAACCTTATATATTATATAGCCTTGGACACTACCTTGGATTTGACAAACATAAAATTAAATTATGATAATAACGACACTCGTCAATTAATATGTAAGTTCCATGGATATTGGATATGATTTCAAATATTCAAAATTAGATCAAGTGGAAATGGATATTGGATATGATTTTTCTATGGATATTGAAACTATTAGAAGCCTTCCAATAGAGGTCAAGTTTTTTAGACATCCATATAAGCTTATCAATAAAGATATTTTTAAAGAATATTGGCAATACTTTAGGGGAGTTCATCCAAGAGGGACAAACCACTAAGGAGAAAAAGCATGTTATATATACCTAGTTATGTGTTTCCATTGGTATTTTAAAACCTTTGCCATAATATTTTAAGATAAAATTTGAACCAAGAGAATGGGATCAAAAAGTAGATTATACAACCATTTCTTATGATGCCATAAATTTTATGGGAGTGAACAGAAAGCAATAGATTTTAAATTGAAATGAATGGAGAAAGAGATAAAAAATGATCATGAGATAAACTTTAAGATAAAGCAAGGAGATCATACTATAGTAGAATAAAATTAGATCAAGGAGTTTCCACTCTCAATATATAGTAAAGAAATACCTTTCATATCATTAGATGGTGAATGTCGTCACAATTCACTCAAATCAACTATTAGAATAAATAAGGAAGGATACAAGAGTTGAGAAAGTATAGTATGAAAGTTTAAATTCATAACGAATTAAAGGTATTAGGAAGATATAGAAATAAATTTTAAAATAAAAAGGTAGATAAGATCAAGTGTAAGCCAAGTAAATTATCTTCATTTCTATCAAGTGGTGTAAAATTATCTCTTTACAATAGAAATGAAATTAGTGTAGAGATTTTCCCTTGTACTATTGGATTTCAAGAGTAGCATAATAAAGAAAGAAGTATGGAAGATATTTATGAAAATCTTAGGATTTCTAGACAGAATAAGAAAGTCCTATGGAGGATGGTCCTTACACTTTATGATTTCTAGGGCAATATAAAGAAGAAAGTGTTTTTAAGGGTATTCTTTACACTTTACAATCTCCAAGGTAAAATAAACCTATTGATGATAAGTCTCATAGTGAATAGCCTAGAAAAATAAAAGAGATTGACAAAGATGAAAGTGTTGATGGGATTGAAAAAAGGAAAGAAAAACTCTCAAATAAAGAACAAAGAGAAAATAAAACTCAAAGAGATATCTATGCGGAAAACTAGAAATAAATATCACAAGTGTTAACAAAAATTGGGGCTAAGTCCATAGATAAGAATAAAAATTAATGATGAAAATGATATCTTTGAATATTAAGGGAATGAATAAGGCCCATAAAAAATAAGTTTGGGAGATTAATAGGTTTTTCTAGTCTTGAGTTCATTTTAATACAAGAAACAAAAATAAGTAGTGAGGAATGTAAGGATGCATTCAAACTAATTTAGAATATTAGGGATTATCTAGCAGTTTATACTATAGGAGCTTCAATAGGTATTGCAACAATATGAGACAAATGCAAATGGGATGAACAATTTCTAGAAGCAAAACATAATTGGATTGTTGGTATTTTTTGTAAGAAAGATAAACATATTGAAGTTGGGGTTATAAATATTTGTATATATATATATGTTCAAACTATAGTTACTTTACCAAAAATATGTTGGAAGGGGATCAATTTATTTATGTCAAATTTTATAATAATTCATAATTTTGATCTATAAATCTTAGGAAACTTTAAATAAGTTCTATCTCCTTTGAAAAATGGGTGTATAATTTTTCCAATAACTTTCCTTTATTTATCAATTCAAATATCCTTTGGGGTGTTATTCCTTTAATATTTCAATATACATGGGATGGTGGATGCATTGAAAAAACTCATATGGTAGAAAAACTGGGTAGATTTTTTATCTAATACATGGTTGTCAATAGAGTTTACAATCTCTTTAGAACTTTTGTTATGAGAAAGATTAGACTACAAACCCATTCTCTTAAGATGTAATTTTCTCAAGACTAGTAATTTAAATCCACTTTTTTTCAGTCTATATCGCTTCAAGATTTTGATTTATTTCATATGGTTATGTTATCATGGGATGAAGCAAGATTTGAAGGACTATATATGTGTAGGTTTATTCAAAATATGGAATATCTAAAGGGGAAACGAAGGTTTGGAATGCTAAACATTTTAATAACATATTTAAAGTAAAAAAATTAAATTGAATCTCAATAATTTGCAAGAGGTAGTAGAACTTAATGAAATGGATCAAAATAGATGTGTGCATGAAAAATAATTACTTGTTTATTATCATAATGTGTTAAAAAATAAAATCATATTGGTCCCAAACATATAGGAAGATATGGCATAATAAAGGGGATAAAATTACCAAAATTTTCATGCTTATAGCCAAAACAGATTTATCTTTTCATTGATCAAAAATATTTCAACTCCAAACAGAAGAAATATTAATCAAGAAAGGATATCAAGAAGGAAGTAAATAGTTATTTCAAAAATAATCTATTAGATAATAGGCAAGATAAAGATACTCAAGGTAAGCTTTTGCAAAATATTCCATCAATTATCACATAGGGACAAAATGAATGCTTGAAGAGGAAGAACTCTATGGAGAATATATAGAAGGTACTTTTCTCTTTCCACCTTGACAAGGCACCTCACTTTGATGGATTTTCTATAATTTTCTTTCAAAAAAATTATATTTGTTGAAGAGTGACATGATAGTTGTGGTTAAAGAGGTAGGAAAAAGAATGTTATAATACGTGATTTCAATACCATCAACAAGATAAAATATTTTGATAATTTTTATCCAGTAAGCCTTTATAATATGATTTATAAATTAATTTAAAAATATATGTCAAATAGATTGAAAAGCATTCCATATTGTGTTATCTTAGACAAATAATGTGGTTTTGTTCATGGAAAATAAATTTTTGATGGTATAATCATTGCATAAGAGGTCGCACATTCTCTTCGTTCTATAAACACACCAAGTATATTTATAAAACTAGATATGAACAAAGCATATAATAGAGTTTGTTGGAATTTTCTACATGTTTTCAAAATATATGATTTTGATCAAGGTTGGTGTGAATGGATTAGATGTTGTTATAGCACTCCAAAATAATATATTTTGATCAATGGATCCTTCATTAGATACTTTAAATGACCTTATGGACTCTAATAGGGTAACCCACTATCTCATTATCTACTTGTTACTTTGCTAAGACATTGGAGAGAGTTTTTCAAAGATAAAAATGCAAGAGAATTTAAAAAGTATTCAAGTTGCAACAACTAGCCACATTGAATCCCATCTCTAGTTTTTTTATGATTCTTTTCTTTGGATCATTCCTTAATCAACAAGACCATGTAGCTTTAATCAATATCATGTTATGAAAATATTGCTATATAGTTGGTTAGGATTACAAACTTTAGGATATTTTTATTAGCAATACCTATATTTACAACAAATTATTATGGATATTTAGGGTTTAAATTTTAAAATATACCATCAACATATTTAGTTATTTAATTTTCAAATAAGGAGCTCTAGAACTCAATTTTGGATAGAATAAAATATTTCTTAGGAGATTTGAAAGGTAAGTTATTAACCATGGACAGAAAGCTAAAAATAATAAAAGATATATCAAAATCAATCCCTATATATAATGTCACTTTCAAGATTACTAGCAATTATAGAATTCAAATTCACTAAATTTAAAAGATATTTTCTATAGGAAATATTCAAGGAAAATTTAGGTTTTCTCTTTGTGACTAGGATAGGGTCTGCAATGGAGGGTAGATATTATAAAAATATATATTTATGAAGTTGGCATTAGGGAAAAAGTTGATTTGAGATAATTCAAAGATCAAGGAAAGAGTTGAACAAAAATATTCAAAACTATATAGGTTTTGTTGATGCAATAATATTATTCAAAAGCCAAACACTACATAAAGGTTCAAGTACATGAAACTTCATCTCAGATACTTTGTAATGGATCAAGAAACACATTAGATGGTCACTCAATTAAATTTATTCAAAAAAAATGGTTTGATTCTTAGTTGAAGCCTTATCCTCTTATTTTTTATCCAAAATGACAACCATTAGCTCATGCATGTTTAGCTTGTAAAGGTTCAAATGTTAACAATTATATCAATGTGAGGAACTACTCCATATCATGGATTTCTATCGGCAACTTGGTTAAACAAGAGAACCTTAAACAAATAGTGAATGAGCTTAAAAGGATGCTTTGAAAGTTCTATTTTCCTATTTTTATGCAAAAGGAGGAGTTGGTTATGAATCTATCAAATATGGTGAATACCCAGTCAAATTTGGATATAAGGATTTAGAGCAATCAAAATTTCATATTCCCAAATATTTCCCTTAGAATGATGTTTTGTCACTTAAGGCCCTCCCTAAGGCCTTAATATTCCTTTAGTTAGAAGTACAAAACAAGATTCTTGCTAGTGAGAATCTGTAAAGAAGATGATAGCATGGACTTTTTAGGTGTGCCTTGTATAAGAAGGATCTAGAGACTTGATATAATTTACTTCTTAATTGTCCCTTTACTTATACCATTTGGGGCTACTTTTTCAAAAATATGGAAATATATTATGTAGTTCCATCATTAAAATAGTTGACAAATTATTGGATTAATTGTTTTAAAGCTAAAGTATTATATATTTTTTGGAGGATTGTTCTTGTCATTATTTGATGAAATTTATGGCTTGAAAGGATTAATATAAGTTTAAAAATAAATCTCAAAACCATACCCAAGTTTAGAGTCGCATTATTTCCTCTCTTACAAATTTTTTATAGATATGGTGTTCATCATGAGAGGTCTCAAGTACAATAAAAAATTAGCCTCTTGGCTACAAAGGTTTGAATAGATATAAAAGGGTTATCTATGATAATGGAATTAACACAAAGGATTTGTTTTAGTCTATGATAAAATTGAAAGGTCCAAAAATTGGGTTTGTCAAAATTATTTTGATGGTGCTCCCAAAGGGAATCTAGGAAGGTTGGTGTAGTTGGTAAATTCAAAATAAAGAAAGCAAAATTCTCCTCACTTACTCAAAATCATATGGAACTTCAACTAGAAACTATACAAAGGATAGGGCACTTCATATAGGGATCAAAGTTTCCATTTAAAGGGAATAGGTATATATTTCAATTGAGGGGGATTTGAAAATTGTTATTATTGATATCAAGAAAATGGATGTGGCGAATCAATTAAAAATAACATTATTTGTTATGTGCATCAACTATTGTTGTAGATAGCAAGCACAACCAAGAGTGAACATAGTCAGGAGCGAGTGTGAGTGTAGCTAGGAGTGAACGTAGCTAAAAGCAAGTGTGAGCATTGAGCATAAGTCGGGAGAAAGTAGAGCCAAAAATGAGTGCAAGCATGAGCTAGGATTAAGTGCAGCCAAAAATGAGTGCAAGCATGAGTTGGGAGTAAGTGTAGTCGTAAGTGAGAGTGTGAGCATAATCTGGGAGTAAGTGCAGTCAAAAGCGAGTGTGAGTGTGAGCCGAGAGTGAGTGCAACTAGTGAGTGTGAGCACGAGCTGGGAATGAGGAGGAAGTGTGAGCAGGAAAGCAAAAAGTAGAAAATAAAGTGTGATAAAGGAAGAAGTACCACTTCTTGCTCCAGATATTAGAAGAATTTAAAGGATTCATTTGAAGAAAATCTAGGTATCATGGAAATAAAATCATTTGTAAAAGTCCTTATTGAAAGTTTGGATGCCCTAGCTAGCAATAAGATGAAGAGAGAATATATGGCAAACCCCATCCAAGTAGCAGATTCTACACCAAAAGTGATTATCAAGGATGAGATGATTGAGCATGATATAATGATTCTTAAAACCAGAGGGTTAATATATAAGTTTCATGGATATTGGCCAAGTTTTTGAGATTCAAAATTGGATTAAATGGAAGTGGGGATTGAATTCAAATTACTCCATGATTTTTCTTCCAAAAGGATTTTTCCTCATTATTTTTTCCAATTTAGAAATAAGGGATAAAATAATGGATGGAGGTCCATGGTTTAGGGGTAAATATACATTATATTTAAGACCTTGGAGTGAGAATTTTTTGTGGACATAGAAACTATTAAAAGGTTTTCGATATGGATTAGGCTTTTTGGACTTCTTTATCAACTCATCAATAAGGAGGTTTTGAAGAGTATTGATAATACTCTAGGTGAATTCATCCAGGAGGGACCAACTACTAAGGAAAGAAGGCATGTTGTATATACTCAAATATATGATGCCATGGATATTTCTAAACTTTTACCACAATCGATTAGGATTAAATTTGAATCAAGAGAATGGGATTAGCAAGTGGAATATGAAAACATTACATTCCGATGTCATAAATGTCATGAAACTGGACACATGGTAAGAGACTACAAAGTGAAAATGGAGGAAGAGATAGTATTTTTTGGGCATGAGGGTAGATTCAATTTGAAACAAGAAGACCATATCACAGGAGAAACTAGGTCAAATCAAGGATTTTTTTCTCCTAAGAAAGTGGCTAGAAAAATCCCTCTACATCATCAAATGGCAAAGGCCATTACAGTTCACTTGAATCAACCATTAGAAGAAAAAATGATATGGGAGATGAGGAAGTACAATGTGTAAGTTCAAATATAGGAGCTAAAGGTGCGAAGGAAGAGGGGAAGGCAAATTTTAAAACAAAGGAATATGGGAAAATGAATTTTAAAACAAATATGGTGAAGGAGGTCAAGCTTAATCCAGGTAAATCACCTTTATTATCTATAAGTAGCTTAAAATCTTCTCCTTACACAAAAAATGAAATTAGTATGGAGTGTATTCCTTATACTTTAGGGTGTCAAGAGCAGTATAGTAAAGAAAATCTTATGGAGGATATCCAGGGAAATTTAGAGTTTTCAGGCCAACACAAGAAAGTCATGACTATGGAGGATCATCAATGTAGTTTAGAGTTTTTATAGCAACATAAATAAGAAAAAGCTAATGAGGCTATACCTTGCACTTTCGATTCTTTAGGGCAATATAAATCTTTTGAATATAAGTCTCATTTTGAACAATATGAAAAAATAGAAGAGATTGATGAAGATGAGAGTGTTGGCGGGAATGGAAGGAGAGGAAGGCCATCAAAGCAGGAACAAAGAGAAAAAGAAACTTAAAAGGATATTGATTTGGGAAGCCAAATAAAAATATCACAGGTGTTAACAAGAATTGGGGCTAAGCTCACTAATAAAAATAAAAAGTATTGATGATGAAAATGATATCATGGAATATTAGGGGTATGAATTAAACCTCTAAAAAATAGTTATTAAGAAATTAATATATAGTCCTGAGTTTATTTTAATACAAGAAATAAAATTAAGTAGTGAGGAATGTAAGGATGCTTTTAAGAAGATTTGGAAGACAGGTGATTGTTTAGAAGTTTCTTCTACAGGATCTTTAGGCAGTATTGCAATAATATAGGACAAATGCAAATGGGATGGATAACTATTAGAATAAAAAGTAATTGGGTTGCTGGATTATTTTGCAAGAAAGAGGAAAAAATCAAAGTTGAGGTTATAAATGTATATGCTCCAACTATATTTACTCCTCGTGAAAGATTTTGGAGATGATACAATGATGATTTATTGTGATCTATGGATTCTTGGGGATGATTTTAATATTGTTCTAACTTTTATCTCCTTTGGAAAAGAAGGGTGGCATTCTAGGATGGTCTAAATGAATGCAATATTTTGCTTCATTTATCAATTCAAATGACCATTGAGATGTTAGTCCCTCAAGCTTTCAATATACATGGGATAATAGATGCACTGGAAAAATCATATAGCAAAAAGGATATATTCTTATTATCCAATAAATGGTTGCAAATAAAGTATACAATCTCTTTAGATATTTTATTGTAAGCAGGAGGAGATCACAAACTCATTCTTTTGACTTGTGAGTTACTTAATAATGGTCATCCAAAGTCATTTCGCTTCCAATCTATGTGGCTCCAAGACCCTGACTTCTTCTAGATGGTTATATTATGGTGTGATGAATCAAAATCTGAAGGATCATGTATATACAGGTTTTTTCAAAAGTTAAAATATCTAAAGGAGCAAATAAAGATATGGAATGCCAAATATTTTGGTAATATTTTTAAAGGAAAAAATAAATAAATTGAATCTAAGCTAAAAAATTTACAATAGTAGAAATAAATGGAATGAATAAAGATTCTTATGTGAAAGAAAAATAATTACTTTCTAATTATCATAATGCATTGAAAAATGAGTCATATTGGTTCCAAAAATCTAGAGAGAAATGGCTCAATGAAGGAGATAGAAATACAATTTTTTCATGCTACAGCAAAAAG
This sequence comes from Wollemia nobilis, assembly GCA_028583015.1. Classification (NCBI taxonomy): domain Eukaryota; kingdom Viridiplantae; phylum Streptophyta; class Pinopsida; order Araucariales; family Araucariaceae; genus Wollemia; species Wollemia nobilis. The sequence goes on from JAQPPZ010002274.1 coordinate 1,745,015, forward strand.
AAATTTTTTGTTCATCACATCAAAAATATTATAATCCCAAATGGAAGAAATATTGAGGATGTAGAAGATATAAGGAAGGATTCAAAAATATTTTTTTCAGATTCTAGGCAAGATAAGGAGGCACAAGAAAAAATTTTGCAAAATATTCCATCAATTATCACTTAGGGACAAAATGAAAGTTTGATGAAGATATCTATGGAGGAGCTCCATGAAGCAGTTTTCTCTTTCCATCCTAACAAGGCACCTGACCCTGGTGGATTTCTTGCAATTTTCTTTCAAAAAATTTAGGATTTATTGAAGAGTGATATGTTAGATGCGATTGAAGAGACCCAAAAAAGGAAGGCTATAATAAGTGATACCAATGCTACTTTAATTACCTCATGTTTTTTTTAGGGGGGTGTGTTTGTTTATGTCTATGTGTGCTTGTTTTTGTATTTTAGGCATGCTCCTTGAGAGTATTGAATGTGGTGTTTTTTTTGTTGTGTTTTTTTGTGTTTGTTTTTATCTGTGTGCTTGTTTTTGTGTTTTAGGCATGCTCCTTGAGTATGCCGAAGGTGGTAGGCCAGGTGCAAGCCCTGGGAATTTTTGGCTGAAGAGATTTCCATGCATCCCTTTTGGGATGTTTTCCACACAAAAAAAAAAATTACCTTGGTTTCCAAGAAAGGCGACACAAAATATTTTGATTATTTTCATCCAATAAGCCTTTGTAATATGATTTATAATATCATTTCAAAAATTATGGCAAATAGGTTGAAGGGCATTCTAGGGTGTTTTATCTCAAAGGAACAAGGTGGCTTCGTTCATGGTAAACAAATTCTTGATGGTATAATTATTGCTGCATTCTCTTCATGGAAAACCAAGTACGCTTTTAAAATTAGATATGAACAAAGCATATGATATGGTTTCCTGGAATTTTCTACATGTTATTCTTAGAAAGTTTGGCTTTGATTATAGTTCGTGCAAGTGGACTAAATGTTGTTATAGCACTACAAAATTTTCTAATTTGATCAATGGTATTCTAGTTGGGTACTTCAAGTCATCTTGTGGACTTAGTCAAGGTGATCCTCTTTCTCCTTATCTATTCATTATTATGGTCGAAGCATTAGGGAGAGCCTTTTTAAAGGCAAAAATTGAAGGAAAAATCAAGGGTATTCAAGTTGCAAAAAATGGTCCCTATGAATCTCATCTCCAATTTGTTGATAATACTTTTCTTTTGGGTCATCCCTTAATCAGTGAGGCCATGGATTTTAAATCAATATTATCATGCTATGAGAAGGCTATTGGACAGTTGGTAAATACTTCAAAATCTAGTATTTTTTTCATTAATACCGCCTTAGATTTACAACAAATTATTGTGAATATTTTAGGGTTTAAACTTAAATATTTTCCATCAACCTACTTGGGTATTCCTTTTTCTATAAAGGAAATAAAAATGAGCTTTGGATCTCTTTTTGGATAGAATGAAAGCTTGCTTGGCAGGTTGGAAAGGTAAGTTCTTAACCATGGCAGGAAGGTTACAACTCATAAGGACTACTTTGCAATATATTCCTATTTATATGGTATCACTTTCAATACTGCCATCAAGTATTCATTAGAAATTGATAAAAATCAAAGACTTTCTTTGGAAAGGTTGTGAGGAAAAATTTAGGTTTCCTCTTTGTAAGTGGGATAGGATTTGCAAAGGAAAGAATATTGAAGGAGCAGGCTTGCGAAATTGTAGACTTATGAATATGGAATTAGGAGCAAAGCTTGGGTGGAGATTATTTAGAGATCAAGGAAAGAATTGGGTAAAACTATTACTTCAAAAATATATAGGTTCTCTTGATGCCGTGAAATTAGTAAAATAACTCTACCCAAAGGATCGTCAACATGGAACTTCATATCAAAGAGTTTGCAATTGATAAAGAAACATATTAGATGGTCAATCAATGAGGGCAGATACAAATTTTTAGTTTGATGCTTGGTTGAAGCCTTATCCTCTTATCTTTAATTAAAAATGGAAACCATTGGTTCAAGTGTGCCTAGCATGTAAAGATCCAAAGATCAAAGATTATATTATTATGAGCAAAAACTCCAGATCATGGATTTCTTTTAGTAACTTGGTTGAAGGAGAGGAACTCAAACAAATTGCAAATGAACTTCAAAATATGCTTCAAGAGTTTTATTTATCAATTTTTACACGAAAGGATGAGTTGAGTTGGAATTTATCAAAGGATGGTGGATACTCGGTCAAGTTGGGATATGAGGATTTAGAACAATCAAAATTTCATTCTCCCAAAAATTTTCCTTAGAAGAACGTTTGGTCATTAGAGGCTCTCCTAAGGCCTCAACATTTCTTTGGTTAGCAGTTCAAAGTAAGATTCTTACAAGAGAAAATCTACAAAGAAGATGATAGTATGGACCCTTTAGATGTGCCTTGTGTTAGAAGGATTTAGAAACATCAGACCATTTCCTTCTTAATTATCCTTTTGCTCACACCATTTGAGGTTTTTGTTTTAAATATGAAATTATATTGGGTAGCTCCATCAACATTGAAAGAGTTAATAAAACGATGGATAAAATATTTTAAAGATAAAGCATTATGTATTCTTTGGAGGATTGGCCCTACCATTATTTGTTGGAATTTATGGCTTGAAAGGAATAATAGAATTTTTTAAAATAAATATCAAAACCATGCCCAAGTTTGGATTCGTATTAGTGCCTCTCTTGCAGAATGTTTACAAATATGGTGCTCATCATGGGAAGTCTCAATTGTAGAAAAATAGGTGCTAATAACTTGGCTACATGATTTGAACATACATGGAAGAGTCATTTGTGACAACGGAATTAAAACAAAGGATCTACTTCGATCTATGGTAAAATGGAAATGTCCAAATTGAAGGTAAAATTCTCCTCACTTATTTAGAATCATATGGAACTTCAACTAACAACTATGTAGAGGCTAAAGCACTTCTTATAAGGATTAAAATTATAGCAGAAAAATGATGAAAATATATTTCAATTGAGGGGGATTCACAAATTATCATCAATGTTATTAACAAAAAATGGATGTGGAGACTAGATAAAAATACTAGAGGCAATCTCTTGGCAGTGTGAGCATATTTATATAGAAGAAATTTGAGTAGTAGATAAATTAACGAATTATGGTGTTGATCTTCATTCCAGTGAAATTCAAATTTTAGAAGGCAACTGGCCAAGTGAGATTTCAAGGAGTTGATTGCGTAAACATAACACGATGTCAAGGACATGATTCGGGAAATATAGCACAATGTCAAGGAGTTGATTGCGAAAACATAGCACACTTCGAGGATGTTGAAGAATATATTTATGAGAAAAAATAAATGAAAAAACTATGATTAAAATGTATGTTGCAGCAAATGTAATATTTTGGTATTTTGATGGGAATGGTCCCTAATACAAGCCACATATAACCTATTTTTAAATAAAACTATTGTTGTAGATAGTATCTTCGAAATGTGAGCAAGTATTAAAATTGTTATTGTTATTAATACTTCTACGACTACTATTAATTAATACAACTTTAGTGGGACTAATGTTGAAGAAGTGAGTACTTTAAAGAGGAGATCCAATTTTCGAATTCAAAAGGGGTAGAGTTGTACATTAATTTTTACATAGATACAATATGGGTGTGGCTTATATGATTTCAAACCCATATAACCAACAGAACTTATATCAAATGGCATGAACTTAAGTGGTAAAAAAATCGATTTTCAAGGTGGAGACAAAGGTTCAAATCTTACTAGGCAATATATGCATAAATATCAAAATATTATTGGAATACCAAAATGTGGTCTGTTAAAATATCATGATAACTTGGATGTGATGTGATATAGTTGTGCATTGTTTTAATGCCCTATAACCAGATTTTTTTTAATATAATAGTAATCAAGAATTACAAGCAAAGAGTGTGAATAAAAAACGAGCCTCTCTTTTAGAGTTTTTGAGCTGATCTTTGATAAATTCAAAGAATAAAATACTCACATGATGAAAGCTATGTAACAAAGAGGAAAAGGCATTTAAAAAAAATAGATAAAATTAGGGATGCCATATTTTAAAAAGTATTTTTGAATCAAGAACAAAAAAAATGAATCTATGGTATTCCATATCCAAGAAGTATATGATCTACTAGAAGTGATTATTAAGGATGAGATGATTAAGTATAAGATAGAATATTTTTTAAAATTAATGAATTAACATGTAAGTTCAAAATAATCTCGTTTGCTCTTTTGAATATTCAAAAAATGATAAGAAGGAAATAAGGAATGAGATCACTTTATTCAATAATTTTGCTTGAAGGATTCTTTTATGGTCTTCTTCTAGAAGTGGAGGATAAAATAATGGGGTGGTAGTCCATTGTTTATGGGAAGGGTTGGATTGTATTTACTGTCATGGAGTTAAAAAAAAATTGATAATGGAAACTCTTGATGGACTTTTTAGATGGGTGACGCTTTTAGACTTCCACGACACCTTACCAAATGAAAAGTTTTGAAGAATGTTGGTAATACTCTAGGGGGATTTCATTCAAAAAGCACCATCTTGTTGTTGTGAATATATGGATGTGTTGTTTGTAGATATTTCAAAATCTTTGTCAAAATCAACCGTGATTAGATTTGAATCAAGACATAGGGTTCAACAAGTGGGCTTTGAAAATATTGCATTGAATTTTCATTTATGCATGAGACTAAACGAATGATAAAAAATAGAAAAGCGAAAAGAACCAAGAATAAGAAGAAAACATTTGGTCATGAGACTAACCCATAGTTGTAGTAAGAAGATAAATTATAGTAGAAGATGGTTCATATCAAGGATTCTCCACTCCTTAAAAGGTAGCAAAGAAAACCCTTTTGCCTTATAAAAAGATAAAAGTTATCACAATTATATTAAGAATTGCAATGTGCAAGTTCAAATTCAATAAGAACTAAAATTGCAAAGGAATATCATAAGTTAATTTTAAAACCTAAGATCGAAGAGGTTATGTATGATCCAAGTATATCATCTCCATTTTTCTTAAATAATAGGCAATCAACTATGGAGGTTGTCGTTTGTAATTTAGGGTTTTTAGGACAACATGCTAAAGTAATATGAATATTGTTCATTGCACTTTAGGATTTATAAGGCAACATAAGAAAAAAGGTAATATGTATGTTACCCCTTGCACTTTAGAATTTCTAGGTCAACATAAAAGAGAAAGAATCCTTAAGGTAATCCCTTGCACACAAGAAAATACAAACCTAGATGGTAAGTAAAATTGTGAGTGGTAAAAATTTGAACAGGTTGACAAGGATGAAAGCACTAGTGGAAATAAAAAAAAGAAAGGAAGACCCTTGGAAAGTAGAAACAAAAAGGAAATAAGACCTAGATGGAGATTGATTTAGAAAGCTAGAAATAAATATCACAAAATGTTAACAAGAAGTGGGGCAGAGGCAGTGGATAAGAATAGAAAATGATAATGAAGGTGGTATCTTGGAATACTTGAGTATGCCTATGAACCAAAAAAAAAAGTTATTGAGAAATTTATCAGTTGTTATAGTCTTAAGTTAAATTTAATACAACAAAAATAGGTAGTGAGGAATGTAAAGCTTTAAAAAATATTTATAAGATCTAGGATAGTCTTGTAGTTTTATTTATGGGAGTTTCATGAGGTATTGCAATGATATGTAGCAATAAAAAATAAAATGAAATTTTTCTATAAGCAAAAAGTAATTGAATTGTTGGTCTTTGTTAAAAAAAAAAATTGAGTGCTCCAAATATAATTACTCTTCAATATAAATGTTGGAATGACCTTAGTAATTCATTCAAATGTAATGATAATTATTTTTTCTTTATGATTATGTTATGCACACACGGCGAACTAACATCAAAAGGGGCATTAGGAGTATGGAGGGGAATCAAACCTTGAATTTTAATAATGTTTCACAAACAAAAGATATATATTCTTGGAGGACTTAGACATAATTTTTTCCTTTGAAAAAGATGACCATATTTGTAGCTAATCTACACCAATGGAGGATTTTGCTTCCTTTGTCAATCTAAATGGCCTTTGGGATGTTGTTTTCTCAATATACATAAGACAATGGGCATATTGGGCAATCTCATGTGACAAAAAGATTAGACATCTCTTTGTTATCGAATACTTGGTTAAAAATAAAGTATACAATTTCTTTAAACATTTTGTTATGAGCAAGAATAAATCGTTATTCCATTCTCTTGAGATGTAATCTACTCAACAATAGTGATCCAAAGGCTTTTTTTTCATTCTATGTGGCTTTAAGACCCTATTCTTTGAATTTTTTTTGTTATGGTGGGATGAAGCAAAGTTTAAAGGATCATGTATTCAGAAGTTTGTTCAAAATATAAAATATCTAGAGGAATAAATGAAGACTTATAATGAAAAAAAAATGGTAATATATTTAAAAGAAAAATTGCATCTAAACTCAAGGATTTACAAGAAAATCAAAAAAATAGACAAACATACTTATGTGTGGAAATCAATCATTTTCTAATTATCATAATATATTACTAAAGGAAGAATCATATTAGGCCCAAAAATCCTAAAAGAGATGGCTCAAGAAATGTGATAGAAAAACCATTTGCATACTATAGCATAGATTTGTCCTTTCATTGAATGAAAAACTTTCCAACTCTAATTGGAAGAAGTATTGAGGAAGAAGAAGATATCAAGAAGGAAGTAAACAATTATTTCAAAGATATTTTATCATAACTTAGGCAACACATAGAATCTCAAGGTAAGCTTTTGCAAAATATTCTACCAATTATCATATAAAGACAAAATGAAAGCTTAATGAATATCTCAATGAAGAAGCTAGAAAAACAAATTTCTCTTTCCACTTTGATGAGGCACTTGACCCTAATGAAATTCTTATAAATGATTTTCAAGTTTTCAAGATATGTTGGTTGTCATTGAAGAGGCTAGAAAAAAGAAGGCTATAGTAAGTGAGAGTATTGTATTGGTTCCTAGAAAAATTTAGAAAATATTTTAAGAATTATTGTTCCATCAACATTTGCAACATGAATTATGGGATAATTTTAAAAATTATGGTTAATTAATTGAAAACATTCTCAGCTATATTTTCTTAGAGGAACAAAGTGTTTTAACTCACGGTAAGCAAATATTTGATGCTATAGTCATTGCATAAGAGATCATTCATTCTCTTAAATTGATTGAAAATCCAAAGATACTTATAAAATTGGGTATAAACAAAATAATTGATAGTATTTTCTAGCATATTTTATATGATATTCTCATACTATTTAATTTTGATCAAGGTGGATACTAATGCACTAGATATTGTTAGAGCACTTTAGAATATTCTAACTTATCAATTAATTCTTTTTTGGATATTTTGAAGTGTCTTATGGACCACTATGGGATGCATTATTTGTTTATCTCTTCATTATTCTTGGTAAGGCATTGGGAAATTTGATTTTAAAGGCAAAATCAAAGTTATTTAGGTTGAAACAAAGGGTCCCTTCAAATCTCATCTATCGTTTATTGATAGCAATATTCTTTTAGGTCATTTTTCAATAATAAGGCTATGGAGTTTAAATGATATTGCTATTAAAGGATGTTAGATGGTTAATACAACAAATATGAAAAGAATATCAATAATGCCTTTGATTTACAATGGATTATTGTGGAGATTTAAGGGTTTAAAGTTGAAACTTTGCCATCAACATATCTAGGCATTCCTTTGTCTAATAAAAGTAAAAATCTTTGGGACTCATTTTACATAAAATGAATCAAATGGCGTTAACTCAATCAGATAAATGAATCATGTTTCAAGGAGACGCAAGTTCGAATCTTATTAAAGAGTACATGCAAAATAGTCAAGCTATTGCGATACCACTATATGGTTATGATGTAATATGTGTGGGGCTCATTTCAATCTCATATAACCAATTTAAAAAAAAAAATGAAATGAAATCTTGTCTGGCCAATTGGAAAGTTAGATCCTAACCATAGCAAGAAAACTACAACTCATAAAGGTTATATTGCAATCTATCTCTATGTATACAATATCACTTTTAATACTATTAATAGGTATATCATCCAAATTTGACAAACTTTAAAGAGATTTTTTTGGAAAGGACGTGAGAAGTTTGGCTTTCCTCTTTAAAAACAATACGGTTTGTAAAGGAAGGAGTATTGGTCGGCTTGCAAAATTTAGCATTTGTGCCTTTAGCATTAAGGATAAATTTTGGTTAGAGATTTATTCAAATATTAAGGAAAGATTTTGATTAAAAATATTATTTCAAAAATATAAGGCTCTATGAATACAGGAAAATTGATAAGGGCATGCACCTTGCATGTGGTATCAGTAACATGGAACTTCATATGAAAGCTTTTTCAATTAATCATAAAACACATTACACATTACATATACCTTTATTTGTGGTCCAAAATGCTAACAATCGGCTCAAGCTTCTTTGGCATGTAGAGGTTCAAAAGTTCAATTTTTTATTAATGTAAGCAACAAGCCCAAATCTTGGATTTCTATTAGCAATCTAATTGGAGAGGACCTCAAACAAATGGCAAAGGAGGTCCAAAGGATGCTTCAAGAGTTTTGTTTATCCAATTTTTTGCAAAAGGATGAATTGGTTTAAAATCTATCAAAAGATGATAGATACTTGATCATTATTCGATGCAAGGCTTTGGATCAATTAAAATTTTTACCTCAAGGCTTTTCCTTGGAAGAATATTTGGTTAGCTAAGGTCTTGCATACGGCTTCAACTTTCCTTTGGCAATTAATCCAGAGCAAAATTGTTATGGGTGACAATCTATAAAAAATATAAATATCAACGGACCTTTAAGGTGTGCTTTTTATAAGGAGAAGTTAGAAACATCATATCATCTACTTTTTCATTGTCCCTTTATTTCTAACAATGAGGCTACTTATTCAAGAAAATAAGAATATATTTGGTTGTTCCGTTAGCAATGGAAGAGTCTAATGAAATGTTGGATTAATTATGTCAAATCTAAAATATTAAGCACTATATGGGGGATTGATTTTCTCATTATTCATTAAAATTTGTGGCTTGAAAAGAACAATAGTATTTTCACAAACAAATCTCAAAATCATATCCAAGTTCTGATTCCTAGTGTTCCCTATCATGCAAAGTATTAATAGGGATGGTGCTTGTTATGGGAAGTCTAGGGTGCAAAAAAATATGCCTTGGCTTCTTGGTTAAAGAATTTCAATATGCATGAAGGGTGATTTGCGACAATAAAATTAACACAAGATTTGCATCAATAAGAAATATCTATATGTTAGATATCAAACTCAATTTTTAAGGTACTTCCAAAAATAACCTTAAGAAAGACAATATAGGCAGTGTTTTTCAAAATAATGAAGAAAATATTCTCTTCACCTACTCAAAATCATATGGAACTTGAACAAACAGTAATGCACATACTAGGGTACTTACAAGGACCAACATTGTCATTGAAAAAGAATGAATTTATAATTCAATTGAAGGGTATTTACATATTATTAGTAATACTGTAAATTAAAACAAATGTGGGAATGTATTTACATATTATTAGTAATACTGTAAATTAAAACAAATGTGGGAATTGGATCAACAATAGCATCATTTTCACCCATACAGTTGAAATCTGACTAATAATAATGTTTGGCTCACAAAGAACCCACCAAATTCCTAATTTTGTGGGTACCATGATAAGATGATTTGTTAAGATATCACTACACAGTTCATTGTATACTACAATAATATAAGTATGGCTTGTTTCAATCCTATGTAAATATTTAATTTTTCTAAAGACTAACCTTATATCTTATATCCAATTATTGGTGGACATAATATCTTGCGAATGTCACAATAACTGTTGAAAAAGAAACATGGTGGCAGATAATTTAATTAATCATGGCATTGATTTCTGTTTTGGAAAAATTTAAATAATAAAAGAAAAATGATTAGGAAAGTTTTTCTGTTAATTTAAATGATAGCAATGATTTGATAGGAAACAGAAATGGCTAGAGAAAAAATGGAAATTTCTTTGAGAGAGGTAAACTGAAAATTATTTATATCTGTCACTTAGCTATAGTCTAATGACCTAAATAACAGCTGTAATATTTTTTAAATTTTCTCGAAGGGACCTTAGATAGAAGCCACAAATAATTATTTATATGTAATGTTATTTTGAAAAAAATACATTATTCATACATGCTTGACTTGAGAGGAAGTAAATGATAAAACGTTTCCCTTCTTCACCTGCACACTACATAATATGTTAGGAGCTGAGCTAATCATAACGATGTTAGCACCACTGTCAGTTGGAAGGACATAGAAAAAAATCAAAACAATAAGGTTGAATAGACCAACCTATCACATGATTAAAAGATGGCACATGGTTTTCCTTGTTTAGCTTAGACCAACTGATTTTTTAAAAACCTATCATGTACACATGGAAAAAGGATTTTGAAAAAACAAATAGATATCTTCCTATGGAAACATTTAGAAGAATTGGTAACTTTTCATCATCTACATTCGGACAAGGGTTCAATTCTAGCTGCTGTTACTATAACCCCTAATCATTATTGGTTCAACACAGCAACTACCTATTAAGTAGTGTGAGGCACGGGAGGCCTGCTGGCCAGCACTCAACCGTTACCAATCGGCCTATTCCTAGTGGACACATTCCATAAACACATTTCCCATGGACATGCCTGGTTAGACCTGCACTTCAAGCTGTCATTTTCCCTTAAACAGGCACAAAGGGTAAAGGTGGAACCTTGGGATAGATACTGGTGATATAGCTTCCCTAGTCAAGGCATTTAAGGTAAAAATGTAGAATTGACTTCTTAGCTGACAAATATATGTTGCTTGGCCTAAACAATGAGATGATGAGCAACAACGATAATGATTGCTCTTTTAATGAACTTTTGCATCCTCAAACTCGTCAACTCCTATCAGAATTGCTATGATCCATGACAGAAGAAAAGATGACTAGGTTCGATGTCACAGTTTACCTATATATACATGTATATGTTCAAGCCTTCGTGGATATTCAACCATCTAGCATACTAGCATACCAAACAATGAAACTATGAATCAACTGTAAGAACCTAGGAGTTCAAAAGCCAATTTCCAAATTCCATACTTGTGTGTATAGTGGTAAATAGAATGTGAAGTAACATACATCCTCATTTTAAGATTTTCAGATGGAGATGCCAGATAAAAGATATGATTGTAGTATGTTACATTACTAATTTGTTTATCAACCTGAGGAAGATGACCCTCATGTTTGTCATATCTCTTCACTCATTTTAATACAAGACTTATGAAGTGAACATATATACATTCCAGACCAAATAGATAATCTCTGTTGGCAACGGTATGTCTGGCTACAATAGATGGGAGAAACAAAATACAATCACTTATATGCTATGTGGTCACCCAGTCTTCTGACCATATACATTCCGCAAAAATAATACAATGATACAGCTTGTTGACCCAAATCTGTCTTTGAAAGATACTAATCTACTATGACATACTTACTCGTACAACAAATGTATCCACTCTCTCAGAGCATGATAACTCAGTTTGAATTCTAAAATAAACAAAGAATTCAAATTCAGAGTATCCAAAAAAAAATTATTTTTTCCCAAAGCAGGCTGCTAATTTCTTGTCAATGGAGCTTTGAACAGCACTACACCGTTGCAACAACTCATTGAGGTTATCCATGGCATTGGCAATTGGCCAAGTTGGTGAAGAGATGGCTGTCCTGCAATCAATGGCCTTGTATGCTGAATTTGCAGAAGCACAACTTTGTGATATTCCAATCTCTTCACAAGCCGAATCATCTTTATCAGTCAAACATGGCCTAGCTGTTGGATTGGATATAGCCGTACAAGCTGTTAGATTTATCCCCTCTATTAGCAAGGAAATCCTCCGTTTTTGTTCATTTACCTTTTCACAGAAATCAGTCACAACCTGATTAAGCTGAAGCTCTCCATCTGTTTGACCAAACTCTACGGTGTGCTGCATCTCATCCATATCTGGAATTTGGAATTTCACTTCCTTTGCAATATGTTCTGCTGGCAAGCAAATGTCCGTAAGAGGGACTTCTTCAGGTGCAAACTTGTTTCTACCATATGAATTCTTAGCACCTTCTGTGCAACAATTTTTCACCATATATTCTGGATTTGCATCCTCTGCATGCTGCTTGAATTGGTTTTTCCTGGTTTGCACGTTAGGCTCCAGCCTCAGATCCATGGAGATAACCCTGCAGTTTGATCCTGTTATTTTATTTAATGAAGGTGCCACTTGATTATCATAGCCAGAGGACATAAATATTTGGCGTGCAGGAGAAAGTAGATGCTGCTTTAATTCATCTATTAACAAGCCGACTTTTCGTTGATGAGAAACATAAACAATAGGAGGAGGTTCACTTGCCAACAGCATTAACCTCAAGTTGAAAATTCTTCGAAATATACTGGCCCATTGTGGAACAATAATATACTTCATATCAATGCATTCATAGGTAATATGCTTTTGCACCATTAAATCAGCTTCTTTTAAAGTCGTTAAATCACCTTTCTTTCCAAAGCTTATCTGGCACAAATATTGATACAAGCATTTCTGAAGAGAAATTTTTTGTTCGTGAATCTCATCCAATTTATTATTTGCAGAATGTAAATTTGATGGAAAAATTTCTTGTGAGTGAACCCCACAAAAAGCAGAATCCAATTTGAAGGAAAACTCAGGAAGTCTGCATAACCTGAGTGCATGAACAATAGCCTCAATATTAGAAGCCATGTTCCATCCAGGTTTTGGCAAACATGCATCTAGAAATCCACCTTCTGTCCTCAGATCAAGTTCCTTTATTTCAGGAGCAGGCCATCCAGGTAAACTGTTCTTTGCTGCTACAATAATATCGCTTTCAGTTTCACTCAGTGCCTGATTAAATGCATGAATACAATAATTAGGTGTCACTTCTGATGGCTTTGCATTTAAGAGGATATTCAAATAAGGTTCCAAGGACTCCAAAACCAGGTCCCGAACATCTGAAGGATAAACATTAGGCTGTGGTGGAGCATGATCAGCCAGCCATAGCAGACCCTTTCTTAAACAATCATCACTAAGGAATCCTTTAGCATCATAGTTGTGTTCATTCTCTGTAATGTGAATGACAGACCAGCAACTGATCCTCATCCTATCCAACTTATTAAGCTCTAACTCATTTTCTATGGCACTTTCTTCAACATTTCCAGAGCTCAGGATAAGAAGAGGCAAGCAGGAACCAGGTTTTACACTCCTTACAAGAAACTGCAGTCTTGTTTGCTCAAGTTCCCACTGAACATTATCAATCAACAGAAACAAAAGGCCACTCGCTCCCAATCCAGCTTCCTCATTTCCAAGCCCCTCAGCATTGAATGCAATCTCTCTCATGATAGACAAACAAAACAAACCATGAGAACTATTATGCTGAGTTATCACCACTTCTGACATTGAAACAGACAACCCCTTCCTCACTCTTTCATCATTTCTCAGTAATTTAGTACGCAACCATTGTCCCACAATGTGGCTGGAATGCGTACATGATTTATCATCAGATGGAGAATATAAGACTAACTTCCAACAAAGACACTTGGCATGAGGGTTTTTTTGGCTCAGAATAGGTGCAACTAATTCTGATACATCCAGTTTCAACCACATTCTGATGTGTCTGTTGCGCCTTTCTTTTACAATCTGGTCAATATTAAGCTCAACTGTAGATAGAGAACAACCGGGTATGTCTCCCACAAGCTCATCTCGGCAAGTAATCTGCCACAAACCACAGAAACAGTTACCAAAATGTAGGAAAACAGCATCTTAAAGAAAATTCAAATCACACTTGCAAATACCCCTCTGTTGGTTCGGACTGGAGGGCCCACAAAGAGTGAATTCAAAGCTGCATTCGCCTTCGATCGGCGCATACGTCTACTCTCTGCAATTTTTGATACCTGGTGCTTCCACCTCCTGTTTATGAGTGGTACAAACCATTAGAAGCAACCAAATGGAAGTACTTTATACAAAATAGATTCACGATTCTATCAAGAAGTTAACCTTAGGAGGAGTTTTGACTTAATATTATCAGCCTCTGCATCACAAACGGCCAGTTCTGCTTTCTCTACTTGACGATTAGCTTCAACTACAGTCCAATCCATCTCAGTTTCATGCATTTCACTGATATCACAATCTAATGGTCTTGCTGCCTCCCTCTCACCTACATTCTTAGTATGTTCATTTAACTGAAGAAGCCTCCTCTTAACTTCCACATCCAGTTCAGGAACATCTCTACGCTTTTTCTTTGCTTGCTTCTCCTGCAGTGACCAGTGCATAGTATGCTTTGCTGCTCCAGATCTCAAAATGGCAGGTTCTCCACCAGAATTTGCTATTGGCAATCTGGTTTCCAATTTATCTACTTCCTCAATGTTTTCAATTTGACTACCAAATGCTTCCTGCATTTCCCAGTCTTTATTCTTGTCATCATCATTAAGCAGGCCATCCTCTTCATAATCAGGCATTTCCTCTTCAGGCGGAACAACAGCAGAAGTTAACACAGGTCCATCAGAATCTTTGGCCCTGTTTGATAACTTGTCAACTTCAACATCTAAAGCTTTTGCTGAATGGCTATTGCCATCCATAATTGGCACCTGACCTGAAGAAATCACATCACTGACTACCTTGGGAGACCTTTTCTGATGTACAAGCTGGGAACAACATGTGGGAAAATGTACATCGCTTTTCAAGAACGGACCTTCTTTTACCATGTATAAATCCTCAAATTTCTTGAGGGAAAACCCATGGTATTCTAGAAGGCCTTCAATGTCCTCCCCCTGTAAGAATCTATTTTTTCAATCCAGAGAAATACAATGAACTAGACAAGAATTATAAACTGTCAAATGAATCCAAGTCAAAAGTAACTTGCAAATATGGGAGTCAAAAGTAAACCTCAAAAAGAGACATACCTCCATGGCTAACCACTTCACAACCTGAGAAACTGGAATACCCTGATTTTTCTGTAACCCACTGTGCAATGAAGCTAGTGCCTGGGTCCGTAACTGATAAGAAGGACAATACTTTAGTTTGATGCAGTTTCATCCACTATAAAGAAATGACATTTAAATTTCATGCATTTTATCCTCAGCAAAATTGTACAGTGTACTTAATCACTAATATTAAAGGTACCACAATTCCATAATGCTATTATTCTATCATTACAATGTATACAAGGATAATACCTTGAGAAACTGACACACTGTTGATCCCTAACATTAGTATAGTCTTTGCACACTAGGAAGATTCAATATTCAGTACATCTAAGATGTTGGTGGTCTCACCATCACATATTCGTCTTTTTAGTATTATTATTAATATGTCTGAGACGACAAATAATTTTTAATCTAGTTTCTTGTTTGTCTGCAAGCTTTATCAATCTTTTATAGACATTCTGTCTTAATAGACATTTAAAATTAAATCAATACTTAACATATTTCATTTTTGCTCCTACATCAATGATACTGTAAAGGGTGACCACCCAGTCAAGCACATCAACTAAATTCTAAGACACCATGAAAACTTAATATTTGTTAGGACTGATATCTCAGGGTTGGGATATTTCTGTTTAGGAAAGAAACGGTTCTTTTTTCATTTGGACTTTTATTTGCTCCCATTTTCCATTATGATCTCTTACCTTGTTAAATTTTCACCAGGACTCTTAATGGCATCTCACTCTTCCTTACATACAGGGCAGTCCATTGTCACTTCTATTTTAACTTGTCTTTCATGGAGTCTCTGGTACAGGGGAAATGTGTCCCTGTTCTGGCAAGGGGTTGAGCAGCCTTTTCTGGGGTACAGAAAGGGATGACAGTTTTGAACACACACACACACACACATAATGCTCAAAAAATAGCATACCACAGGTAGAATGTCATGGGCACCCATGCAACGTAATCTAAAGAATAGTTTTACTTTTCAATAACATAGAATTGCATGGTGGAACCTTATATTTAAGCATCCCCTTTATTTTGAAGACTTCTTTTAACAAAATATGGGAATGAGTGCTTACAAGAATCTCAAATAAGATCTCTAAGAGGAACAATCATCTTTTATATATTGCTTGCAGATTTCAGCATCTGTCAACAAGTGCTATCTTCCTATGGGATTTATTACTTTTTCTGCTGGTGCCAGAGGAAATATCAGCTTTATGAACTTCATAAAATTGTTAAAAAAATTTGGTGGTATGATGACTTAATAAAAGACAATATGCTGCCAACTGGGATTCTGTAACACTGCATAGAAATTTGTAGGTCTTCAAGCTTCAAGATTTGAGAATTCAGGGTTTGGCCTTGGTTTCAAAATAGACTTTGAGAGCATTTTCTGGTAATGCTCATCCGCGTGAGTGTGGTCTACCGGCAAGGACGCCACTTGCATTATCGGTGATGTGACCCGGGTTCAATCCCCACGACGGATGTGTATAAGAAGTATTATTAAAAAAAAAAAAAATGCTCATTCGTAGGTTTTGGTAAAAAAAAAAATATTCCCCCACCCTTGCCTGTTAAGCACAGCCATAATGGAAAGGATTGCATCTTTGGGATAATCTTATTTGGAGTGGTAGAGGCTAAATCCTTGGGAACCTCTATTTTTCCTTCCGTCTGCAAGGCTTGGGGGAAAAAACCAAGCATTTCGTTAGTGCTTCCCCATTTCCATGGTTGGGAAAACTAAGAAAAAGAAATATGTTAACTGTAGGTCTCCTTGATGAAATATTTTTCTGCATATAGCATGATTAGCTAAAATCAGAGGTTCTCTCAGCATAAGTGGCACATGGAAGAAGTTCGAAAATTTTGGTGATCTGTGGCATAAGAGTTCTGGGACGGATTGGAATAACATCAAAGATATATTCAGTCTTCATGATCATGAAAAAATAAATTACAGTCTGTTGAGTGCCTCCTTGAAGAAACTGCTTGTTGATATCAAAATGAACCAAGACAATTAAGTATCTCAGTTAGGTGAAATAGAAAGATGGTACTCTCTTTTTTCAGGTTTCTTCTATAACATTATATGATCTGTTAAGGAAGCCCAGATGCAGTTTCAATGCTGTTGTTGAATTCTGGAAAGTATTATTTTATCAGAAAAACTAGGTGTCTGTTTTTGACGCTGCTCGGGCCTCTTGCCATGAGCCAAAGAAAAATTTCTTTAAATGGTCATTCTTATAAAATAAGCTAGTTGTTGGTAAGAATTTGAAAAATGAAAACCCCATAAATTCCTTGTGCTTAGTCTGTCAAGAAGATTGTTTTAAGTCGTATGTCATGTTGTGTAATGTTTTGTCTATTGATCTCTATGGTGTTCTAAGAATGATGGCATATAAGGGCAATGAGAGGAGACTGAGTCCCAAAAGAATTCATGGTGTTGCTTCAGAGGTACATATTGCTGCTGAAGATTTCTGAGCTTTTGTTCAAGAAGACTCTGTTCCACAAAGAGGCAGGTTTGGCAGAGGTAAAGGGAGGTTTCCAAGAACACCAACTCTTCTCAGAATAGCTAAAGACAAGGCAGGAGGAGCTGAACAACAACCAGAAAGATTCCCAGACCAGATTGTACCTCAGAAGCATGACCTCACGTGGAGGAAAAAGATATATAGATGATGAGTGGAGTAGTAGTAGAAGATTATGCCATTGGTCTTAATTCTGCTCCAGAAGCATTACAGTAACCGTTCAAAACAAGCCTCCCCTTCAAATATACATATAGGCTTGATGGTAAAGGGAATAAGTTAAAAGAGTTTAAAGTGCCTCCTCTTCCAGATTCTCCTAGCAAAAGCAGTACCAACAGTGATCCAAATGGAAAGCTCCCAGTTTCTGGAGGCATTAGAGCTACTGGTTCTCTTTACAATAGGGATACTGAAGGTAGTCATTAGCAGCATAATCAGGGTCATTATATACAACAGTCCACAAGACTTGAGGATAGAGGAGAGTCTTCTAGCCTAAATTTTGCAGTAAAGAGAGAACAAAACCATTGAATAGGGACTGGTATTGTCAAGGGATCGGTTAAGGTTATTGTGCATCTCAGCACTATATACTTTCAGGTCAGTCAACCCCAACAAAGAGCTGATAGTTCTTCTTGTACTCAAGACCATACTAAACAGTACCACAGATAAACCTGAGGACCCGCTCTGCTGCAATCCAGTGATACATCTTTGTTTCCTACATAAACAGGGAATGATGATTAACAGCATAAATGACATTTGGCCTAGTATAGAAATGATAAATTAGCCTCCCAATCAACTATTGATAGAGAGTTGCATTTACCTATAGTGTAAAATCGTTTCGGAATAGTTGTAGCCCTGTTTCCATGGGTGTTGGAATGGGTTTACAACTTTACAGTCTGCCATTTGAAACCTCTAAAGCAAAGTCTTGGCATATTCCATCTGTGTGATGCAAATGCACTTCTCCTCTACCATACCTTCAAACCAAGACAATAATGCATAGGCCCGACATCACTCATGGCAAACAATTTTTTCAGGTCACTCATTGTCCCCTCAATCATCCTCTCTGAACTACCTATGATTACCAAGTCGTCAACATACACAATTATGATCATCACCTCTCCCACGCTTTGAAGTAGAAATTTGGATCATATGGACTGACAAAAAACATTTCACAAAAGATGCTTATCTGTCTTGATGTACAAAGCTTTGGGAACCTATTTGAGACAATAAAGAAATTTGATGAGCCTGTATACCTTCTTCTCCTGTCTATGTATGAGAAATCACTCCTTTGATTGGATCATATAAACGTCCTCCTTCAAGTCTCCATTGAGGAAATCACTTTTTACATTCATTTGATAAAGCTTCCAGCTAAATCGAGCAGCCATGGAAGAGACCAATGTGATGATCTCTCTCTTGGTTGTAGGAACAAAAACCTCCTCATGGTCAATGCCTTCCTCCTATGCAAAGCCCTTCCTTACAAGTCTCACCTTCTATTTGTCGATGTTGCCATTTGCCTTGTATTTAATTTTGAGAATTCATTTACCATTGATGGCTTTCTTTCCAAGTGAAGGACCAACAAGTGATAATGTCTTGTCCTTCATCAACGGACAATGTCCGATATTCTATATCTATAGTATTCTTCCACAACTTCAATTTAAGGGCTTCTTGAATAGTTGAAGGTTCAAAATTCTACACAACAATGCTCATGAGAGCCATGTTCACCTTAATGTGGACCCTATTATGCATCTTGGATGCTAAAGTTGATGTGTTTGGGACTCCAAATAACTTTGCATCACGCACAGTACTGAGATACCACTTGGGTAACAGTTGTGTGGTATTTGGAGGTGCTAGCTCTAAGGGACCAAGATCATCATCACGATCATCACCACCATCATCAATCTCACTTTGAGATGTCATTCTAATCTTCATTAACAAGAAAGATCAGAAGAGCTTTTTCTAAAGCAAGCAGGCCAAGGGAAGGTGAGTTGGACTCTCTTCTCATTTATTCATCTATGTTGATATACAATTTTTTGGATCATTATCCATGATTCGATAGCCTTATGACTCATAACTATATTCAAGAAGGACACACTTCAAGAATTTTTCATCCAATTTCGTCCTCTCTTGCTTCAAAATGTGCGTGTACATCGTGCATCCAAAAACATGGAGATGTGAAATAGAAGTTTTGACTCCCATGCATGCTTCTTCCAGGGTGACACCATGGAGAGCTATTGGGGGTGTGTGATTTAACAAATCAATCATTGTATGAATAGCTTCTACCCAAAATACCGATTACAAGAGAATATTTATCGACATAAAACATACCATTTACCTGATGATATGATTATGCCTCTCTACAACACCAATTTATTGAGAGACACATAAGAAACTATCAATTGCCACCAAATAACATTTTGTTTCAAGAAAGCAAAAGAATTCATTAGAGGTGTATTCTCCCCCTTGATTTGAGTGGAGTGCATGGATGTGGTAAATTGAGGCTTTCTCCATAAAAACTTTGAACTTTTTGAAAAAATGGAAGGCATAGTCCTTAGGCTGCAAACAATACACCCATATTTTCTCGGTATGATCATCAACAAAATGTTAATAATAACCGATTCTGTTAAGATCCTGCTATAAAATAAACTCAAATAACACACTCTCACACAATTGCTTGGAAATAACTCACATAAACATCACATTAATATAACAGAAATTTGCATAAAGAACAATCTCACAATAGAACTGAATCGCAGGCCTCTTCGAGGGGGCAACCTCCTTCAATGCTTCATTAATTTTGCAAAAGATGGTTACATTGGTGCCCTTTCGGGTATTTAAGGAGTTTCCTTCCAAGGTTGGCTTACATGCAAAATGCCACCTGGATTACATGCATAATGCCACCCGAATTACATGCATAGTGCCACTTTGAATTACATGCACAATGCCACTCGAATTACATGCACAATGCCACTCGAATTACATGCACAATGCCACCTATCTACCATGTGTTACATAAAAAGGGTGCCATTTGTCATAGGCACTACCTAAGCTAAAACTTAGAACATTACAAAATATTAATCATGGGTACTACCCACGTTCACTAGGAATTATTACAAAAGGGAAGTTATTACATTAAGGGTTAGGATGGGATCCTAACATGCCCTTCTCCTTAAAGGAGCTTTGTCCTCAAAGCTGAAAATGAGGAAACTGTTGCTGGAGTTGATGGAGAGACTCCCATGTAGCATCCTCAGGTTGTAGTCCACGCCACTGAACCAGGACCTCTGTGATGGTACGGTTGCGCAGAGTGCGAGTTCGACGATCCAGCAGCTGTTTCGGTGCAAGTAATATGGAGCCTTCTTCATCCAATTCAGGGAGTGTTGATTGAACTCTGCACTGTGTGCCCACAACTTTCTTGAGAAGGGAAACATGAAAAACAGGGTGGATCTTGGAAGTGGGGGGAAGAGCCAATTTGTAAGTCGTTGGACCAATCCGTTGCAGAACCTGATAAGGACCATAGAATTTTGGAGCAAGCTTCTAACACTCGCGGAGTTGTAGGGATGATTGTTTGTATGGTCGCAAGCGAAGGAAGACCATATCACCCACATCAAAACTACGCTCAGAACGATGCTGATCAGCTTGTTGGCGCATCCGATTCTGGGCCATGTTCAAATTTTGCTTGAGTTGGTGGAGGACCTCGGTGTGTTGACTCAGAGCATTGTCGACGGCCTGGACCTTGGAGCTGCCCGGAATGTAGGAGGAAGGCGTGAGTGGAGGGCGCCCGTAAACTGCCTCAAATGGTGTGAGTTTGGTGGCGGTATGATAGGAAGTGTTGTACCACCATTCAGCCAAAGAAAGCCATTTTGCCCAATGAGTAGGATGATCAGAGGCAAAGCAGCGAAGGTAGGTTTCCAAGCATTTATTAACAACCTTTGTTTGACCATCCGTTTGCGGATGGTAGGCTAAACTCATTTTGAGCTGAGTCCCCTGCAACTTAAACAACTCTTGCCAAAAATTGCTAGTAAAGGTGGGATCACGATCAGATACAATGGAGACGGGCATGCCATGAAGGCGAAATATGGAGTCAAGAAAAGTTTGGGCAATAGTGGATGCTGTGTAAGGATGGGTTAGGGCACAAAAGTGAGCATACTTTGAAAGGCGGTCCACTACCACAAAAATAACAGACTTGCCTCCGGATTTAGGTAGCCCTTCTATGAAGTCCATGGAGATGTCAATCCACACCTGATCTGGTATCGGCAATGGTTGAAGAGTGCCTGGGGAGCGCACTGTTTCTCCTTTCATCCGTTGACAAGTGTCGCAATTCGCTACAAAAGAGCGAATGTCCTGTTTCATGCCTTTCCAAAAGAAGGTGCGCTTGAGTCGTTCATAAGTTTTTAGGAACCCTGAATGGCCAGCAGATGGAGTAGCATGTGATTCCTTCATGAGGAGTTCACGAAGTGGGGACTTAGGAGGAAGAACCAGGCGTTGATGGTAACGCAGATCTTGGCCATCCCAACTATATCCCGGTGTAGACTCGGATCATCCCTAAGTGAAGCAACCAGGTCTTTCAAATCTGCATCCTGAAGTATTTCCTGACGTAAGGGCTCAATCCATTTGGGCAATGGTGCAGATATGGCACACAGCATACTAAGGGCCTCAAATTGGCGAGAGAGAGCATCTGCCACAAGATTTTCCTTCCCTTTTTTGTACGTGATGTCATAATCATAGCCCATGAGTTTTGATACCCACTTTTGTTGCTCGGGAGTGGCAACTCGTTGTTCTAGAAAGTATTTAAGGCTCTGGTGGTCAGTTTTGATGGAGAAATGGCGCCCAATGAGGTAAGGCCGGCAATGTAGGACTGCATGCAATATTGCCAACATTTCCTTAGCATATGTGGATTTTCCCAGATTGCGATCAGATAGGGCTTTGCTGGTAAAAGCCAAAGGGCGTCCTTGCATCAATACTGCCCCAATACCACGACCAGAAGCGTCACTTTCAATGACAAATTTTTTTGAGAAGTCTGGCATGGCTAAAACCGGAGTGGTGGTCATGGCATGTTTGAGGTCCAGGAATGCTTGCTCAGCAGGCCTTGTCCACATAAAAGAATCCTTCTTCAACATGGAGGTGAGGGGGGCGGCTATCTTTCCATAATTGCAGATAAATTTACGGTAATATCCTGTAAGCCCTAAAAATCCTCGAAGTCCCTTGAGTGTGCGAGGTTTTGGCCATTCTTGGACTGCTTGGATCTTCTTAGGGTCAACCTTGACACCATCCTTTGAGACAATGTGTCCCAGATATTCTACTTCGGTCAAACCAAAGGAGCACTTGGACCTTTTTGCAAACAATTTATGGTCGGCCAGTAGTTGGAGAGTTTGATCTACATGATTGAGATGCTCTTCCCATGTGTGACTGTAAATCAAGATGTCATCGAAGAACACAAGGATGAACTTCCGCAAGAAGGGGCGAAAGATGTTGTTCATCAAGCTTTGGAATGTGGAAGGAGCATTTGTGAGACCAAATGGCATTACCAAGAATTCATAATGACCTTCATGAGTGCGAAAGCAGTTTTAGGAATATCTTCATCCCTAAGCCGGATCTGATGGTACCCAGAGCGAAGGTCTAGCTTGGTGAAGTACATGGTCCCATGTAATTCATCTAGTAATTCATCAACCACGGGGATAGGAAATTTATCCTTGACCGTTATCTTGTTGAGCTCTCGGTAGTCAATACACAATCGCCAAGAGCCATCCTTCTTGAGGACCGATGAAGACCGGTGCAGAGCGGGGACTAGTACTAGGCCGAATGACACCCGCCTTGAGTAATTCCTCGTATCATCTTCTCAATCTCCGACTTCATGGCATGGGGGTATCTGTACGGGCGGATATTGGGAGGTGTACTATCTGGCAATAATGGAATGGCATGGTCATGAGAGCGATGCGGTGGTAGTGTGATTGGTTCTGAAAATATGGCCTCATGTTTGTGGAGAACCTGTTGCATGTCTGGTGGAATTTCACCCATTGGGGATGTGGATGGTTGGATGGAGAATAGTTGTGCAATGACCCCACGTGATGATTTCTTTAGCAATTTCTCCATGCCGTTTGAACTGATAATTTGAGGTGTTCTTGCTGGGGAGCCCTTGATGATGTGTGTTTGGCCATTCTGGGAGAACTGCATCCAAAGTTCAGCAAAGTTCCAACTGATAGTGCCCAGTGTACTCAACCATTGAGATCCCAAAACAATATCACATCCACCCAACTAGAGGGCAAACATGTCCTGCTTGAGTGCATAGTCCCCTATCTGGATTTTAACATTGCGACACTTTCCCTTACAAGGTAAGGTTCCCCCGTTGGCTACCATGACCTCAAAGGAGTTACAAGTGTGGATATAGCAATTTGCCCGCTGAGCAACTCTAGGGTCAATAAAGTTGTGTGTGCTTCCCGAGTCCAAAGGGATGGAAAGACGTTGGCCCTTGAAAAATCCTGTAACCTTCATGGTTTGAGGGGTAGTAATGCCTACAAGGGCATGGACTGTAATTGCTGTTTCAGGTTCCTGTTTCACTTCTTCTTGTGGAGGTGTTTCTGTAGGGTCCTCATCCTTATCACTCTCATCAGAGGTATCAGGTTCTTCAACATCGATCAGGAACAATTTTTTGTGTGCACACTTATGCCCTTTGAAAAACTTTTCATCACAATTATAGCATAATCCTTGGGCACGACGTGCATCCATCTCTTCGGTGGTGAGGCGCTTTGGTGCAGCAGGTTTATTATCAACTGGGTTTTGGGCTCTAGGAGGAAATGAAGGTCTATTTTGCAAAAACTTTGATGGGCGTCTTTGGGCGAGAGAGTTTAGATTCGGCCGGACGGGCCAAACTCGATAGCTTCCATCATAGTTCGTGGTTTCAACATTTTGACTTCCGCTTGGAGTTCCATCTTCAACCCACCGATATAACAACTCCGGAAGAACCCTTCACTCAATCCTCTTGTTCGATTGGCCAATTTTTCAAATTGAGCTTGGTACTCTCGAACTGACCTTGTTTGTTGTAGTTTGGATAAGGCTCCTGTGAAGTCCTCAAACTCACTAGGACCAAATCGAGTGAGTATTTGGGATTCAAAATCCTCCCAAGAGAGATTTGGGTAGGTAAGACGCAACCATTGAAACCGAGTGTAGAGCCTCGGATTCCAAGTTAAAGGAAGCCATCCGGACTCGATGAAATCATCGGTACATTATGAAGTCGAAAGAATTGGTCAACCCGACATAGCCACCCATCAACATCCTTCCCATCGAATTTGGGAAAGTCCAACTTGGGCATTCTGAAGGGTGTATCATGGTCACGATTCCTTGTAGAACTCTCGCTTGGTATTCTGATTTGGGTGGTTCTCTTCTCAGTTTGCTGTCCACTTCAGTCAATGCTTCTTCTAAGCGATTGCTAGTGGCCTCATGCTCTAGGCGAAGACCTTGGACTTCTTCCCTTATGGAGTGAAAAGCCGAGTTCAAGTTCTCAATGGCTTTTGTTAGGGAATCCAAGTGTTCTAGTTCTTTCTGGTGTCCACGGGTACCTTGGGCCATTTTTTGACCTTTTGTGACCAGTTACTAAAAATAGAATTGAATTTTTTTGACTTACTATTTTTAGTAAGTGCCCAAAAAGTGCTTGGGTGCTATATATCAAAATGATCAGCAGGAGGAGGTGGTCACAATGAGCTATATCTCTTAACACTACTTTTTGGCACCCCAGACTTTTTTTTTTTTTTATCTCCTGTTTTGCTGAGTCTAACGGTGTTTACAGATTCTGATTCTGAGCTACTGAGCAAAAGTTGGGTACTGGAGCACTATCTAAAACCGGCCGTGTTTCACACTCAAGATTCTCTCGTATTTTGCGAGTGACTCGATATGACAGCTCTCGTTCGACTCGAAGACCGTGAATTCTGTCTCGATCGTGTCTGACCTCTCCGACTCTGATCGACTCGATCGTGGATCTGCCATCGTAAATTTGATCGTTACTCTCCGGACTTTCAACTTAAGTGTCACCCTCATGGCTTATCCCGAATGCATGTCCCTTCGTTATTTTTTTGGTAGAGGACTCCTTTCTCATATGCTCACTTTTGAAATGCGGGTTTACGAACGGGGGTGTTTGGATTCTTATTTTGATTTTTATTTTTGCATTTTTTACAGGTTGCAGTTTTAACAGAACCAGGGAATGCTAAGTATAGGAGTATGTACCACCCATAGGCCCTCTAATATACCGACAGTGACGAACAATAGTGCTCGGACCAATATTTCAGGCCACTACTCAAGGAGGATTCCACACATACCCTTGAGCACACTACCTGCCTCTCTGACAATACGGGAGGGTAATCGTCCGAGATGCTGTGTCCCGTAGACTATGAGTAATACAAGGCCGAAGAGCTTCCTAATGGCTAAAAGTTTGTTTAATCCTAGATGGTCTCCCGATATACCCGAAGATACGTGGGAGCTCAAGTCCGTGCGCGAGTTCCGTGCCGAGGCCTCGGGTATTGGAGCTCGATCGCCCCTCACTTCACTAGACGCTTTATGGGCTATCTAGCTTAGCCAATAACGACAGATCCTTCGCGATATTTTAAAACCCCCGGTACAGGGTTTCTACCTACTCAACTAATAATATATTTTTTTTGTTTTTGGTCTGAAAAAAAAAAAAAACACTGTATTTTTTTTTTGGATTTTTTTAATAAGGAAAAACAGAATGGAAAAAACACACGGAATTTATACCTAACAGGCGGATTGGATGGCAAGAATCGTTGCAGTTGCAGCAGAACTTGGCCCTGGAAAGCGCTCTGATACCACTTGTTAAGATCCTGCTATAAAATAAACTCAAATAACACACTCTCACACAATTGCTTGGAAATAACTCACATAAACATCACATTAATATAACAGAAATTTGCATAAAGAACAATCTCACAATAGAACTGAATCGCGAGGCCTCTTCGAGGGGGCAACCTCCTTCAATGCTTCATTAATTTTGCAAAAGATGGTTACATTGGTGCCCTTTCGGGTATTTAAGGAGTTTCCTTCCAAGGTTGGCTTACATGCAAAATGCCACCTGGATTACATGCATAATGCCACCCGAATTACATGCATAGTGCCACTTTGAATTACATGCACAATGCCACTCGAATTACATGCACAATGCCACACGAATTACATGCACAATGCCACCTATCTACCATGTGTTACATAAAAAGGGTGCCATTTGTCATAGGCACTACCTAAGCTAAAACTTAGAACATTACAAAATATTAATCATGGGTACTACCCACGTTCACTAGGAATTATTACAAAAGGGAAGTTATTACATTAAGGGTTAGGATGGGATCCTAACAGATTCCACTAAAGCTAGGGTCCATGGGTCCTAGAGATTTACATCCACAAGATCTAATGGACCAGACAATCCAGGACTACTAGTGACAAATGGAGCTCTATGTTAATTTCTGACCAAGCAATTCAAATAAACATCTTCAAATATTTGTAGTGAGGGAAGGCCTCTGACCATCTCATATATACTAATAGCAAGCAAATCGTTGAAACTCAAATGCCCGTATCACGAGTCCTAGTGAGAAGTCGTATTATCAATCTTTGCTACCACAACTTGTTTGTCATGATGAACAACTACAAACTCGAACATTGTGTCGATGCCAAATGCATGAGCAATAATTATGAAACCCTTGGATTTGTCTCAAATGAGACAATGCTTTTGATCACCGCCTTCAAATTGTAATCAAGCAACTGACTAACAGAGAGTAAGTTTTTTGTGAGACTAGCCACATAAATAACTTTTGAGTCTACAAGATGTTTGCCAAGTTTGGAAAGATACATCACCCGTAGCTTCAATATTTTAAGTAAAATTATCGCCAAGCATCACCTGCTTGCGATAAGAATGGTCAAAATTGACAAAACAATCCTTCTAACCGATCATGTGTTTAGTAGCTCCTAAATCCACATACCAAATATTCTTCATCTTTAAAGTTTTTGCCTTCGACAACATTTCCATGTAGATGTTGTGAAGCATTCTTCTTTTGCCAATGTGGCCCCTTTTGCTTTGCTCCATGAGAAGATATTTGTTGCAGTGTCTTCTTATTGTTGGATGAGTCCTATGTTAAAGAATGTACACACAATCCTTCAAGACATGTCCAATATTTCCACAAACCAAGTACTTTGAGTGGGAATGAGAATTGTTCCCATAATGCTAGTGTTGCTTAGGGGTCCACCACTTTGCTAAGGCTTCATAAGTTTTCTTGTCTTTTTGGTGTGAAATCAAGGCATGATCCTCCTCAATGTTCATGTCATGAGTTGCTTCTTCTTGCTGAAGCAAATTCACGAGTGTTTCGATTGTAGTACTCTGATTTGTGCCATTCAGAGTCATCACCAAAACATTGAATATGGATGGCGATCTCTCATGACAATGGACATGAGAGTCATTCATCATTGCTTCACCTAAAGCTTGGAGCAAGGCCTGAATTTCAGCAATGCATCCAACAAAGGACTCCAACTTTTCATCAATCTTTCATCTTTGGGCAATGCAATTGACTCTGCAGGTGCAGAATCTGATTCTTGTTCTTCACCTCAAACACAGCACAATTTGTGCCATGCATCCTTTGCAGTGATGGCATCACGCATGTATGTCTGCATCTCATCAGATACACTGAACATGATCAACCCTGCCTTTTGATCTGCCTTATCAAACTTCCATTGTTCATTAGGGTTAGTTGTGAATCTCTGAGTGTTTCCCATGACATCCCCATTGATCTTAAAACTCAAAAAGAATTTTGAGTTTGGTCATGCAAAATCATTATTTCTTTTCAACAACCGGGAATCAAGCAACAGTAGTTCAAGTGAATTAACTATCATTGTTAGTACAAATTAACTACTAAAACACTTTAATTTACAAATATAGCCAATTACTTCAATATACAAAGAAATACAATGCTCTTTTGAATCACTAACAAAAATTACAAATTTTACAGTTCTTAAAATGCGTACAAACAGGATTTCCCCTGATTATAGTCAATGATTGCTTCAGTGCAAGTACACACATCTCTAACAATGTCTTCTATATGCGTAAATGGATGTTCTTCTCTGCCAACATCTCTTATACGCATTATCGTCTACATCGGCATTGTAACCTTCTTCAAGCTTTCTCTTGATTACACGTGACCAGCAACATGCATCAAAGAATATGTACTCCAAGCAGTTATTGGAGACGGGATAATCAAAGCTCAATGGACCTATCTATTGCAAGGTCTAACGGGCATAATAATACACATATGCTTCAGATGAAGTTGTTCTAAGTGGTACAAAAGAGGATTTTTCAACACACTTTGGGGCTCTTCATTAGTTTAGTGCCATGGTTCTCAATAGAAAAATATATTTAGATTCTTCCAATGAAGACAAAACATTCGCACAGTTCAAGACAGCAATGCTTTGAAGCAATAATGCAAAGATTTAAAAAGACAAGCAAAACTTCAAACTGCACCTTTCACGATGCAAGTGTTTTAGTAGGTGACTTTGAATGCATTCTTTGGGATAGAAAGGAATGCCTTCAAACATGTTCTTCCATATCTTTAATGAATGTGACTTCTCTTCTTGCTATGGTTTCTAGGCATGGACCTTGGTGTCGCTAAAGGCCTGCAATAAACAGTCAATTAATAGCTTATGAATGGTGCAATACCCATCCAATCTCCTCGGATACTACAATTATTCACTTAACAAGGAGAACACCATTTATTATGTGCACTTCTCAGGGGGGCCTTGTCTAAACTATGAAGAGGAACGCAAAATGGAATGTTCTCGAGCATGCCTTAATGCCTCCATGATGATGCTTGGAAGAACAACAAACTCAAAGGTCAACATTCAACCTCCTCCAATAAACTCAACGTTTTGGATCTCTTTGTTGAACACTTCCATGCTCATGATTGCCTCCTTCATGATGTTCCATGCTCATGAAATGCATTCGTCTCACAAGATCCCTCTGACATGCATGGATATTCTCAACACCTCTTAGCAAAATCATGACTCAGCAAAACATGGTGTTGCATTTTATGACTTGGCAAAATATGGTTATGCATTCACTAGACATCGATGCTTGACATTCTTAGCATACATCATTCTTGAACACAACACACCATCAAAATGTCAGAAATTTGGATTTAACAAAAATATTCTTGCACACAAAACTTGATGTTACAATCTTTGTCGCTCCCTCACAAACTGCACGTTAAAATATTTAACCTCTCTCATTCTCCCCCCAAACGTCCCTGTTTTAAGAAATAAGGGGAAGGCTTGAGACATTTACAAGCCATCTCAATGTCCCCCGAAATATTTGAAGAGGACGTCTGGAACCAGACAAACAAAAAAACAGCAGGGATTGACTCATATTAAGTTAGCACAAAACTTGCTATTTACAACTTCCTTACAGTTAGCAATTCATCTGACCACATGAGAAACTGAGTATTTGATAGAGAAGTCCAGTGTCTTGTTTTGTGCATGGCAACTTGCTTTTTGACTAGCGGTAACTTGTCAAAGGAGGCACCTGAATTTGTTGTTGCAGGTTCTAATGCCCCTCACAACAATGCTGTTTAATAGAGGTAACAAAAAACATTTATGCAAGAAATGAGGACAGTTATTTTGACAAATTAAATGATGTTGGGGGAAAAGATAACAATTACATTTCAAATGGTTGCCCTGTCATTTGAAGATGTTTATTTTAACCCCTCATAACGAGCATCAATATCCAGACATAAAGGTTGACAAATGAAAGGAAAGAGAAGAGCGTCGGAAGGTTAATAACTTAACAGAGAATACTGACGGCAGCCAAAGTAGTTAATTTTGCAAAAGCATCATGCATGCATTTAGAAGTCGTGACACCATTAGATGGGCACTATCTATGAACCTCCAGACTCTGCAAGTTTCCACCAAGCCAGATAGACACCTTGCATAAAGCATGCGGATTAGCTATGCATTGAAGACTTGTGCAGAGCAGCAAAAACATTAATGTGTATATGATGACACCTGTGGTGGGAGGAATAGGCAGTGTGCAAAGAAGTCACTCTTATTTATACCTTTGAATCACAATGGAGTCAACAAAGGAATCCAGATTGCTTCCAAGACTAACACTCTATAATGATAGTGAATACAAATGATAATATTGATAAAGATGGTGAACTAATTTTTAAAGACATAATAATGATGTTGATTTGGCAACAAGTAAATTGAATGGTGCCAAGATTCCCTTTATAGTGATACAACTTTATGGCCAACGCTAGACTTGCTTGAGAGGCCAACAACAAGATTCATTTGACTGTTGGAAAGGTATAAAAGGGAGTCGTATTGGCATAATCGCATATCTATTCCTCATAGTTTGTCTTCTGCATCTCTTTGAGCCACTTTTGATCGCATGCATGGCATGAACTTGTTGGTTGTGCAACACTACAAAATGGCTCAGGTGTTCGTTACCAGCATGACAGTAGTGTACCATATTGATATGTGGTGAGTTTCTGGCATTGGGTTATGACAAGGAATTGCTCCTGCTGATAAATTTCTGCCCTTTGTAATGATACTATCTTATATGCTTGCCTTTAAATTGCATTTGTTCTTGCAACCATTGGTTATTGAAAGATATATTCTGAGATTCATATTTGCTTTATATTGTCTGCAAATATGTGATGGATAATACAACTATTAATTGCCTTGTACATCTTGTCTTTATTTGTATAATACTACAATCTATGCACTGTGAAGTGCTTGAAAAAAAGACCCTTTGGTGTTGCCCAACTAGAGGGTGGAATCGTTACAAATATATTAAAGCACAAGGCCTATCAGAGCATAGGCAAGTATTGCAAAATGCAGCAATGGAATATAGGGAAAGAAAAAAGCAGGGCAGGTATAAACCTGAGAAACGTCACCAATATCTGGTAAATGGTAGTCAATTTCTCAAGAAAGCTTCAATGACAGTATAAATTTGGTTGGTCAAGGAAGTTTTGTTGCACTTCTTTGTTTTTGTTTTTGCTTGACAAGAAAAATAACTCATCTGTAAAAGTAGGGTACTAATAGGGTTGATAACCATTGTGTAGGTAATTGCTATTTTTAACAACAAGAGATATCTTCTGGTAGAAACTGTCCGAGTCACCTGAACATTGAATAAAGTAATTTTTTGGTGGTGAAGTCCATGTTAGAGGGATGACATTCAGGACACCTCGTTAGACGCTAATTTGACATGTGAGTTTGAGCTTGGACAATGTACTGCAGATCTAAAAATATAAAGACAAAGAAAGAAACTTTATCAGACTAATTAAACAGACTATGAAAATCAGGAATTGGTGCGAGTCAATGCTAAAAAAGGATCAAATGTGCTTGCCAAACTTATGACCAATTTCAAATAACTTGCTATGCTGTATGCACTCACAAATGAATTAAATGCATGATCTTTGCCATGTGAGCTGAATGATGTAAATTACATCAAAAGGGAAAAAAAATAACAGCACAAATTAAGTGGTTTGGTGAATTGACTACAGCTATTATTTCCATGTGAAGAATACTATTTCCTCTAACTGGAGATTAGAGATGCCAAGCATGAACTTAGAAATGGTAAAAGCATCGCATTGAGGGTAAATGAGGTTATAATTTATAAACTATATTTCAGGACAGACATCAGGATGTGTTTCCAGGACAATGATACGCATTTCTGGGAAGGCAGCACTTGTCTCCAAGAGCTTCCAAAAGCCAAGACACTTCCCCTTGGAACATAGGTTGTAATCTGATAATCAACTTTCTTCATTTTTTGAATCATTACTGGCTTTAATGCATGATATAAAGGTAAGAAGACACTCAGTGACAAGCAAGTAGTTAAACAAGTAAATCGTTTGTAATAGAATCAGTTGGGTTGTATTCTTTCTTTTTAATAGCTTTGCAATGTTTGTAGGGAATTCAACTAGACAACCCAAGCCTAACACCCACAGCAATAAGAGTAGACATTTTGCTAAATCACTTAAACTTATATTCTTAATTGAGACTTTGTCAGGTTAGATTTGCACCGGAATATGCCTCTCTTCCAGGATTTGTAATCATCATTGACAGCCAGGCACAGTTGTTAATGTTGCAACAATGATGACGTCATTTTACATTTCATGATGATGGCAAGGCAGACTTGACAGCAAGGGGCTTGAGTAAGCTGAAGATATTCTCAATGTGATAGATGCAGGTAAAGTGAGACTTGCTCAACAGGTCAGTAACAAGTTTTATTTGCCACCTGGAACAGTATAAAAGACAGACTGGCATAGCAAAATGCCATCTCAAACATTCCTCATATTTCCCTTTTTATCATCAAGCAACTTGTGTGCACATGTATGACACACAAGGACTTCGCTATTATGCTACTCTTGATATTATGCAACTTTTACACTAACTCGATCGTTGGCTATTGGTATCATAGATGATGCCATGTGTTTAGGCAGTCAGTAAATATGTCTGTTATGGCTATACCACAAAGCATTCACCACAGAAACAAGCTTCTACCTTATATGATGAGACTGTCTTGTACTTCAACCTCTAAAAGGAATCTGTTATTGCAACCATATGTTACTCTGACATATATTCAGTGCTTCATGTATGCTTCATATTGTTTGTGGATACACGGTTGATTATTCCTGTATGATTCCTTGTTAATTGCCTTGTAAGTTGTATTTATTAAATTGTCAGTACAATCTATTGAACATGATGTGTTCAAGTGAAAGATCCTCTGGTCTTGCTAATATAGATGATTGATTCATTAGAAAATTATTTCTATAAATATTGACTACAGGAATTATAATTGAAGTACCCATAGAATGTTCAGCTAAGATCTTAACATTGTAACTTTGGAGCTGCATCCAAATAATGCTGTCAACAATAGCGACTACAGGAGACGCTAACCACCTAATAAAAACAAGGCATTGATATTCTATAAAGGCAACTGATGACAGCTTAAAAGGGGAACACAAAAGAAGCTCAAATGTAAGAAGAAAATATGTCAGGACCGCTTTAGGAAGCTAAACTGGGATACCGAAGTGACAACAATGATGAAGTGAAAGGAGATTGACATCTAGGTGAAAATAAAAGACCTTAGGAATTGCATAGGAAGCACTAACCATAGATGGAGACACACTGAAATGTGCCATAACACATGACAGTATGGACAAGAAGGATCAGAATGAGAACTTAATTTTCTAGCCAGCCAGATTTCCATTGAACGCAATCAATAAATACTTGAGATCCTTTTATAAGTCTTGTAAGAAAAATGTGTTCTTGTTTGTCAGATTGACAATTGATCTTCCAAGCCCGTTTCAGAAAAAACCACATATGTTAAGGATACTAGTTTGAGGGCATGTATCCCTGGTAAAGGTTAATGGGATAAGCATGAACCACTCAAAAATAAAGGGGGTAAGGTGGGATCCTGCTGATAAAGACCACATAAAGCTGAACTTCAATGATGCTTCAGAGGGCCATCCAGGGTTGTTTGGTCAAATATAATAAGAGACATTAAAAGTAATGCAATGGGTATATGCTGTAGGCTGTAGGAATACCTAAGGCAGGAAATAGCATGAAGAGAAATTCAACGTTAACTATCAAAGCCAGGAAAGTCCACAGAAAACTCATGCTGGCAGCTAAAGGCAATTATGGAAGAAGACTTCTATCCCCACTTTCAACAATATAAGTTTCAAGCACTGTTCAGAAAAGCTACTAATCTCCCAGACTACTTATTCCAAACAGGGGATCTCTTTTGCTTAGGGGTCTTGAAGAGTTTCTCCATGGTCACATGGGGACTTGGGAAAACCTTAGGCCCTTTGTTTAAAATAAAACACCATAAAATAATTATTTAAAAATGGGATCTTCAAGGCCTTATAATAACTTTAAAAGGATGAAGCTTTTCTAACATGATGATGCATTTCAATGACTATTTATTATTTAAAATTGAGGCAGCCTTATTGCATTCTGCACCTCCCCCCTCTTTGTTTATTTCTAACGTTGTTTACTAAGATTTTGAATCCACTAAATCTTTCATTCCCCATCTCAGATTCCAAATTTATCTAGCAGAGTTGACAAGTTTCCATCCATCTAGGATAAAACATGCTTGTCCATGCTCCATGATGAGTATAATCAATGTTTATAGGGTGTTGGATTTTCTACAGTGATGTCAAACCACAGCTGCATTGTTATTTAGACTGTGAAGGTCTTGCTTTCTCTGTTCAATTAAGTTTTTCCTCCTCTATTTCTCTGTTAATGCTGGTGAGTCTTGTCTAGTTTTTGCCTTTTGGGTGCATTCAGTGGACAATTAGGGTTCTGGATTTTCCTCTGTAAGCAGTATACTTAGAAGGAAAATTTGAGGGAGGTTCAAACCCCCACTGATCACAGAAGCTAAAGGAATTTCTTGTGACCTCTTCCCTTCTTCCAATAAGGAGATCATGAAAGTTTCATCTTGTACATGCTTACCCTGTTCATCTCATTTGCAATATTTTTTATCCTGAAATTCTTAAAGAGCTTCCAGGGGTACAATAGCCAGCCCAGGACAGGCTCAAATGGGTCAAAAAGATCCAAAGTAGGCAGGATGGGCTAGAACATACCATAATGGGCCCGAAAAGCTAAAACGGGTCAGGCTGTGCCGAGGCAGGCTAGAAGGGGCCAAAAGACGTCCAAACAGGCTATAACGGGTAGGGACAATCCTAAATGGGGAAAAATGGGTCAAGCAAGCCAAAACCAATCCTACAGGTCCGATCATACGTAAGGTCGGACTAAGTCACATTGGGCTGGCATGGTGCAGTGTGATCGAGCCGATGTCACAGGCCGACACCCGTGTGGGTCAACATGGCATGGCATTGTCGAGCCCTTGCGTGGGTCAATGCAAGATGATGTGGTTATGACATGGTCTAGTCTTGCACATTGGCTGGACTATATCGAGTCAGCCTGTGCGTTGTGTCCTACAAGCCAACACAAGACGGTCCAATCCTTGAACTTGATGTGGACATCATTAGACCTAGGCTTATGTTTATCAGGCTTAGTTTATTTTATCATTTTCTAAAGCTTAAGTCCTAAGTCTAAGCTGGAAATATCGGCACATTTGGACGGCATAGTCATTGGATTAGATTTGTTAGCTTAGTGAAAGTTATCAAATTTGATTTGATAGCTTAGTCATTGTTTATGGTTAGCATCTTCTATTTTGAGAAGACTGCTGTTGTAAAAATGTTATTTAAGCACCTTATTTAAGCAGCATCTTGAGTTTAGACTAATTTTTGATGGTGAAAATTCATAACCCTACAATCTATATGCGGGTTCAGAAAGTAATTTGTGATGGAAAGAAGATGAGCGAATAAGCTGTGAAGCACAAACCCTCACATCTGGATGACCATATAATGTCCAAGTGAAGGATGCTCACAAAAGGTGAAAAATGTGCAAACCACGGCCAAAAACACTGTAATTGAATAGCTGGCATTTTAAGGAGATAATATTTTTACCCATATGCAAGCCTCACACAGCCTTCAAAAGGAGTTCAGCAAGCTATAAAATGAATTTTCAGGCCAATGGACATTATGATTGAGCCTGCATCTGTATTGAGTTGGCAGGAATGGTAGTGGCCATAGTAGAGAAACTCGGACTCAACGCAGACTCGGCAAGGCCAATTTTGGACTGACACAGACTTGGCAAAAAAAATTAGAAAAACTTGGGGAAAAAAAGAAAAAAGGGAAGAAAACCCAAATTTTCATTGGGGTGAAGTTTTTTTTATGCAGATCACAATTAATTAACATTATACAAATACAAAATTAATATTGTAGGCGATAGTCAATACAACCCTAAACTACACATGAAAGTGACAAAACACACATCAATGTAACTACTGAGTGGCTGTTAGATTCAGTCTTGGAGCACCTCAAGGTAAGTATTGGGTGGCTGTTAGATTCAGTCTTGGAGCACCTCAAGGACATTTTGTGCTTCTTCAAATGGCCTCTTGCTATTTTATGTGCATCTTATAAATCTCACTGGGATTGTGAAAGGGCCCAAGCACTGTAATGTTCCAATCTTTCGTGTCTTATTCTTGATGCCTTTAAGTTGCCTCAAACATGGTGAATGTTTCCTGTGTTGGTTAGGATTTCGGAAGCATTTGTTTGTTCCTAGGCCCGGTGGTTATAAGAATGTTCTAGAGAATGTATATTACAGGGAAGTGCAAAGAAATTTTGCCCTTGATTATCAAAGGTGTTACACACTGCATAGGGTGGGACATATTGCCATGGAACTCAATACAAGATTGGTCTAGATTCCTCTTAATGTCTACTCTTTTGGTCTCAACTTCCATTGTTGATCTTCTTTTGACCTTAACCCTCTACTCTGCTGACTAATTTTTCTTTTCCTTTCGTCTTTGGTCCTTTGTAATTAGGTGGGTCTTGTGGCAATAGCCTTTCTTTTGGTTCTTGTTTTTTTACCTCAAATGTAACTGTTGGGTGGCTGTTAGATTCTTGAAAACTAGGAAAAATTTGGGTGTAGGATGCATAAGAGTGTTTTTTGGAATCTGATTTCACACTCTCTCTGCTCTCTCTGCAAGTGGAAACAGCAAAATTGAGGCCAATTTAGGAGAAAAAAAAATAATGCGGTTTTCTATGTTTTTGCTGCCGCAGCCAAGTTTCTTTCTTGAAACTCACAAGTCCAAAAAAACTCATGAGTAAAAAAAAAAAACTTGGCAAGTCCGTTGAGTCAAAAAAACATGGGAGGGTCAACTAGGGTGCGTACTCAGCGAGTTTTTCAAAAACTCGCTTATGCTAGGGGCTACTTGTTTCTCCCATGTTTCCTGAGCTTTGGTATGCATGAAGGTCTCACTATGTCTGGTATATTTATATGATTTTGTTAGTGGTCAGGGATGCTGGGGAGATGCATCTACTTTTCTACAGAAGCTCATACTAACAATCCTTGGATATAGTGTGCTATCTAGCTATCATGGTCATCAAGGTTAACAGGACATTAGCATCTGCATAAGTCACAAGTTTTGTTAGGGTTGGAGCATTTATTTTGCATAGTTCCATTCTTATGCTCTGCACTGAATCACAAATCTTTCTCTTATAAAAGGGTGGCAGACCCAGTCATACCCCTATCTAGCAATTAGAGAACATATTAGGCTATGCGGGTCCTAGAAACCTAAAAAGAGCATCTTATGTAAATTAGTCCCGTTCTCATGAATCCATAATAATGTAAAAGTCAAGGAACTTCTCATCATTCTCTCATCTAATGAGCTTTGACAAAATATGGAATTTACAATGACTGCCATTAACCCTATTATAGAATTTCTTTGCATGTTTGTAAAGGCTAACAATGCTGAGGGATTGTGTAGAAGGATATGGACCATCAAAAGGAGAGACCCCAGAAGATCCAATTGATGAGAACTTTAGACTAAGGCAAGTTGTTATGGAACTTTATTATCAAATATGAATTAAATCATCCACCATGCAATAAACACACAATGAGACAAAAATAGATAATACCCTTAGGGTAGGGCAACTCCAATAATACTCCTTACAGAACAAATAACTCCACAAGATCTCCCAAAATGTGAGTAACACTTAGAGAGGCAAAGTCTCATAAGCCACTTTATGGGCAAAGACGATTACAAAGAATATTTGTTACGATCAATGATTCCTTACAATGAAAAGATCCCTTCTTTATATAGCCATCATCTAATGCTATTTTGGAGAGCATATAAGCCCAACCTAGTCGACTCCTAAACCCTTATCCAACTCATTATTATAATATAATATTACAATACAATAAAACTTGGGTTATGTGTGGCCCATGCCAGCTATCAATAACACACATACAAAATATCATATTCCAATATACCTATCCCTAAGTGTCATACCATTCCACCCCCCTCAAAAAATGTTGTCCTTGAAACATGAGAAGAAACCAAATGATATGATCTTCTAAGCATTGCTAACAACTGGTACCAATCTTGATCATCCATCCATCCAAGTGAAATCTTGATTGGTGATGGTCTTCTATGATGCCATGCTTCTATTTTGCAACTTCGATATCCATTGATGCTCCTTTGTCTCCATGCTTTTGCTGCTCCATTCTGATATCCAAAATGACTGATCTAATGGTTCCATGATGTCGTTGCACCACTCTGATATCCATAATGCTTGCTCCTTTCATTCTATGTTGTAATTGTGCGCTACTCTAACGTCCATAATTACGGCTCTTTTTCTGCTATGCATTGCTATATTTGATGACTTTTTTATTCCATGTAGGTCCATAATAGTATTGATGCCCTATGCCATGCCACCATGATTGTGTGTGGGTGGTGATATGTTGCAACCTTGTCTCGATGTTTTGCTTCCTTGGACTCTTCAACCTTCTGTTCCTCTATTTTAAATTCTTCCTCATGCTCCTCTCTTGTGCCCATATTTTGGTTCATCCTTGTGCTCTTCTAACAGTGCTTCCCTAGACTTTGCCTCTACTCCTTCCTTGGACTCTGTTGTTGCCTATTCCTTAGACTCATTTTCAGATTCTTCTAACAGTTCTTCAATTTGTTCCCCTGCAATAGCTTCTTTTTTTTCTAGAGATCCTTGCTCCTCAAGCTTAGAAATATCCTATAGTAGTATCTTCTTTTTCTTGTACCATAACTTCATGATCTTATTTTTCACATTAATGTTAACAGTACCCAATGAATCCAACAAAGGATAACCAAGAATAATATCCACATCATCCATAGCTATGCCATAAAAATTTGAATGTAAAACATATTTATCTATGGTTATCTTCAAATCTTCAAAAATCTCAACATTTATTATATTTCCTTAATATTCTTTACTTGAACCTACAACCTCTTAGCCAAATCAATATTGATGAATTTATACCCACTGCTACAGTTTATGGAAATAATAACCATCTCTTTTTGAATGCATCCATAAACATACAAAATAGAGTTGTCAGATGATAACAAATCCTTGACACTCCTTGTTTTTCTAAATTTAAAATTGTGGTTTCTTCATCCTTCTCACTTATTTTTTAATATTTTCCTCGAGTATTTATATTTCTTTTTCATAGTCTTCTTTCTGCTTTTTTATAAAAATACAACTCTCCATTTATTTCTATGTGCCTCTCGTGAAGCCTTTTTATTCTCTCTTCATAGCCATTGATAGTATCCTTCAAATTAGCTATATTTATATACAAGTCCCATTTTCTCAAGAATGCTTGTTCAAATTGTTATCAAGTGAAAGTTGTATCGACGTTAGAAGAACTATAATACCATGACTTTGCTTTCCCTTCAAAGGAGATTAGAAATAGATATCTCCAGTGAACTATAATACCATGACTTTGTATCATAATATAAATATTTAAATTTTGTCCATCACTCTCCAACATCAATATCTTCTCTAGAAACATTTGATAACTCCATAAGTTCACAACCCAAAAAAATAATGAAGACTAGGGAACTAGGGTTTCATAAAAAATATTTCGTAAAATTCCATCTCACCAAATCCAATCCCAAATGTCACATAAACAAGTGGACACAAAAATTTCCTTTAAAACACAACAAATGATAATTGACTTGCTTACCCAGACTAAAGACATCTCAACTTTCATTCTTTTGAAACAACACAATTTGAAAAAAAGCGTCACTGTCCCTATTCCAGACGGCTGACTTCACAAGGTCGTATCTTCCTCAATACTGCGAAAATTTTTCATATGACCACTCCTTGTAAAGCTTTTCAAATTTTGAACACGACGTGAGAATCATCTAAATTGGACACCTCTATGCAAACATATGGCTGCTAAGAAATTAGATGTTTTTCTAAAAACTTTGCACAATCTCTACCATTTATAAAAAAGAACAATTCTCATTTTGCCAAAATCGTTCCTCTGATACCAATTGTTACGAATCTTTATTCTTGTGAACATAAATTATATCAATTAATTCGTCCATAAATAACAAACCATAATGCAATAATCCACACTAAGAGACAAACCATAGTCTATTATGTGTGACAATGACCCTATTTTCACAAGCAACTTTTTGGAAGGGGTTGTTCATGCTCAACGGTACCCAGCTTAACATGAGCTCTTCCTACTACCCACAAACTAGTTCCAGTGAACACAAGTGCCTAGGCACATATCTGAGATGCTTTGCCAAAGATAAACAATATCAGTGGGCTAAATGGCTTCCATTAGCAGAGTGGTGGTACAATACTTCTTATCATTTGTCCACTAAGATGTCCCCATTTGAGGCTTTGTATGAGCAAAAACTCCTTTCCTTGGTAGACTATCTTCCTGGGTCCTCTCATGTTGCTCAAGTGCATACTTTCCTCCAGCAGCAACAATCTGTTTTCCAGCTCCTTAAGGACAATCTTTGTCAAGCTCAAAATCATATGAAGCAGCAACAGGACTTCACCACTCTGAATGACACTTTAAGGTCAATAATATGGTCTTTTTGAGGCTCCAATCATATAAGTAGCTTTCTCTCAGGACTAAGTGCAGCCAAAAGCTTGCACCCAGACTTTATGGTCCTTACAAGGTAGTTCGCAGGATCGTGGTGTGGCATATTAATTGGAGCTCCCACTCACCTGCAAAAGCCACCTTATTTTTCATGCTTGTCTTAAGGAGGTACTTAGTCCAAAAGTGTACTTCCAGACGAAACTCCAAGAGATAGATGAAGAAGGTCATGTTAAACTGAAGCCAGAAGCAGTGTTACACTTGTGGCTATGTAATCTGTGGTCTTGCCAGGTGCAAGAGCTACTCATCAAGTGGCAGGATCTTCTCGAAGAAAATGCGATGTGGGAACCCACTATTCTCTAGAAATCTCCAGCTTTTGAAGACAAAGCTTTTTGGAAGGGAGTCCATGTAACGGCCCTGATGTAACCACATTGACCATCCTTATTTGATTGGCTTGAGCCCTTATGATTAGTTGGCCCTTGAACATTAGGCTTAGGGTTGTTAACTTGACAGAGTATAAATAAGAAGAAGTGTGGTTGTTGAATCATTAATTCATTCTTCCAACTTCTATCGCCTTTGGTGCACATAAAAGACTCTGTCCTCTCTAAGTGGTTAAGAGACTTTGCCCTTCATAGTGGCTTGGACTGTTTCTGAGATTTGGATCTGGACCTGTGATATTTTATTGGATTTTCTGTTCGGAGTTTCTTTCCGTTGTGAATGTCTGGTGAATTTTGTGGAATATTGCTGTGTTTCTGAAATTGTTTCATTACAGTATAGGTGGTCTAACTGCATATAGAAAAAAGACCCTTGCCAAATTCATAGGCTTTGAAGAGCAACTGTCACCATCAAATTGTTCACATGAATATGAAGAAAAAAAGGTACTGGAATTTCAAAAAAATTGTGGTTACAAAGAAGATAATGTAGAAATAGTATCTTCAGCTGATAATTTAGAGGTTATGAGAAGACAGTGTTCCATTTGAAAATGATACATCCAACATGCATCCCTAACATAGCTGTATTGGATAAGCTATATATAGATACAACAGAGGTACCCTAAACTACTTAGTAACATGGTCCACAAATAATGCTTTGCAAGCTGCTAAGACACACCATATGTGAATAACATAAAATTTAAACTATGAACAGAAATTAAATTTGGTAATTATAGTGAAAAGGTTAACAATATATTTCCAAGCATATAAAATTTCCTAGGACAGAAGTCACCCAAGTATATTGTCTTCTGCCAGTACTTATAAGTTATGGGGATGACACAAAGAAAAACCTGGCATGCTGGAATAACCAACATACCTTAGCAAAGTGAGCATGCATCAAGCATGCCTGTAAATAGGTTGCTTTTCTTGAAAGTCGGAAGAAAGCTATATAGTTGCATGATCTAGAAGCTCTGTAATGAGAGACAGCAAAAAAGTTAAATCTATGCCAAGTTTCAAATATTGCATGAAACTTGAAAACAAAAAACCCTGAGAAAAGGGAATTACTAGAATACAATGAACCAAGTTATACTCAATCATTCAAGAAATTTGCTTAGTTCATCAAAAGAGAGTAAACACCAACCTTGCTACCTCACGAGCAAATAAAACTTCATTTGTGTTTCTCATCTCAGAGGTCATCTTTGCCAAGTCAAGGGAAAGCTCTGCAGGTTCCACCTAAGTAAATAAGCACAATGTGAATGAATTATGCAATTAACATATTTTGATTTTGTGAACACTAATGTCATTGAAATGAGAAACACCTTATATCCAGGATGTTTGTCCAACTTTAGGAGTGCATAGTAGCCTCTGAATTCCTGCTCAGTGGGTACAACACTTCCATGCCTTCTGTGGTCATCATACATTTGAAACAACTCTACAGATGCTTTGTTCATCTGTTCTATATTGAGATGTGCATCAAAACCTTCAGAAAATCCTTCTCCCTTTGTATATTCGCATAACTCATGCATAGCTATAATATGGAATCGTATCTAAAATGGACATTAGTGATAATGTTAGCAATATGGGTGGATGATAAGTACAATGTAATTTTCGAGGTCCAGGTAACAACAAATACCATTTGTTCGTGCATTGTTACGGCATCCTTGTTAAAAATATGCTGTATTCTGAGGTCCATCCGGATGGCCCTCATTCGGTCCCATAGAAAGTTGTAGATGTTCAGAAAATCATCATCATAGGAGCGGTCAATGAGATCGAGAAGATGGTCCATGGTCATTTGCAACACTGGCAATGGCCTTATCAATGAAGCTTCTCTTTCAGCTGTTCTGTTGTACTGTTGGAAATCTAATTGTTGTTAGCACTCCTGCAATAATAAAATAAACTGCCAAAGGAAACGAATCTTACCTTTTTCACCGCAATGGATTTGTCTGTGAGGTTTCTGTCTCCATGGAAGCGCTCATATTTGTCAAGGTCAGCTTTCCGCTCCCTTTCTCCCCGCTCAGATTCTACCAAATCATAATTAAAAATTCATACTAGATTCAAATAAATGAATGAATGTTCTAAAATCTCCCTAAGGCTTAAAACAATCAATTTATTGGAAATGTCACTGGTATGTGTCAAGGTATCCTTCCTATGTTGTAATGGCATTCATATGTGAAAATATCAACTTCTGTGAATAGGAATGGACACAATCATATTATAATTGAATATTAAATACATGTAACATCAACTTTAACCATTTGGGTGTATCAGACTTGGTAGGAATGTCTTTTATGGTATCCAAAAGGTTTCTCATGTTCAGGAACCTCTGTAATGAAATTCACTGGTATGCATATCAACTTACAATAAACAAAATGGGCACAAT
The DNA here is from genome assembly GCA_028583015.1 of Wollemia nobilis. Classification (NCBI taxonomy): domain Eukaryota; kingdom Viridiplantae; phylum Streptophyta; class Pinopsida; order Araucariales; family Araucariaceae; genus Wollemia; species Wollemia nobilis. Next base: position 1,788,829 of record JAQPPZ010002274.1, read on the forward strand.
AACAAATCAATAGATTTTCTAGCATTCCCTTAAACCAATATGGTCTCTCAGATATGCTAACAATATGATTTAATGCTATGTGAAAGAGTTTTCTTATGGTCAAAATCCTCTGTAATCGAATTCACCAATGAATATATCCAGTTGTGATCATAGGAATACACACATCATATTACAATTGAATGAATCAATCAAGTATCTAGCATCCCTTAGAATAGTTTGTTCTTTTGAATTCCCTTCAAGTATACTTCAATGTCTTAACAGGCTATATAATGTTCAAGAACCTCTATAATGGACTTCATTGGTGACTAACAACTTCCAATAATCAAAATGAATATGTTATAGTAAAACTGAAAGAACAAATCAATGATTTGGCACTTTTTTTAGAAGGAACATGGTCAATTGAATTCATTAAAATATGTTTCAAGATATCTTAATGAGAATTGTTATGTTCAAGAACCTCAGTAGTAAAATCCAGTGGTGAATATATTAAGTTATGATAATTGAAACGTACATAAACATACTGAAATTGTAGAAATGAATGAGTAATCCCCTTTAACCATTTGGACTTGTCAAGTTCAATACAAAAAATATTTTAGAGCATGTTGAAAGGGTCATCCTATGTTGAAGAACCTCTGCATTTTAAATTCACTGATGAATATATGAAGTATGATAATGAAAATTGACAGAGTAAAACTACAATTCAGTGAATAAATAAACAATATAACATCCCCTTAATAGCATCTGGTCTGTTGGATTTATTGCAGACATAATTTAAGATGTCTAAAAAGGTGTTGTGTTTAATAACCTGTCTAATGAAATTCACTAGTGAATATATCAAATCAAGATACTCATATTGGGCATAATCAAACTACTATAGAACAAATGAAGGAACAAATTATCTAAGATCCCTGTAAATCAGTCGGGTGTGTCAAATTTATTAAAAATAGATTTCTAAGATTAGGCAAAACACCAAAAAGGCTTTCCTATGTTCACTAACGTCCATCATGTACTTCACCAGTGAAATATCAAGTTGTAATGGTCGAAATAAAAATAATCATCCTACAACTGAACGAATGAATAAATTGTCCAATTTCACACTAAACCGGTTAAATCTTCTAAATTTGATATGAACCTGCAGTAATGTTATAACAGAAGAATGCACATACAAGAAAACACAGACTAAAGAGTAAATGAATAAAGATAGCACCCAAAACTGATGATATACACTCTTCATTAGTGATATATACGTAGATATACAAAGATGAGGTTGTAAGGTTGCAAAGTGCCCTTAAACAAGACATGCATACACACCCAAAATAGTCTAACTTACATGCACTTAGTGATATGTCATGTGCATGGACACCTTATTCAGTCTAACTTAAATGAATCGGACATACAAACTAAGACTCTAGCTAGTAACTAAGATCAACTGGATGTGCAAACTATTACTCTAGTTACTACCTGAGATAATTACAAGGAACAACGAGATAATTACAAGGAAGAAGGACATGATTAAGAATAGAGATCATTATACATCTCATCATTTCCTCTCTGCTTAGTGGAAGTTGTCCCCAGCTTCTACAATAGATGAGGAAACTTCGCTACAAGAGCTACTATGGAGAACCATGTGGCCTACATTGGTAAAGTACCTTTGCAGCACATTACGTAAGTAATCATTTGATTCTTGTGGTTGGTAAAAGTATCATCCACCAAGGATTGCTGAAAATCTGGAATCGGATCTTCAGGATGAGTGATTGAAACCTCCCTGTCCAAGTGACATGGCTGTGAGACTTGTGCTTGTCCAAGGAAAGCCAAACATGGTCATCAAATTGGAAAAAATGAGGTACTCAAAGTCCAATATTAAGTGCCTTGAATGTAATGTGTGGATGCTAATGAATATTGTTAACTTTGGCTTGAAGTTTCACTAAATGTTGTTCAAAGAAAGAAGCTTTGTCTTGCTTCTTTGGTTTGTGGAATGAACGCGGAGTCAGAGGAGCCATTGGAATAGGGGCTAAGGGTTGAAAGCCATCATAGATTGAATATCCTGATGGCCTCCCTTCCTAAGAACCACGTCAATGGCATCCTAAGAAGCATTGTCTCAAGGATGAACAGTCTTTGTAGGTCATGGGGATCAAGCATACAAGCAATGCAATGGGAATCTTCTCAACGGATACAAAGACTAAGAAATTTGTACAAATTGACTTGTTTCATTGCAAGTCTACCAAAAAGCAAAGGATTACTAGAAGTGAATCTACACACTTTACTAACCTTTTGCAGGAGGTAGGTCTTGTGAAAGGCATCAAAAAAATAAAACAGCGTTGCAATCATATTGATATCATGCTCCAAGTAACAAATTGCAACAATCCAATGGAGTGATTGCATATCAGTGCATCCTGGAATGACTCAATGGTGAATGTCACAGAACATTATTTAGTGAAAAGAGTAGGCTGCCCACCCTTCTTGACCCATCCCAAAGGGCATTGACATCGATACTCTTTAGTTCACAGATAAAGGCCATCCACCAATTTTTGGAAATCAGGTTCTTTTGACTGCCATCAGCTCCACCAATCTTTCCTTGATTTCAACAATTTTGATGAACAAAGCTTCCTGATTTGAGAACAAGGTGAGAATTTTAAGTGTTGGGATGGATTACTTCAATTGTTGAATCTTCATGCTACAGCTGCAACTATTACTGCGACTTTGCTAAAAGGGCCTTGGCCTTTTGTGATTACAAGACATGGCATTCTTCTGTAGAATATTTAAGCGATAAGCACAAAAATTCTTCTTCCCATTCATGGACCCAAGAAGAATTCCCATTCTTGGATAGTGTGGCAAGGTTTGAGAAGTCAGCTGCAGTAAAAGTGCTCTTTTGATGGGATGTAAAAGAATCATTGGTCCTCTTCTTTTGTTGCCCTGCTTCCACCTTTAGAACAAGCTGGTAAGCATGCTCAAAAGAAGTAATGGGGAGTAGGATCTATCTTTTTTTGAAATAAGAAATCAATTCAAAGACAAAATTGGTGCAAAGGACATTGCCAGTTTCAATTAAGTCCAAAATGAGAGAGTTGATTGAACTCTTCAATATACTGCTTGACTGATTGGCTATATTTTTTATGAAGGCGAAGCTAAACAGCCAATATCTCCTCTGCATATCCAGTGGACAAAAGCTTACCCAAAGAGTTGTTTTGAACACTGTCCATGTATCAATTTCTAGTTGTCGTGTTGCTTGCAAAAAATTGATGTGGGACTGCCGCCAGGTGAGGGCTGGATTGTCCATATGGACCTCAGCCACCATGATTTTCGTTGTCTCTGTAAGCATTGGTTGCGTCTTGAAATACACCTCCACACTATGAATCCAAGCATCCACTTTATCCCCATCAATTGTACCATTCATCAAAATTTCTTTCAACTATGTTCATGATTTTAGATGCATCTCAAAGGGTTCTCTTAGGGTTGAGAACCACTGTTATGGAGTTATTGTTGAATAGCTGTTGTGATTAAAACGTATTCAATCACCCCATATTTGAATGATTGAAACATACCCTTAAACCATCTGAGTCTGTCCGATTCTTCAGGGGTCTGTCAGATTCTTTGTCACATGCATGATATTAATATTATTTGTATAAAATAGCTTTCCCATGTTCAAGAGCCTCTAAAAGTTTTGCTTGTTAACATATCAAATTGTAATTATGAAAATAGACACAATTATATTAAGTGGCATTAACTCAACCAGTTACATTTGAAGACCCATGCTCAAATTTTATCAAATCATACATAAATAATATCCAAGCTTTGTTGTAATACCACTATATAGTAATGTAATACAGATGACACTCTTTCAAGAAAATAATAAAATAGACATAATCATACCCCAATTGAATGAATGAAGGGTAAGTTTAGAGGCTAATATTTTCCAATAAATTAACTTCCCCAGATTCATTCCAACAAAATTTGTAAATCAAAAATGATTACTATTTTTTGAAAAAGCTTCACCAAGAATTCTATACTAAATTACCCCTAAAATATCCATACAAAAAGTATCTCCTAAAAAACCTGAAAAGGCTTGTCCATATTCAAAAACCTATGTAATGTTATCCTGAAAGTGATTTGCAATGATATTCTCCCTACCTGGACACATGTCTGAGCAGGTACCCAAGATGGGTTCTGCATCTTCGTAGTCCATGGCCTCATCCACCTCCTTTTTGGGCGTGGGCACCGGTTGTTGCTGCTGCTGTTGTTGTTGTTTATCAAACGGAGGAGAAGAAGGACGAATTGGGTAATTAAGCTCGGACTTGAAACGAGCCAGCCTCCTTGCCTTTGCTTCCATTTCTCTGCATGTTCAACGAATGCCCTATTTTGACATATAGACATTGAATATACACATTATCAGTATGCACCGAAGAGAAGTTAGAAATACCTTTGGGCCTCATCAGCAGGAGGAATAGGAGTGGGCGACCTGGACCTGGGCATATTGGGCTTTGTCTTTTGGGCTGCAGATTCTTCATGGGTGCGACTTGGGCGAGGTGGGGATGTTGGGGGTGGAGGACTTCTGGATTTTGGCCGAGATCTTGGAGGTGATAGAGAAGTTGGAGATGGGTGAGGAGGAGGAGATCTTCTTGAATGCTGAAATTGAGATTGAGTAGGTCGAGGTGGGGAAGGAGATTTTCTTGATTGAGATTGAGGCGGGGGTGGTGGCAGAGGGGATTTCCTTGACTGAGGTTGAGATTGAGAGGCCGCCCCAAAGGAGACAGAGGATTTAGGGGGTGCCAGAGGGCCTGCGTTTTTGAAGGGCTCGAACGCCATTGCAGCTTTAACTGCTACAGTTACTGCTCCTGCTCCTTTTCTGTCCTCCACTTCACATCGCTGTCATTGCTATTATCATGTTTGGGTTGGATCCCATGCTCACATTTGGGGTTTTAAAATCATTTGGATTCTGTTCGTACAATTATAACGTGCCACAAACACATTGAACACAATGGGCCTCAACCTTTCATCTCGAAATGAAATGTGAGATGACGGAAGCCACTCACATCTCGACTCTTTCATGGTATTATATCATTGTATAGACACAGGGCTAAACAATCAACTTGGTCAGAATGAGCGGTCTTCGTATTGATTGTATTGATTTTGAATTCTACCTGCGACAGTGCCTTATCTAGGTAAGTAAATCTGCTAATGAATATGGAATCAAGTTTTCCTATGGAACTCCACGGAAATACAGCTAGCGTTAAATTGATTTAAATTTGGGTATGGAGAAACATGTTCGCAACGTTTTTTTTTTTTGGAAGGTTCAAGGTTCAAACTATAGGTGTTCGTGAGTGTGTGAGGGTTGAGGAGGTCCAGGTTCAAACCGCAACATGAGTGAGTATCTAAGGGGTGGGTGTGTGTTCATTTATATTTAAAAAAAAAAAAAAAAATCCCTACCGCAACATGAGTGAGTATCTAAGGGATGGGTGTGTGTTCATTTATATTAAAAAAGAAAAAAAAAAAATCCCTATTGATAAGCATAGCTTTAGACTTTACAAGGAACCATGGGCTCAACCATATGCTCGTTTCTCATACTAAATAAATAAATAAAAACAACACAAATAATATTTTTTTATTTGTTTTTCTTTCCTTTCTTTTAATTTAAAATATATATTTATCTTTATAGTGAAATGAAATGAAAGATTTTAATTATGTCCGCGAGACCCAAATATGGTTTATGAGACCTCAAATATGGAAGTACAATTACTCAAATCATATCATATGATCTTTAATATCTTTGAGAAGGTTGTTCCTTCTCCTGCTGATTTGTGTTAGTAATTTCTCAACTTTTTTTATTTTACTGTCTTTAAATAAATCTGTCATAAACTCATTTTCAAGTGTTTTTTTGTATTTGTCACGGATATCTGAAAAACTCGGGCATTTATAGATAAAGTGTTCCTCTGTCTCTACTGCCCTTTGTGCTGTATAGAGTACATATCTTTTCTTCCCATTGTTCTTTGGGTGTTGTCCATCTCCCTGTTTCACATCTAAGCCTATGAGAGCTAGTCCTTATCTGAGCAATGAGTATTTTTTCCTTCCACTTGATTTCAGCGTCTATATATGTTTTTTCCTTGTGGTCATACGTTGGGTTAAAATTTGCAATATAATATTGTCTTTTCCTGCTTGCATTTTTCCACATTCCACTTCGAACTTTTCATTCACATAATTTTGTATGTCTTTGTTGACATTTGGGCATTCATTTATGTTGATTTCCCAACGTTTCATCCATTTCTGATTTTGTTTCATCCATGTATTCTTTCGCCTATGCAACTCTTCGTCCCTAGATGCCCTAGGCCATCTATCATTTGTCATGTTTTCTATTTTTTTCAAGTAACATAACAGCTTGGTCAGAGCAATTGCGTCTAAAGGGAACATTCCAGTTTCAGCTAGAATAATTTCATAAGGGATTGTGGCCTTAATTTTGAGAAAGTTTGAGATTAGATATTTTTGAATCCTTTCTATTTGCCTCCATTTTGCATTTGTTGTGCCACTAGCCCACACCTCGCAACCATACAACAGAACCGGTGTAACGAGTAGGCCAAATAAGACCTTGGTGGTCTTCCAGTCCCACAACTCGGCATTCCTACACTTGTTTTTAAGTGCATATAGTGCTCTCCAACCACTTTGAGTTCTTTTCATCCTACATGTATTCCAATTAAGTTTGTCATGAAAGTCTATGCCCGAGTATTTGTATTCTACTACTACATCAAGCGATTCTCCTGCAAACTGAAATTTGAGTTGTTGCTTCTTCTTTTTGCTTGAAAAAATCATAATTTTTGTTTTGCTCGTGTTCACATGCATCCCAACTTCTTTACAAAAGAGTTATAGAGCTTGAAGGTGATCTTCTAGATCTTTGGTTGTTTTGGCCACAGGAATTACATCATCTGCATACATGAGGAGTTTTACCACATATTTGGCTAAACGCACACCCTCTCCCCCAAATTTGTTTATCCATTCTTCTAACTTGTCAATGTACAACCCAAATAAAGTCGGAGATAGAGGGCAACCTTGTTTGACACCTATGTCACTACCAAAACATTCAGATAACCCTTCCTATGTTCTAATTCTAGCCTTTACATGCTCATATAGTCTGTGAACTGTTGCCCTGTAGTGAATTGGAACCTCTAGCTCTTCCATTTTGCTCCATAATTTTTTCCTTGGCACTATGTCAAATGTCTTTTTGAAGTCTACAAAACAACAAAAAGCCTCCTCTTTTTTGTCCCATATTTTTTCCACTATGTGTCTGAGAGTGATACAGTGATCAATAGTTGAGTGCTTGGGCCTAAAACTTGCTTGTCCCTTTTCTCTCTTTCCCTTTTCTTCTGCCCATATGTTGATCCTACACTCTATCATACTCCCAAACAACTTTGCAAAGATAGGGTTGATCATGATAGTTTGATAGTTTGAGGTATTATTTACATCTCCACTTTTAAACAAATGAATGGTCAAGTTAGTTGTTCACTCAGCAGGGAAGCCATTTTGTATGACCTCATTGAAAATTTCTTTGATTTGCGATGCCAAGATATCTACCGCCATTTTATATGCTCTACTTAAAGATTGTCTATGTCACGGGCTTTACCAGTTGCTAACTTTTTTATCCCTTGAATAATGTCTTCAATTGTGAAAAGTTCTTTCTTGACAATGATAGTAGGGGGTGTCTCTTGTTGGTTACTACGTTGATACAGTTGTTTTGAATACTCCAACCACTGATTAACTATTATGTTATTTTCAGTTTGCATCCTTTTCACGCTTAGTTCCTTCCAAAATTTCTTTGGTTCATGCTTCCCTAAGTAAATCAATTATTTTCTCTTTGTTTTAGTGTATTCTTCTTTTTTTGCCCTTACCAGTTTCTCATATGCTTTTTTGTTTGCTCTTGTTTTACCCGTTGGTTCCTTTAGTAATCTTCGTATTTTTTTGCATCTTCATCGAACCATAGGTTGGTTGGGAAGCTATTTCTTTCTTTCTTTTTAGGTTTAGCTCTCTTGCATTTGTTTAGAGCTTCTTGAATAACATGCATTAACCATTCACTCTTATTGTAATCTCTACTAATGTGATGTAGTTCTTCCCTTTCCTGTAACTTTTTATTTAATACTGCTCTAAAATTTTGCCGATTTTCATCAGTTAAGAGAATGTTTCCCTTGTGAGGATATTTATTTTGATTGTCTTGCAAGTGTTTTTCCCTTGGTTTGTCTGCATGCATTCGAAGTTTCATAACAATTGGGTTGTGATATGACTTAAGTTCCACTGGAGAATCTTCTACTTCTAGCTCCTCTTTTTTTGGTATGTAATTATGTGAGCATATTACATAGTCTATTACACTTTGTCCCTTATATGTTTTGCATGTATACTTTCCTAAATTTTTCCATTTGTTCATCCCATTGCAAATAATCAAATTGTATATGCTACAAAGACCTAACAAATCTTCTCCATATTGATAGTGTCTAGGCTTTGTTATAATATCATTGTATGACAATGATGTAATATCTTATTGTAATATCACTAAGTGTCTAGGCTTTGTTGTAATACCAACTATGATGTATTATCTTATTACCATTAAGTGGTGATGATGTAATATCTTGTCAAAAGATGCTTATTGGAAAAAAAGTGTCTAGGTTTTGTTGTAATACATTGTACGACAATGATGTAATATCTTATTATAATAAGTGGTGGTGATGCAATATCTTGTCAAAAGATGCTTATTGGAAAAAATATATTGTCAAAAGATACATAGATAATAATATTTAATTGTAATACCATTAAGTGGTGATGATGTAATATCTTATCAATGCTTATTGGGAAAAAAAAGTGTTGAGGTTTTGTTGTAATATATTGTACGACAATGATGTCATATCTTATTGTAATAAGTTGTGGTGATGCAATATCTTGTCAAAAGATGTTTATTGGAAAAAATATATTGCCAAAAGATACATAGATAATATCTAAGCCTTGTTGTAATATTACTATGTGACCATGATGTAATATGGAATTGGAAAAATAAAAAAATAAAAAAGTTAACTAAATGGTGTTTGGTTAAATTTAAGGTTAAAATATAGTCCCAAGGGTTGGGTGGATTAGTAAGTTCTGGTGCTTACCAAGAGAAGACCCAAGTTCAAACCTTGGAGGTAAGTCTGTTTGGGCAAAAGTAGAAGTTTGGTTTGACTTTGTTGATTGTGCGTTTACTAAAAGGAGATCCAAGTTTAAACTTTGGAGGCAAGCCTATTTGTGCAAAGGTAGTAGTCTAATCTAACTTCATTGAGTGTGTGTTAGTTCAACGGTAACAATACCAATATCAAACATCGATTTACTAACAACGATATGAGATAGAGGTTACAATGGCAGTACCAAGATTTGAACCCAAAATTAGTGCACCAAGATTTGAACCCAAGAATCAGACCACTATTAGCATTTGAGATCAGGCCAAAGATTTAGTGCACTCTTGAGACTGAATTCTTTGGAATCTTGGTGTATTATTAGCATTTGATATCAAGCCAAAGAATCCAGTCTTGAGAGTGCACTAAATCTTTAATAGAGTAGATGCCCTTGAGAAACAGTCTCAAAGCTTTAATCCCTGACATATCAGCACGAAGAACTAAAGAGTTAGATAGAATAGGAGACCACCAAATATTCTGAGAATTAAATGAAAGAACATTACAAAAATCATCACCAATCCAATGAAGATGAGGTTTCACCACCTCCAAAGTCTGTCAAGTACTTTTAACAACAAAAAAACCCCGAATCTTAAGTAGAGCAAAGTAATGATGAGAGTATGAAGGTCACTATTAGCTTAAGCTTTGTGCCCATAAGCTAGCCCAAAAGAAATACAATGGTGAATTAAAACCTTCTAGGCTTCAAGGCCTTCAATAGCTTTAACCACCCACTTAGCACACAAAGAAATGCTTTGCCTATAAATGTCAATGATGCCCGTCCCACCCTTATCAGTAGGCATGTAATAGATATCCTTAACAACTCGATAAAAACCATGTGAATTATTCCCCTTGGCCCAAATAAAATCCCTACGGAGTCTGGCCAACTTATTATAAGAATTTTTAGAAGGAGCCCAATAAGAGGAATAATAAAAATGGGTGGCAGCAAGAATATTTGTGCAAACTTGAAACTTGTCGGCAAGAGAAAGGTGACGTGAGGCCCAACATGAAATCTTCTTTTCAATTTTGTCAATAACTTACTGCCAGAGTTTAGAAGGCGAGTTGTCAAAAGCAAAGAGGATTCCTAAGAACTTAAAACGCTCACCCCTTTGAAGCCAATGCCATGAAAAATGTATAAGCCAAGCAGGCACAGGAGAAGAAGCAAGGCAAAAACAAAGAGACTTAGACCACTGGACGTTGGAACCCAAGGCCTTACAAAAAGTGTCCAAACAAACAAAAGTAGTTGAAACTGAAACCTCATCCTCATTGATAGTGAAAAAAGAATCATCCACAAAGTGTCAATTAATAAGGTGGGTGGACATATTAGGCAAAAGAATGCCTTTGATGAACACCTTAGACACTTGATTGGCAAGAAGATAACCAAAAGCTTCAGCATCAAGGATGTAAAGCAAGGGGGTCAAAGAACAGCCTTGGTGAATAGAACAGAAATCCTTTAACCTATGTCCATTAATAGTAAGACAAGTTGAAGTATTAACAAACAACATACTAATAGCCCTGATAAAAAAGGAACCAAAGCCAAGAGCTTGGAGCATGGTGAGAATGAAAGGCCACTCAATACGATCATAAGCTTTCTCAAAGTCCAATTTAAGGAAAAGGGACTTTTAGCCAAAGAGACAAGCCCATTCTAAACCTTCTTAGATAGAAATAAGATTATCCGAGATATAACATCCTTTAATGAAACCCATCTGCTTCGGTCTGATAATCACAAGGAGAATGTTGTAAATTCAAAGATCTAAAGCTTTAGCTAAAATCTTGTAAGAGACATTAAGCAAAGTAATAGGTCTTCAATTAGCGATAAGCTTGGGATTGCTCGCTTTAGGAATAAATTTAATGTTTCCACGATTGATGATATTGCCTAGAGAATTGTTGGCTAACGCTTCATTGTAGACATTGAGCAGATCAAACCCAGTAATCTTCCAAGTGGCTTTATAAAATTCACAGGGAAAGCCATCAAGACTAGGGGACTTATCATCTAATATAGTCATAAGAGCATTATGAAGCTCATCAAGTGATAGAGAAGCCTCACAAAGAAGTTTGTCATAAGCAAACAACTTAGCAAGAACAACATCAAGACACTATTGAAGTGTCATCTGATGCTCTAGAGAATCTTATTGTGCTTGAAAGATAATATTATAATGATCCACAAAGGTCAATGCAATATCAAAAAGAGAAAGTCTATCGTGAGAGACTTGAATAGCCTTGATCTGGATTTTGGCCTGCCTGGAATGAAGAGATTTGAAAAAGGTTTTGGATGGGCGATCACCAACCCTCAACCAATCTAGACGAGCCCGAATATGAGCCCCCTGGTTTCATGTTGTTCATGGACTATAAGTTGATGGTGAAGACTAGCAACCTTGGTTTGCAACTATCGGTCATACGAATCACTTTTTTGCAAAATTAAATTTTGTTGATACTTCTTCATAATAGCCAAATGAGCACACTTTCTAACATGTGTCACTTGTTTGCCAAAATACCGCATGAAATAGGTAGTACGAACAATCGCCTCATTCCACCAAGAAATCCAACTGACAAAGTGAGGGGGTAGAGGTAATAAATTATAGATTCTCTCAATCACAACAATCGTACCAAGGTGTTACAATAAAGAAGTATTTAAATAAAATTGATTGCATGAAAAATTGAATTGACGACCACTCCACTCAATCTGAAAGGAAATCAAGAAATTATCTGACAACAAGAATTGATCTCAGACCATCACAATTTCATTATTGATGGAGGAGAATAAATAATTTTGTTGCTTTGACATCATAACTCGACCAAGGCTCTTGCATATTCTGTCATTACCTGCATGAAAATTGGACCACGTGAACCAAGATGGAGGCATGCAATTGCACTAGCAAAAAAAGGATCAAAAAGACCCCATATGCCTTTAAGAAAAAACCAAGCTTCACACTCTTCAACACACCAATGCATTGGAAGACAACCAACTTTGTCTTCACCATGTTTAACCATATTAAAATCACCACAAAAAAGCCAATATGTCATCAATAAGTGATCATCCAAGTACCACCAAAGGGCAGAGCAACTAGGCCCATCATTAGGCACATAAATGTTGGCAATGCCCAAGGTGTTCCTATTAATATTCAACAAAATCTAGACCACATGATGAGAAGGATCCTCACCAAACCCAAGTAGACAATCCTTAAGTTTGGAGGAGATAGAAATAGAAGTACCACCCCGACCATATTCATGGTGAGTAGTGAAATGCATAAAAGAACCTACAATACAGCTAAGAGAAACATCTAACAAAAAACCAGAGATCTTAACTTCTTGTAAACAAGTAACATAAACATGGCCAGTACTGTGCAAAGCGATTAAATTTTTTTTTTTTGAGGACTTTGTAAGTCTCTTAACATTCCATGAAAGGAAATCCATGGAGTTGTCTCCCATAGGGTTGCCCCCATTGTTAGCCAGCATCAAAGAATTATTAAATGCAGAGGTCTAAGAAGGTTGAAATAATTCACCAACAATCGAGAGATTGGCGACATTGTCGGCCAACATCAAAAACCTATTAAATAAAGAGGTTTGAGAAGGTTGAAATAAGTCACCAACAATCGAAGGACGATGCTTAGCCTCTTGGCTTCCCCTCGACAATGGTGAGCCATCCTAATATGGACTACACGAATGCCTGGAGGGTGGAGGTATTGGTAGTGAATTCTCTTCTTTTGAGGCTGATTTATGCTCGAGAGGTTTCTTAATAGGTAAATCCTGAGAAGCTAAAATAGGACAAATAGGAATAACAAGAGGTTGAGATGGTGGCTTCACAACCTTATCTCCATTAGAAAGCATCTACTTAGGGTTGGTCACCCCCTTCTTATTAGAAAATGTGATCCAATCACCCTAAACAAAGGGTTTGGAGGTGCAAGCACGGTAAGAGTAAGGGCAACCATCGAAGGTTTTTAAATAACTAGCGAACAATCCTTGATACGATGCGTGGTGGATTGGTACCGAAAACAAGTATCAAGCAAATTAAAGTAAATAATTTTTTGCATAAAACGCTTTGTACCAACTTGAATGTCCACAAATTCTTTGAGATCATGTGGTCAACCTCAACACAGACTCTTTTATTAGGTCGTGTTGAGAAGAACCTCTCTTCTTTTCGACAAATCACCCAACCAATGGGTTTAACAATATTGTCAATAAACACCTATAAGGGCAATGAAAGACCAAGGAGTTCAAGCCAAACTAACACCTTCAAAGCAACTTGTTTTGAAACTCGAAAAGGAGGAGTCCAAGGAGAAAGGACCATCAAAGTATTGCGAAGAAACCAACAACTGGACTTAGCAACCAAGGTTTGCAATTGCGAGGGTTTTTTAAAGGAAAGCAAAAAAAACTTTAGTAAGATTGCAAATACCCGCAACCATAACGCCATAAGCTTCCCAATGAAGTTTCAACCAATTTTGAAAATATTCTTCTGACGGATTGAACCAACAAAAGAAGCTATAATAAAATGATTCTCATACCATTTTACAACTCGAGAAACAACATCAAGAGAGAGCACATCTGAAGAAGAATCATTACCTCATCCACCACTTTCAAAAAAACTTTTGAGCCCGCTTCGGTGCCATGAATTCCACTATCTGTAACAATCGTTACATCTGCGGATGATGAAGTCGTAAAAAATAAGAGCAATTGCCTAATTAATGACAACATCAGTATCCAAAACTAAAACAACCAAATTTACGAATGATGACAGAACCAAACCCTAGTAGAGCCCCAACTTCACTTTTTATTTGATTTCATTTCCCGACCAATTATTAGTTTATTTATATTAGTGTATTTGTTAAGAAAAAAAATTGAATAAGTTATGTGGCTTTTGTTGAGGGCTACTCAAAAAACAAAACATTAAATTATTCTTATTATATTTCTATTAATTTTTTTAAATCACATTCAACAATTTAAATAATTAAAATTGGACAAGGAACCAAGGCTTCTTTTAAAAATTAAAGCTTTAAGGATTCTTTTGAAGTTTATGTCTGCATGTCGGTCTGTGTGTTGTCCTAGGGTTTCTGGTAGTTTTTGTTCATTCTCGGGGAGCTTGTGCCAGCCTCCATGTTGTGCTTGCTCCGTGGGTGTTATTATGTCGGCTTCTCCTCCCCGGCTTCGTCTGAAGCTGGCGGTGAGAGGAATGGCTCCGGAGGTGAACAAACGACCCAGGAAATTTGTTCTCAAGGTGTACCATGAGGTATTTCTGAACCTGACTTTGTGATTCCTCTACATGAATTCAATCAGGCATGTTCTTGGTTTGAAAACAATACTCTTATAGGGTATTTTTTGGGTCGGATTCCCCTGAGCATGTCCTTAGGAACTGGATTGAGCAGTATTGGCGTCCGTATGGGATTCAAGTCGACCATGTCCAAAATATCTCTAAGGGTTTTTTCATTTCCATTTTGGTAGTCCTGACCAAGCCCAGAAGGTCCTCAATAAGGGTCCTAGTTACATTAATAGTTCACTGCTCATTTTCCAGCCGTGGAGCCGAGATTTTACGGTTTCTAATTATGTTTCCCTGGTCGTGCCTATTTGGGTAGAACTCCCAAACCTCCCCACTACATGCTGGCCCTTTCTAAAAAACTTGGTGTCCACCCTTGGTGAATTTATCTATGATGAACCCTCTCGGTTCATGTCAGTCCGCCCTAGCAGGAGAATGTGTATCAAGGTTGACCTAGCTAAAACCCTAAAGGAGTATATCGACATTCAAGTTGGTTCTACCCATATTCATCAACGGGTGGTGTATATCAACCTCCCTAATACATGTTACCATTGCTAGTCAACCTCCCACCACATTAAGGACTGCCCCTTGATGGCTAAAAAATTCAAGGCCAAGGTGGCTACCCCGACAGCTGGTGTTGTATTATCTCCCACTTCCCCGCACCCTCCATCAAAATATGGTGAATGGATTGAGGTTTCATGCAAGAAAGGGAAAGGTAGCAAGCCCGCTCAGACGGGGCACACAGTGGCCACATATGCTCAGGCCCTAGCGCCTAAGCCTCCCATGCAGCCATCGATTATGGAGTCAACCCCTGTTCACTCTCCTCCTCTGGTCATCGAGTCTGTAGACCACGATGAAGGGATGTGGTCCACTATGCCCTTGGGTTCTCCAGACGAGGCAGGGGCTGAAGGAAGTTTCTCTCAAAATTTAGGATGGCGGTCCCGTAGCCCCCTACGAGGTGAGCGGCTTGCTCATTTAGACAAGCGGTGACAAACTTCTCTCTCCTCCACCACCATGGATGCCTTCAAGAATAACCCCTATCACTTGTTGTCGGATAATGCGACTGAGGCCAGTGGGGGTATGCAACTTGACTCTTTTTAATGTTGTTTCTCTCCTGGAATGTGCGTGGGTTGATGGATCATGTTCATCATTACATGGTTCGGGATGAGCTCACTACCTGTTCTAGTATCTATGGTCATCCAGATTTTGTGTGTTTACAAGAAGTCAAAGTGGCAGGTTTCAATTTACAATCTACTTGTTCTATGTTATGGCCTGGTAGTCAGATGTATGCTACCAACCACAATCACGACAGTGGAGGTGCTATCATTTTGCTTAATAATAGGTGGGCGAGCAATTTTGTCACATGGGGTTCTAACCCCTCTCACCATGCGGTTTGGATTCTGCTCGAAGTTGGTGGTCTTTCCTTCGGGATTATTAATATTTATGCCTCTAATGAGGTCCAAGATAGATGTGCACTATGGAGATGGTGTGCTTTATCCTTACCTACCGTAGTCTGGCTGATGTGTGGTGATTTCAATATGGTCGAGAAGCCTTATGATAAAATGGGCCAGCTTCCTAATAGGTGGGCCTCGGGAGAGCGACATGCTTGGTATTTTATGAAAAATAAATTGGGGGTCTTCGATCCCAATGGTTGTTTCTCTACGGGTCAGTTTCCCGAGCATTTGTGGTTCACATGGTCTAATTTTTAGTCAGGCCCCGCAAGAGTTTTAAAAAGGTTGGACAGGGCTATGTTGTCAGACCAGCACGAGTTTTCTTTTTCTCATCGGCTTCCTTCAGTCCCTTTTGTTGAAACCATTCCTGGTATGGTCTCATCCGATC
This sequence comes from Wollemia nobilis, assembly GCA_028583015.1. Taxonomy (NCBI): domain Eukaryota; kingdom Viridiplantae; phylum Streptophyta; class Pinopsida; order Araucariales; family Araucariaceae; genus Wollemia; species Wollemia nobilis. The sequence goes on from JAQPPZ010002274.1 coordinate 1,805,083, forward strand.
ATTCCCCCATAGTGTTCTCTGTTCATGTTTCCTCCACCCATCAATGGCCTACTCATGCTCAGTTTTTCTTAACACTTCTTTCTTGCAACATGAAACCATTGTTTGTCACATCCAAAGGATCTGGAACATTGTACCCAGACCCAATGGAGATTCAGGATGGATTGAGTGGTGGAATGATGCCATTTTTCGTACCACTGCTCTGCTCAGAAGCCTGGGGAAGAAGGTGGCGCAGCTGCATCGTCGCTCTAATACTGCTCTGCGTAATGAGCTTGCACATGCCTCCTTCCATCTTGAGGCCTCTCCTTTTGACTCTGCCATTCAAGCCCATGTCGCTCAGCTCCGACATGAGCTCAAAGTGGCTGAAGTGTACGAGGCCAGAGGGGCTCAGATTAAAGCCAGACTACATTGGCTCAAAGTGGGTGACCACGTTTCTAAAGAGTTTTTCCAGAGGCTCCGACCTCCGTGTCACTCCACTCAATTCAAAGCTTTAGTGGTTAATGGGGTTTGCACCACCTCTTTTCCTGAGATAGCAGCTGAATTTACATGACATTATTCTCATATTTTTGTTGCTCAATCATACACCCCTGAACGAGAATTAGCTCTTCAATATTGTAAAGAGGTTATCCCAACTTACCTCTCCCCAACATAGTAGAATGAATGTGAATGACCCCTATCAGAGCAGGATCTTGCAGATGCCCTATTTCAAATGGCAGATGCGAAGGCCCTAGGGCTTGATGGCTTCCCCTACAAATTTTACAAAACTTGTTGGGAGTTTGTTGGTCCTGACTTGCATAAAGTATATTTAGAAGCCCTACAGTCTGGCTCCTTAGGTGCTATTATCAATAAGGGCAATATCAAGTTTATCCCAAAGTTCGGGGATCCAAAAATCATTACAAATTGGAGGTCAATAACTTTGCTTAATGTCAGCTACAAGATCATTGCCAAAGTGCTTGCTTTACGGATTAAGCCCTTGCTTCCCTCTATTGTGAGGCCTGAGCAAACTGGCTTTATCTAGAATCGGTATATTTTGGACAACGTTCTCGTTATTTGGGAAGGGATGGAATGGGCTCGCAGGTCCAGTCAATAGGCCCTCTTCCTCAAGCTTGAATTTGAAAAGGCTTATGATCGAATTGAGTGGGTTTTCATTCTTTCCATGTTGGAAGCTCTTGGCTTTGGTCCTCAGTTTATTTCCTCTATTAAAATACTTTTTCAGGATGCATCAGTTGTGCTTTCTCTCAACAAGTTTCAAACTGATGCTATTGGCTTGCATAGGTCAGTAAGGCAGGGTTGTCCTTTGGCCCCCTCGCTATTCATTTTAGCAGCAGAAGCATTTGGTTATCTTTTGGCTCATCGTGCTTCTCTTGGGATGCTTCGGGGTATTTCCCTTCTTGGGAATGTTGGTCAACTCATTAACGACCATTTTGTTGATGATTCCTTTCTTACTTTGAATGAGGATGAACAATCTATTTCTGAAGCTCTATCTTGTCTTGATATTTTTTGCAAAGCCTCTGGGTCTAATATCCAATGGAGGAAAACCTCATGTTACAGGTAATCCCTACAACCTCTTCCCCACTGGCTTCAGCATGTGCAGTGGAGTTGGATTCAGCCTGGAGAAGTCTTCAAATTCTTGGGTATTCCTTTTGCCTTTCAAGGCTCTCCGTCCCAATTATGGTCTTATGTCATCAACAAAGTAGAAAGCAAGTTGGAATATTGGAATGCTAAGAAGTTGTCTCTTGCTGGAAAATTTCAAATTTGCTCGAAAGTGTTGGCTTCCATGCATGTTTATTACTCGTCTTGTTGGGTCCCTTCCCAGGCTTGTTACAAACAACTTGAAAAATTACTACGGGATTTTTTGTGGTCTAGTGGGTCTGAGCGGAAGGGCTTTCACAGAGTGGCTTGGGATATTTGTTGTCTCCCATGACAAGCAGGGGGTATGGGTCTGTTGGACTGTAAGCGTCAAGGGTTAGCCCTCTGTGCTAAATGGATTGTGCGGGCTCTCAAAGGACCTGAAGCATGGAAATTTCTTATCAGACATTGCATCTCGGTTGGGCTTCCCCTCAACCGTCGAGCCTGGGCAGGAATGGATTTGCCCTCTCTAGTGTTGGCCCCAGTTTTCATTAAAATCCCTGGCTCCTTTGTCATCAAAAGCATATGGAAGGCCTGGCAACAATTAAACCCTTGGATTGTTTGGAAGGGGGTCCATTCACATAAAGGCCTTTCCATTAATATTCTCAATGTCTGGTGGTCCCCTGTATTCAAGCTTCAGGGTAAGCCATTGGGCCAAGTTCCCTGGGTCCATGCCCAAAATTTTTTAAGCGGGGCATTGCCGCCATTGCAGATTTTTACTCTAGGGAAAATAGAGACTGGATTCCTTGGAATGATTTTAAAAGGATGTTTCGCTTGTCCAATGCTGACAAGGCTACGTATGATGTTGTTCTGGACCATACACCTTTCTCCTTATGGCAAAAATTAGGTGTCAGATCCCAGAAACCCTGGTGGAAATATTGGGCCTGGTATAAGAGCACTTCCTTGCTCAGCTACAGAGCCAGACAGGGTTATGACTGGCTTACACCAACTGCACCCACGGTGCCCAAACTCAATATCAAATGGGACCTTCTCTCATCACCCTCTAGGTGGAAAACCAGATTTCATTCAGCCTGGGCGTCTTATCTGGAGCCAAAGAAAGCTTTTTTTGCCTGGAGCTTATTGTATCAGGGTTTACCCCTTGGCCGCAGACTTTCTTATATGGGGGTGCTTGAGCCCCGATGCCCATTTTGTCAAGAACCAGAGTCTTGTATGCATATTTTCTGGGCATGTAGACGGGCCAGTCTCGCTTGGAGTTGGGTGGGTTCTTTCTTTGCCCCGTTTATGTCCCTACAACTTTCCTGGCATCATGTCCTTCTGGGTGATCCCATTCAGTTTTCTCTCCCGCTGAGGGAAGTGTGGCAAATATTTAGAGTCAACCTTCTATTTCACATTTGGAAATCTAGAAATAAGATTATTTTCAAGCAGGTTGATCCATCTCAAGATTTTTCATTTGCTGACAAGCTCGAAGTTTTTCATGATGTGTGGTTTCAGATCTGTGACCAGGCTAAAAAGGTGGCTATGGAGCTGGACCATTTGCAGGCTTTACTGAAATACTGGGGTGAAGCCCCTTGTGCTGTCAGTAAGGAGGCCCCTGATCGTGCATGGTGTCAACCTCCTCGGAGCAGATCCCGTGTCTATGGAGGCCCATTGCAACAGTCGGATATGTACACCTCCCAACATTCTACGCTTGTGATCACTCCGCAATCTGCGCCTGTGCCTAATGATGGTTGGGGGCTTCAGGTAGCCATGGGCATATTTTTGGCTGGTCCCGTCCTTCTTCTCCAATTACTCATGCTTCAGGCTGGGGTGAGGAGCGCTTTGATGGGTGGGGGGAACCACCCACTTCAAATGGATAAGGCCCTATCTGCCACAGGCTCACTTCTTTAAAAACCTTTCTGGTTGTAGAATGTTTTTAGTTTGTTGTTGATGGTCGTGGTGCCCGTATGGTGCAGTTTGTTTTTCTTTATCCGCTATTAGGATAAGTTAGTGGCATTCGGGTGTGATTTTTTCTCCACCCACACTTTTTTTTTTGGCTGTAAAGGACTTTTATTTTTATAATTAAAATGGCCTTTCATAAAAAAATAATTAAAATTGAGATGAGAGAAATTAGCATCTTTTATGGATCATTTTATATGAATTTTAGTTTTATTTTAAAAATTATTTATTTTTTTTATTTTTTTTAACAATGAGTTTACAGAGGTTTTTATTTCAAAAATAGGACAAAGCCCTTACCACAATTGTTTTTTTGCAATGAGTTATATGGGATTGAAACGGGCCCTACCCCTATTACATCATCACCACATGGTATTACAACAAAGCTTGGATATTATCCATGTATCATTTGGCAAGATTTAAACCTGGGTATCTTCCTTGAAATGTTGAAGAATGTAACCGATTGAGCTAATGTCACTTGATTATTATTTTTATTTTTAGATTATTAGTTTATTTGTATTAATGTATTTATTGAAAAAAAATTGAATAAGTTATGTGTGAAGCTATAAGACAATGATTCTCATACCATTTCACAACTCGAGAAACAACATCAAGAGAGAGCATATCTGAAGAAGAATCATTACCTCATCCACCACTTTCAAAAAAAACTTTCGAGCCCACTTCGGTGCCATGAATTCCACTATCTATAACAACCATTACATCTGCGAATGATGAAGCCATAAAAAAGGAGAGCAATTGCCTAATTGATGACAATATCAGTATCCAAAACTAAAGCAACCAAATTTACAAATGATGACAGACCCAAATCCTAGCAGAGCCCCAACTTCTTTTTTTATTTGATTTTATTTCCTGACCAATTATTAGTTTATTTATAATAGTGTATTTGTTAAGAAAAAAAATTAAATAAGTTGTGTGACTTTTATTGAGGGCCACTCAAAAAACAAAACATTAGATTATTCTTATTATATTTCTATTAAATTATTTAAATCACATTCAAAATTTTAAATAATTAAAATTGAGAGGAGAGAAATAACATCTTTTATAGATCATTTTATATGAATTTTAGTTTTATTTTAAATATTATTTTATTTTTATTATTTTTTTACAATGAGTTTACGAATGTTTTTATTTAAAAAATAGGACAAAACCCTTACCACAATTGTGTTTTTGCAATGAGTTATATGGGATTGAAACGGGCCCTACCCCTATTACATCATCACCACATGGTATTACAACAAAAGATTGAATATTAGCTATGTATCGTTTGGCAGGATTTAAACTTGGGTCTCCTCCTTGAAATGTTGAAGAATGTAACCGATTGAGCTAATGTCAATTGATTATTATTATTATTTTTAGATTATTAGTTTATTTGTATTAATGTATTTATTGAAAAAAATTGAATAAGCTTTGTGTAGCATTTATTATGGTCACTCTCATTAAAATATAAAATATTACATTACTCTCATTTTTTTTATTTGGTTAGTGTGAGAAACAGCTACAACCAATGCACAAGGCTAAGCAATCTCCTCCCAACCATGACCCCTCGTAAAGTCGAGAGCTAACCACAACCACCACACACCCACCCCTCACACACTCGTCCATGCCACAGTTTGAACCTTGGACCTCCCAAAGAAGAGCCAAGACCCAAACCGTTGCGCTCTCCCCTTGGGACAACATTAGTCTCATTATATTTCTATAAAATTATTTAAATCATATCCAACCTGTCTTTTTATAAAAAAATATAACACCACATTACTCTCATTATATTTCTATCAAATTACTTAAATCATATCCAACCCGATGTTCTTTTCTTATCAAAGAGATTTGTCATCTTCCTCACTATTAAGTTTTTTCAATCAACTATTTTTTATCATTTCATATAGATGCCTTTTGAAATTGAAATTTTGTCAAGATAAAATTCAACACCATGAATGGTTAAAATATTTGTTGGTCATTTTTCATATCTATAAATATAAATATATTGTCTATAACAAAATAAGAGTTTCTTTTTTTTTGCTTGATAATAAGGGGTTGTACTCGGATCTCCCACCCTTGACAAATTACATCTCTCTTATTTAGAGCTTGAGAGTTTACAAATAGATATGTTGGACATTTTGAGTCAAAGTTGTCATTGATGTCAAGGAACAATGCAAAGGTTAATGGCAAAAGAGCTTCATAATATTTTTAATATTATGTGGAAGCATATGAAGGCGGGTTTTTATTAAAACCATGGATGAGCAAAATAAAAGGTTTTTCGTAAAAACCCAAGGAAGCATTTTGAAAAGTTAAAGGAGGTTTTAATATTTATTTTATAAAATATTTAAATTCAATTTGAATTTAAATTTTATAAATAAATATTATCTATGCAAAGAGGTAAAATCAAAGAGGGCTTTAATAAGCCAAAAAGGATTTATAAATTAATTTATAAAATTTAAATTCTAAAGAATTTAAATAATTTATAAATTAATTATTTGAATTTCGAAGGCGCCGACGTTCAAAATTATTGGAGATAATATGTATAAAAACTATATGCCTAAAAGGCATAGAACTTACCCTTCATTCGAAAGAAATAATAGTGGCATATGTTGTGTGAATACTCATGCAGAGAAGAAGACGAATCTTCGTCTTAAGGTGCCAACGAAAGTGTTAAAAACGATTGAAGGCAAAACCCTCATATCCACCAAGGCACGTGGCCTAGTGGCAAGCGATCGCGAGTTAAGTCATGCGGGTGCAGAGTGGTTCGCGTTCGATTCTCGGCAAGGATGTTTTGGCGTGTTGTGCTTTGGCGTCGGAAGAAGCGACGCGTTGATCTTTTGGTTTCGATGCATTGGGAAGAACATAGAGCACGTTGTGCTCTTGGTTCTCCAAACGAGCGCCTAGCTCGTGCGACCGTTGAAGCCACGGCTAGGGCGTGGGGAGAAGCTGCATCGAGGGTTCGATTCTCACCTAGGCGGAGGTAATAAATTTTGCATTAATTTTTAATTGCCTAAGGTATAAACATAAGGTTTTAGGGAGTTATAAGGGGTTTTGAAAGGTGCTTATTTTAATTGTTAGTTTTTGATTAAATGAAGGAATAAGGTGTTGAACTTTATTTTTTAATAAAGTTATTGTGATGTTTTTGATTTATCAAAAAGTGAATTGAAGAGTGATTAAATTTAAAAGGACTTCTTGCCATTGGGTTAGTTTGAAAAGGAGATTGTATTGACAATATTTTTGATATTGAATATTATTTTTAATTGGGAGATCATAAGGTGTATTTGGTCAAATCATTTTTGTATATGTTGATGGATGCTTTCTTTAAGATGGAGTGATAAGGTGTATGTGTGTTTTGATATTTTGCATTGTATCTTTGAGAGAGTTTAGTATCTTCTAACTCCTTGAGCTTGGCAAAGAAGTGTTTATGGTTGTGGCAGATATTTGAGGTTCCTTCATCATCAAGAAAAAGGTATGAGCACATTCTTCCATAGTTGAGTTGATTGGTTGGTTTTCTGGAAAATAAGTTTGGAGTGAAAAGGACTTGATTAGGGTTTCCTTATTGAGTGTGTTGAGTTAATGCTTCAAGGTTTTATGGAATAAAGAGTTGATGTTAAAACCTTGTTTTATAAGCATTGTTGTTGAAGCCATTGATTGTGTGAAGAACTTGAACTAGGGTTTGCAAAGAACATGAGTATCATTGTTATGTGAGAGTTGTTTTATAAGCATTGTTGTTGAAGTGAGTTGTTGAGTGAAGAATTTGAACTAGGGTTTGAAAAGAACATGAGTATCATTGTTATGTGAGATTTGTTGTTGAGCATTGTTGGAAATATTTTGAGTGAGTGATCATATACTTGGACTAGGGTTTGTGAGCAAGGATTGTTTCATCAAGTGATTGGTTGAGTAGAGTTGGTTGAGCCTAGTCAAGTGGATGTGTGAAGTGATTGTTCAAGTTCCATAAAATAAACTATTCTATATTCTGAATTGATTTGAGAAAGTAATTGAAGTGAATGTGAAGCATATTGAGTCTCTAACAATTCTTTGTATGTTTCTAAAAGAGTGATTGAAAGTGATTGAGCATTGTGATGAGTATAGAGCATATTGAGTCTCTAACAATTCTCTTTATGTTTCTATGAGATTGGACAAGTTCTAGAGTGGACTTGTTGAGCAGATTTGAGGTAAGTCTTTGAGAAGACTTGTGGATATATTTGAGTAAGCTTTTGTGGAAGCTTACAATACAGATTGAGAGCAGATTTGGATAAGTTCTTATGAGGACTTATTGAGCAGATTTGGATAAGTTCTTGAGAGGACTTATTGAGCAGATTGTACAAAGTTCTAGAGAGGACTTGTGGATAGATTAGTGTGAGATTTTGTGGAAGCTTACAAGGTAGATTTGAGATAAGTCTTTGAGAAGACTTGAGAGCAGAGTTGATTGATTGATTTGTTCAAACCTTGAGTTAAGGTTTGGGGTAGATCCAACAGAGTTGATTTGAGATTGAGTCAAGCCTTGAGTTAAGGCTTGAGGACAGATATTGAGGATAGATTTGTGCTAGATCGAAGGACTGTGTTTAGTACAGATTCGAGGATAGAGTTTGGTGTAGATCAGAGGATAGGTTTGTGCCAGACTAGAGATAGAGATTGAGGATAGATTTATGCTAGACCGATGGATTATGTTTAGTATAGATTTTAGATAGATATTTGGAGGTGATAGAGTTGAGGATAGAGATCTCCAGCTAGAGTAGGGAAGATAGGTGTCTTCTATGGATAGAGTTCCATTTGCTAAGGGTAGTGGAGGTAGAGGTCTTCTAGAGGATCACCAACCAGAGCAGAGATTAGGAGATTGGTGTCTCTTATGGATAGAGATCCATGAACTTGATTTAGGGGATTGGTGTCTCCTTTGGATAGAGGTCCATAAACATTGTAATAGGGAAAGGATTCCCAAGAGATTGATTGAGAAAATTTTAGTGAAATATTTTCTCTATGGAGTAGCCCACATTGGGTGAACCACGTAAATTATGGTGTCTCTATTGTGTGTGGTGATTTGTGCATTGATTTGATTACTACTATTGATATTACTATCTTTACATTGCATAATATTGATTGGGAAAGAAAAGTAAAAAGTGGTCTTATACTGTTCACCCCCTCTCGAGTATAAGCTTGTGTTCTTCAATTGGTATACGAGTGGGTTCCTTCGGAAGAGTTTAACAACTTGAAGGAAAAGCTAACAAGAACACAATGGATTCTAAGAATGGACCTTCAGATAATTCAGTACCAGTATTTTATGGAAGTGATTATGTATATTGGAGTTTGAGAATGAAGATCTACCTGAAGGCACTTGGCAATGAAGTTTGGGAAGCAGTTGAAAATGGATACGACCCCATAGTTGATCCACCTATAGATAAGGAAGGTAAGCTTCTACAACATTACAATTCAAAAGCAATGAATGCACTTTTGAGAGGTTTGCATAGAACATAATCAATAAAAGTTATGCATTGTCAAGATGCAAAAGGAATGTGGGATAAGTTGCAATGTATATATGAAGGAGATAAAGGTGTCAAGAAAGCAAAGATATGAAATCTCAAAGGACAACTTGAAGAGTTAAGAATGAAGGATGAGGAAAACATTAGTACTTATCTACTTTGAGTTGATGAGGTTGTTAATGCTATGCAAGGACTTGGACTTAAGGTTGAAGAATCGGATATTTGTGATAAGATCTTAAGGTCTCTTCCAACAAGGTTTAGTGAAAATATTTCTGCTATAGAAGAATCAAAAGATGGTGATTCTTTGACAAGAGATATGTTGCTTGGTATTCTTACAACTTTTGAGATGAGAACAAAAGAACCTAATTCCTAGAAGGAAGCAACCTTCAAAGCAATCAAGAAGACAAAGGGTAAGAAGTCAGAATCAAGCAATGAGTCATCCAGTGATGAAGAAGCTAACTATGACAGAAGGAATAAGGATTCAAGAAGATCTAGAGATACAAAATCTGTTAAATGTTTCAATTGTGGAAAGTATGGTCATTATGCAACTGATTGTCAAGAAGTAAAGAATAACAATGATGAAGAAAAATAGGATCACAAGAACAGGGAATCAGAAAGATACAGGCACCAAAAGAAAAATAGGGATGGACAAAGCAGACAAGGAAAGAAGTTCTTTCAAAGGCAAAAGAGGAGCTACTATGCGGATAAGGCAAGTAAGTACTCAAGTGATAGTGATGCTAGTTTTTCAGATAATGATAGAGATGAAGTCCTATTTATGATTGAAGAAAAAGAACAAGTTAAGAAAAGGACTCCAATAATTCTCAAGTGTTTTAGATGTGGTAACTTTGGACATCTTGAAGATAGTTGTACAAGGAATGGTTATAGTTTCAGTGATGATGAATATGAGGATGCACTTGAAGGACCAGAAGAGAATATTCTAATGGCACTAGAAGAAGAAGAAAATGATCCTATAGAAGACAAGTCAAAAGAAAATAAAGATGTGGACAAAGGCAAACAAATAGAGGAAGAATCAGATAAATAAGGATATGATCTCAAGGGAGAACTTATCTATGCTCTTGAAATAGTAAAGAAGGTAAGAAGGCAAAATTCTAAATTAGAATCTCAGTTTCAAGAATGTGATGAAGAGAGAAGAATGCTTATAGAGGATCTAGACAAATCAAAGGCTAAGACAAAGAAGTTCAAAGATAAGTTAGAAGCAAAGGTCTTAGAATGTGAAAGGTTAGTACAAGAAGTAGCCCTACTAAGGGAAGATTTAGAAGACTCCAAAGTCAAGCTAAAAGGGTTCAAAAATAGCTCAAATAATTTAGATAAGTTCATCAAGATACAAAAGCCTACATCAAGCAAAACAGGTCTTGGTTTTGAACAAGTTCAAAAGAAACAAGAAGAAAAGTCAACCTCAAGTTTTGGAGGAGAAGAAACTTTAGATGAAGACACTTCAGAAGAAGGCAGTGTAAGAGAAAGTGAGACATCTGAGGATGAGTTGGACAACAAAAAGTTCAACAAGGATAGGAACAATGCACAAAGAAGAAATATATGGAACAACAATCAGAATAGGAGACCAATGAGGTCAAGACAAGGAAGTTTCAATGGAAGATGTTTTTCATGTCACAGGTTTGGGCACATGGCTTCACAGTGTAGGACACATGAAAGATAGGAATATGGGAACATACAACCTTTCAATGGGTATTGCTACTCATGTAATCAGTTTGGTCACAAAGCAATGAATTGCAGGGTTCATGATAGAAGAGGATATGGCTTCACTAGGAGAAATCCTAAGATATTTGCACCTTCAAGGAATAATAACATTAAGTGTTATAAGTGCAATAATGATGGTCACACAACAAAGTGGTGTAGAGCAGACATTCTAGAATCAAGTATGAACAGGAACAAGAATAGGAACAGGAAAAGGAACAGGAACATGGATATGAACAGGAACAGGAACATGGATATGAACAGGAACAAGAACAAGAATAGGAACATGGACATGGAAAGGAATAGTCAGAGGAATCAAAAGGATCAGATAAGAAGAAAAGAGGATAAAGGTAAAGAACAATGCTTGTTGGGAGTAGAAATACTCCCACCCTAGAATTAACCACCTCAAGAGGAGGTGGGGGAGGGGCTAAGCTAAGAGGCTCATTCTTAGCCCCGAGCCCCAAAGGTGACCCTTTGCCATTGATGTCAAAGGGGGAGAGATTTGAGTAAGGGGGAGAGATTTGGTATTTGAGTAAAGAGGAGAGAGCATTGAGCCAGGGGAGCAATGTCCCAGGGGGAGAACAAAGAAAAGGTTAAGTTTCTAGTAAAAAGAATTTGGGTTGCCATCAATGACAAAGGGGGAGATTGTTGGACATTTTGAGTCAAAGTTGTCATTGATGTCAAGGAACAATGCAAAGGTTAATGGCAAAAGAGCTTCATAATATTTTTAATATTATGTGGAAGCATATGAAGGCGGGTTTTTATTAAAACCATGGATGAGCAAAATAAAAGGTTTTTCATAAAAACCCAAGGAAGCATTTTGAAAAGTTAAAGGAGGTTTTAATATTTATTTTATAAAATATTTAAATTCAATTTGAATTTAAATTTTATAAATAAATATTATCTATGCAAAGAGGTAAAATCAAAGAGGGCTTTAATAAGCCAAAAAGGGTTTAAAAATTAATTTATAAAATTTAAATTCTAAAGAATTTAAATAATTTATAAATTAATTATTTGAATTTCGAAGCGTCGACGTTCAAAATTATTGGAGATAATATGTATAAAAACTATATGCCTAAAAGGCATAGAACTTACCCTTCATTCGAAAGAAATAATAGTGGCATATGTTGTGTGAATACTCGTGTGGAGAAGAAGACAAATCTTCGTCTTAAGGTGCTAGCGAAAGTGTTAAAAATGATTGAAGGCAAAACCCTCATATCCACCAAGGCACATGGCCTAGTGGCAAGCGATCGCGAGTTAAGTCGTGCGGGTGCAGAGTGGTTCGCGTTCGATTCTTGGCAAGGATGTTTTGGCATGTTGTGCTTTGGCATCGAAAGAAGCGACGCGTTGATATTTTGGTTTCGGTGCATTGGGAAGAACATAGAGCACGTTGTGCTCTTGGTTCTCCAAATGAGCGCCTAGCTCATGCGGTCATTGAAGCCATGGCTAGGGCATGGGGAGAAGCTGCGTCGAGGGTTCGATTCTCACCTAGGCGGAGGTAATAAATTTTGCATTAATTTTTAATTGCCTAAGGTATAAACATAAGGTTTTAGGGAGTTATAAGGGGTTTTGAAAGGTGCTTATTTTAATTGTTAGTTTTTGATTAAATGAAGGAATAAGGTGTTGAACTTTATTTTTTAATAAAGTTATTGTGATGTTTTTGATTTATCAAAAAGTGAATTGAAGAGTGATTAAATTTAAAAGGACTTCTTGCCATTGGGTTAGTTTGAAAAGGAGATTGTATTGACAATATTTTTGATATTGAATATTGTTTTAATTGGGAGATCATAAGGTGTATTTGGTCAAATCATTTTTGTATATGTTGATGGATGCTTTCTTTAAGATGGAGTGATAAGGTGTATGTGTGTTTTGATATTTTGCATTGTATCTTTGAGAGAGTTTAGTATCTTCTAACTCCTTGAGCTTGGCAAAGAAGTGTTTATGGTTGTGGCAGATATTTGAGGTTCCTTCATCATCAAGAAAAAGGTATGAGCACATTCTTCCATAGTTGAGTTGATTGGTTGGTTTTCTGGAAAATAAGTTTGGAGTGAAAAGGACTTGATTAGGGTTTCCTTATTGAGTGTGTTGAGTTAATGCTTCAAGGTTTTCTGGAATAAAGAGTTGATGTTAAAACCTTGTTTTATAAGCATTGTTGTTGAAGCCATTGATTGTGTGAAGAACTTGAACTAGGGTTTGCAAAGAACATGAGTATCATTGTTATGTGAGAGTTGTTTTATAAGCATTGTTGTTGAAGTGAGTTGTTGAGTGAAGAATTTGAACTAGGGTTTGAAAAGAACATGAGTATCATTGTTATGTGAGATTTGTTGTTGAGCATTGTTGGAAATATTTTGAGTGAGTGATCATATACTTGGACTAGGGTTTGTGAGCAAGGATTGTTTCATCAAGTGATTGGTTGAGTAGAGTTGGTTGAGCCTAGTCAAGTGGATGTGTGAAGTGATTGTTCAAGTTCCATAAAACAAACTATTCTATATTCTGAATTGATTTGAGAAAGTAATTGAAGTGAATGTGAAGCATATTGAGTCTCTAACAATTCTCTGTATGTTTCTAAAAGAGTGATTGAAAGTGATTGAGCATTGTGATGAGTATAGAGCATATTGAGTCTCTAACAATTCTCTTTATGTTTCTATGAGATTGGACAAGTTCTAGAGTGGACTTGTTGAGCAGATTTGAGGTAAGTCTTTGAGAAGACTTGTGGATAGATTTGAGTAAGCTTTTGTGGAAGCTTACAATACAGATTGAGAGCAGATTTGGATAAGTTCTTGTGAGGACTTATTGAGCAGATTTGGATAAGTTCTTGAGAGGACTTATTGAGCAGATTGTACAAAGTTCTAGAGAGGACTTGTGGACAGATTAGTGTGAGCTTTTGTGGAAGCTTACAAGGCATATTTGAGACAAGTCTTTGAGAAGACTTGAGAGCAGAGTTGATTGATTGATTTGTTCAAACCTTGAGTTAAGGTTTGGGGCAGATCCAATAGAGTTGATTTGAGATTGAGTCAAGCCTTGAGTTAAGGCTTGAGGACAGATATTGAGGATAGATTTGTGCTAGACCGAAGGACTATGTTTAGTACAAATTCGAGGATAGATTTTGGTGCAGATCAGAGGATAGGTTTGTGCCAGACCAGAGATAGATATTGAGGATAGATTTGTGCTAGATCGACGGACTGTGTTTAGTATAGATTTTAGACAGAGCTTTGGAGGTGATAGAGTTGAGGATAGATATCTCCAGCTAGAGCAGGGAAGACAGGTGTCTTCTATGGATAGAGTTCCATTTGCTAAGGGTAGTGGAGGCAGAGGTCTTCTAGAGGATCACCAGCCAGAGTAGAGATTAGGAGATTGGTGTCTCCTATGGATAGATATCCATGAACTTGATTTAGGGGATTGGTGTCTCCTTTGGACAGAGGTCCATAAACATTGTAATAGGGAAAGGATTCCCAAGAGATTGATTGAGAAAATTTTAGTGAAATATTTTCTCCGTGGAGTAGCCCACATTGGGTGAACCACGTAAATTGTGGTGTCTCTATTGTGTGTGGTGATTTGTGCATTGCTTTGATTACTGCTATTGATATTGCTATATTTACATTGCATAATATTGATTGGGAAAGAAAAGTAAAAAGTGGTCTTATACTGTTCACCCCCCTCTCAGTATAAGCTTGTGTTCTTCAAGATACACTTCTCATCTCAATTAAGATGCTATAGTTAGAAACCTACATCATTTTACATAAAATGTTTAAATTCTTGATTTTTATTTTTTGGATCTTTTCAAATCTTTGTTTGAATACAATTACTCCATAATTTAGCATCTTTCTTGACATTTTACTATAGTAGCCTTCACAATGCCAAAAATTCACCTCTACTATCTATGCCTTGCATCTTAGTAGAGTAATATTTCCAAAACATCACACTATCATAGTCTACTTTACCAAATATGGATTGTTAGTTTCCTGCACTATCATAGTCTACTTTACCAAATTTGGAGTGTTAGTTTCCTTCCTAAAACACAAGAGCAACCACAAAAATTATAATAAATGGTCTAAATGAAAACACATTATTGTTACAAAATAAAATAAATGTCACCAATGAAAAACATTAAAGTAAAACTTAATCATTAATTTATTTAGGCAATCAACATTTTTTGTCAGCTTCAACTAAACGTTCTACTTCCTCTAACCATGGAAAGGAGAATTTAACTTCACGATACTCAATCAAAACCCCTCTATTGGCTGGCTTATATGCACATTTGTTTCTTCCTTTAAAATATGTATAAACTTGTTTTATTCAAAATCTTTAGCAAGATCTTGAATTTCCACAATTATCTCTTGTATGTTCCATGGAGCCTTTGGATTCCTCAAAATTACATTTATTCCTATGAGAGAATTACATTTCATCCATACTCTATTCCATTTTAGTTGTTTACATATTTTTAACCCTTCTAAATCTGGCCAATCTTCAACTTCATTATTTGTCTTAAATCCACTATTGAAAGCATAACGAGACAAAATCTCTCTTCTATTATTTCTAGTTATTCCTCCTCCTGCTGCTAGTCCTGGATTTCTTTTAGATGCTCCATCAATATTCAATTTAACCCACTCCATATATGGTGGTTTCCACTTTTTATTCTTTACCTTATTTATGCTTCTCTTGTACCTAACATCATAATTCCATTTAATGACTTGACTTCATCTATCAAGACTCTCTACTTCCAAATTAGGAATTGGGTAAGTTGATAGAGATGGTTTAGACTCCCCTATGGCTAAACATATCTTCTTTTTCATTACCTCTAAACTGCTTTCCTTTCTTTTAAATATTCTTCTATTCCTTTCTAGCCATATAGTACAAAGTATTGTATATTTTGATATATCCCATATTGTCTGTAAAGCCTCACTTTTATAAGTGCTCTGCCATTGCTTTAACCAATCTTCAATTATGTTATTCATCACCATGCATTTACCAAACATATTAAGAATTTATTGCCATAGATTCCAAACTATTGAGTAATGTCCCAAGAGATGGTCAATACTCTCCTCCTCCTTATTACATGAAACACATTGAGAGGGGCCATGGAACCCCTTTTTCATAAGGTTATTCTAGGATAAAATTCTTCTATGACCTACTAGACAAAGAAATATTTTGACTTTAGGAATGCTTGGGCTATCCCAAATATCTCTTCATATTCTAGTGACATTATTATTATGTTGGTGTTGAACATTATATCCACTTCTTGTTGTGTATTCTCCTGAGCTATTCAACTCCCAAATCAATTTATCCTTGGCACCCCTCGGAATAGTCACAGTTTTTATCTTTCTACTCAATTGCTTCCTAGCATCAATGTCTTATATGCTTATAAAAAAATCTTCCTTCCATTTGTATCTTTCTTCTCAATCCTTCTACAAAATGTTTTAAACCCTATCACCGTATTTGTCTTGAAGCAATCTCATCCTAGGTTTCAAAATTGGATCTAAATTGAGTGGTTTTTTATCACACCAAGTATCCATCCAAATAGAATTTTTTTCTCCAATTCCCACCACCCATCTTAAACCTTTAATCATAAAATCAATAGATTTTTTTAAACCATTCCAAAGAGCAGAACCATTTGGGAGAGAGAATGCAGTAAATATTAAACTTGGGTCATTGGGATCAACATACTTAGAAGAATTCTTGCCCATTGTCTTTAACTCTATCTAGATAACTTTTCCCCTAAGAGCTAAGTTTGCATCTGTAAGATCTCTTAAACCAAGACCTCCCCTAGTTTTTCATCACACAACTTGCTCCATTTCACCAATGGAAATTTCCTTTTATCATGTAAACCTGACCATAAAAAGGATCACATAGTAAATATTAAACTTTTTTCAACTTATTTTGGCATAGAAAACAATGACATATAATATGTTGGAATGGCTTGTAAGACAGACTTAATTAACTGCACTCTTCCTGCTAATGATAACCATCTCCCTTTCCAAGCTGGAAGTTTATTTTGAACTTTACTAATAATTGGATTCCATAAATATATCCTCATTTTCCCCTTAAATAAAGGCATCCTTAGATAAGTTATTGGAAAATTTGCCTCCTCCATTTGAAGCAACCTACAAATGCTTGATTTGATATTAGGAGTGTTTTTTTTTACATGGTGGAATCGGTAGCCACCATGAATTCGAGCAGGTTGTCTGGATTTTATGGCTACCACAATATTTTGTGTTGTCCACCCTAGAAACATAGATCTTCACACAGTCCGCCTCTATAACTACCATGCCACAATTGTTTTAAACCTTTTACGCAGTTGAAAGCACTAGGAAAGGGACAAGGATTCAGTCCAATGAACCTTGGACCTCCGCCCCCCTTACGAGGTTTGGTCAAACCAATTGGTCTACACATCGAACCTATATTAGGGGGAGTGTTAAGGAAGTAAATTTTGGATTTAGCCCTTGTTGGAACCATTTCTTGCATCCATAGGATTAGATTGTCACATTGCAAGAAACCATTTGAAACCAATGAGCTATTACAAGCTCTGGTCAACCTACCTCTTTGTTCTGATAAACATAAGTATTGCTAAATAAAAACTACAAAACGGGTAAGGAAACCCCAGCGGTAATTTTATGATAAAACGATGATTACACGCTCCAGATTAATATAAGACTATGTATTAAAAATGACCAAGCAAGAAAATAACCATTTGTTATGACTTATGTAGATTGGTGTCTAGACTCATTGGGCTGTTATAGCAATTTAACAACAATTTTAACATGAATAGAGAGAATGGGGAAAATAAATTTGGCGCTCTTAGACTTATTCGAATATCATAATAAAACTAAAAGTTGACCAACAATGAAAACGTATATAATGCATTCAAATAATGTAATCCATTATACAGTAACACACCAACATGATACAAAGAAATGACAAGAAAAAGACCCATAATTGTATTGATTTAAAATGTCATTATATTCAGAGTAAGCAAGAAGCTTTTAAACTTTGTTTTCTCTCAGAAATTATCAATACAATGAAGATACTCTATTCAAATAATGTAATAGAAATCTCCTACTCTCCTTGTTCCAATATGGTAATAGAAGAGTCTCCAAATATTTGAATCAATAGTATGGAAATATTCTCAGCTTCTTGGGTACTTTCCTATAAAAATTCTCTTAGCAAAAATGTTATTCTCTAATTCCTTGATCCTGATTCTGAACCTGGGCACTTCTTCTT
The DNA here is from genome assembly GCA_028583015.1 of Wollemia nobilis. Lineage (NCBI taxonomy): Eukaryota > Viridiplantae > Streptophyta > Pinopsida > Araucariales > Araucariaceae > Wollemia > Wollemia nobilis. The sequence goes on from JAQPPZ010002274.1 coordinate 1,823,007, forward strand.
ATAGGTTGTGGTTCTTGAATATGTTATTTTTGGCCAATTCTTAGCCTTACACTTGTCATTCCCTAGTTTGATCTATTCTATATGTTGTCCAACTAGTGTGGCTCTAAATTTACTGTTGTAGTGCACTCTTGGTCTGAAGGGAGCTTTTATACTGAAGTGGGTTGACATACTTTATCTTTCTCCTTTGGCTCATTTAGAAAAAAGATCTCCACTTTCATGCGACTTGCTTTCTTCTGCTTATTCTGGTCGTTCTGATATACCGATGAAAATCGACTGGACAGATTTTATGAAATTTTGACGAAGGACGAAAGGGGGCCCGACGTGATGGTGAAGACAAGGGGTGGCGTGCCAGTGGCAATTGGATGGAATGATACTGATCATGCGATAGAGTTAAGGGAGAAGAGAGGAAAGGGGATGGCTTCACACAATGGATGGAGGTGGGATGGTGTAATGTTGGGAAAAATGTTAGGATGGTCAGGAAATAATGCCTAGGAAGAGGGAGGCAGTGATAAGTAAGAAGAAGGCAAAAATGGAAAACAAGATCTGGAAGCATTTATAAGCTGCTACCATAACTATATTTTGTCGAAGTGTTTCCCTTGTAACTATGTTCCGTCGAAGAGTGGATTGAATGACCTTCGGTAAGTCAAAACCATATTTTATTCCTCACGTACTTTCATTGCCTTAAGTATTTACAAAAAATAAAATGAATACGTTCGTACTTCTTGTACTCCATTATTTTTCTCACTGATGCGTTTCAACTCTCTTTCACTGTCTCTATTTATAAGGCATGAGATTTGGGCATGAGCATGTTTAGCGAGATTATTTTAGTCTTTCACACAGTATGCTATCATTTTCAGTGGATATGTATGATCTGATTTCATGCTTGAGCGTCAGGATTTGTCTTCTGATCAGTCTACATTACTCTTATCTGGGTACTGTCCAGGGGATTTATTCTGATTGCTCGAATATTTCCTTCCTTGAGTATTATCTGGATTTACAGTGCTTATGCGTACTAATATACTTGGTTTCATCTCAGCTATTGATCTTCATAGTGCCCTTCAACGAGCCTTGTTGTGAAATGAGTTACATCCCTATTTTTTTTACCTCGGTATTTGTTTCAAGCATTTCATGAAGCGATCATCCTTTTCTTGGGAGCTAAACTGTCAGGTCTTCTCTTCGAAACATGAGTTTGTCGATTCTGTTGGTTTATGATCATCACAAGTTGTATCATGGCTGCTTTTGGTATTCTTAAGCCTATGAGGATGTTAGCTTCCAAAATTATCATCAGTGGCTAAATGCCAGATCAGTTGTTCGACCAAGTGTAGCTATTCGATCACTGACTTTGGGAATCATGTGGGAATCCTTTATCGATCATCCCTCTTGTGGCCTGCGGGTTAGATAAAAAAAAAATGCTTCAAACCCCCCTTTTTTTGTTTGCTTACTATTGATTAATAAAAAATGGGGTGATTAATAATGTGTTAGAACCCTTGCTAAATGTAATCAAAATTTGATTAATCGAATGCTAATTTAGGCTTACCATTAGATCTACCTTTGAAGCATGCACCGCCATTGGATTATTTTAAGAGGGAGCGCATCCTTTGGATTCGTCAGGAGATATCCATTAGATTAGCCCTGCTTGTATCTTATCATTTTGACTTTGATTTGATCGCTGTTGTTGGATCCTTTTAATCCCAACGGAGCGCTACCGTCGAATTTACTAGAAGACATTCATGATTATTTCATTACTTGGACATTTGAATTGTGCATTGCTATCGAATCCTGGGAAGGATTAGCACAGTCATCGATTTATTTTATCCTTTGTCTTGGTCGGCTTATCTTTCGATTGGATCATTAAAGTGCCATCGCTTGATTAAGTAAGAACAAAGTGCTACCCTTAGATTTAGATCGATGTGCTCGACTGTTAATGAACGGGGGTGCATACCCTTAAGCCTTCATTCGAAATTATCATTATAGCCTAAGGTATTTTTATGACCACTGGATAAAGTGCATCCGTTCGATTTTACTTTGATGGAGCGCAACCATCGGATCCTCAAGCCTTGTTTATCCTTGGTAATTCGTGATGAACGCGCATCGTTGGATAAAATTTTTGGTCAAGCACAACCATCAGATCTTTGTGACCATGATACTCAAGACTTCACACTTTATATCAGGTGCTTTATTAAGCTGATCGCATTCGTTCGATTTCTCCTTGATGAGGTGCTACCATTAGATATCTTGCAATCTGCACACTCAATAATCGAAAGGGGTGCATCATTGTATTTGATTAATATCAAATTAAGCCCGAAGGGGGATAATTAGTAATGTATTATACCCTTACTAATGCATGATTAATATTAGCTTTACCTTCGTGTTACTCGATATATTACCATTTTATTGTTTGGATTTTTATTTTGGTGCGATCGTTGGATCTCGATCAATGTTGGCGTGGCCGTTGATTTCCTTCAACCTATGGGGTTAGTTACCAAAGGGGGTCATGATTTTAACCTCTGATTAAGCCAAAAGGGGATGATTATCTGATGCGTTAGACCCTCGCTAATCCCATTTAATAGTTTTAATTAATCTTGCGGTATTTTACCTTTTTGATGCACCTTTATGAGAGCGTCGCCATCCGATCAGATTTTGATTGAGCGCTATCGTCAGATTTGCCTGATTAGCTCACTAATTAATTAAAGGGATATTTTGAGTAATTTTTATTTCAAAAATTTTAGACTTTAATGCTTTTGACCACAATATTTTAAAAGGTTGTTTAATCAAATCAAGCGCATCCATTGGATTCTTCTATGATGAAGCGCTACCCTTGGATTTGTTTTAAGGTGCTCGATTTTTAACACAACGGGGCACATACCTTCAAGGCTTTTAATTAAGACCTTAGTTCAAACCTTATGTTTTCAAACTTTAGACCATGGTGTTTCATTATTAGGCCTTGGCTTATCTTTTTCTAATACTTTAGGACTTAAGAGTTTATTCATTAGACTAAAGTCTGATTATTATGCTCACCATGACCCTTACTTAAATGTCGAGTATTTTGTGATTTTACTATGGTACCAGGTGCTTAAATGATTTGGCCTTAATGACTTTTTAAATGATGAGATAACGGTCATAAGCTCAAATAAAAATGGCTAAGTTTGATTTTGAAAGTTTCAAACAAATGTAAATCAACTTCTTAGGTGAATTAGCAACTTTTGCTTATTACATTGAAACCAAAAAATTTTAAATTTGGGGGTTTCAAAGTTTAAGTCAAATTTGGCTCCAACAGTCCTATTACTTTTTACCCTGAAGCTCTTTCGTACTCTTTTAAAAAGTTATTCAAAGCTTTGGCCTCATTTATCCTTGCCCTTCCAAAAAGGGTTGTCTAACAATGGCCTTAATCTATTTGCCATCACTTTGGAAATAATCTTATATTCCATATTACATAGGCTTATGGGTCTAAAAGAATCAAATAATTCAACATTCTTCTTTTTTGGAAGTAGGGTAAGATAAGTTGTATTTATTTTATAAGGAATGTATTATTTTACCCTAGATTGCTCCATAGCCATCAATAAAGAATCCTTCACTATATCCCAATTGTGTTGGTAGAAAGTTGCAGAGAGCCCATCTGGACCTGGGGATTTATCCTTATTAAAAGAGAAAAGAGCTAAATTAACTTCTTCTAGAGTAATAGGCTCCATCAGTTTCCTGTTATCTTAATTTGTTATAACTGAAGTAACATATTGAAGAAGTTTATCATTAAGAACTTTGGTCTCCTTTAAACCTAGAATATTTTGATAAAATGACTTTATCTCTTTTATAATTTCAATCTGATCTTCAATCCAAACCCCTTCTATTGATTTAATTCTATTAAATCTAGAAGATGATCTCTGTACTATAGCCATCCTATAAAAAAACTTTATATTCTTATCTCCTTTTAACTAACTCTATCTTGATTCTAATCTCTAGAAATTCTCTTCCTTACAATTTTTTTTTTGATATTCACTAAGCAACTCCCTTTCCTCCGAGCTTGTATTATTTTCATCACCTTTTTGGAATTTTGAAAGTTTATCTTTTAGTTATTCTTTCTTCTCAAAAATGTTTCCAAAGGTGTTCTTGTTCCATTCTTTTAATCTAGATTTCATAGCTTTAATTTGGTTTGGAAGAGCATACAACCTACCATTACCTAAATAATTCCATGTTTGAGCTATCATATCAAAAAATTGAGGATGGTCTTCCCACATATGCTCATATTTAAAATATGATATTTTTTGAATTCACTTACCATAATTTTAACTCTTATTGGCCAATGATCTGAACCAATCCTTGTTAAGGTATTAATTTTAGCACAAGTTCCTTCATAAAGCCAATGATCTGAGAGAATGTATCTATCTAAATTTTTTGCTATTAAATTATGGCCTCTCCTATTGTTGGTCCAAGTATAGTTGTCTTCTTTAAACTCAACTTCCCATAGATTGTTGCTTTGAATAAAAGCTGAGAAATCTTTCATACTTTGGGTCAATTTCCTAATTCCCTCAAATTTTTCGTTTAGCTTGGTTATGGCATTAAAATATCCAATGATCATGAATAAGGTAACTTGGTCTTTACTTCTCACAAAGGCTTCAATCCCACTCCAAACTTATAATCTACTTGACTGAGTTGTAGGTCCACAGACATTGATAAGGATGAAGCAAATATCTGCAAAGTAGCAAGTAACTAAAGAGGCTATCAAATGCCTAGTTTTATGAATGGTTACACAAGAGGTTCTAGAAGGATTCCAACAATTTAGAATCCCCCCTAATGCTGCTTCATAATCCATAGCATCACATTCACATCTTGCCCAAACTACTTTCATATTTTTTGAAACTTCTTATTTTGTCATTTTAGTTTCCTGGATACAGAGAATATCAGGTTTATTACTTAAACATAGGTCCCTAATACACCTATGATTTGAGGGGGAATTAGCACCCCTTATATTCCATGAGATGATAATCATGTTTCATTAGGGGCTTTTGGCCCCTCTTGCATATTACAAATATCATTTTGTTGTTTGGTAAAGAGAAGTTCAACCAACTTAGTTTGTGTTCCTTTCTCTATGTTAGCTCTTGCTTCCCTAGATCAAGCTTGATAATTTAAGGGTTTTCCTCTTTTTGCCTTACCTATATTAGGAGTTTCTATTCCTCAATATTCTTTCACAATTTTTTTTTTCAACATATTTATCCTCTCATGGCTCTAATATATAAGCTTTTGACTTGTCTTGCTCATTTTTTGGTATTTCCTTATTAATGGCAGAGGTATTAACTTCTAAAACTACATTTTATTTACCAATTATTTTCTCCTGAATGGTGCATGGTACTTCAAGAGAGTCTTAAAAATCTGATGAGACACATTCCTTAGATTCATCGAGAATGTTCTTCCTTAAATTAGGATCATACTAAATAGACGATTCCTTGCTAATATGTTGAAATTGTTGTATTGTGTCCTCTAAGTTTTGATCTACATTTTCTTCATCGGCTAAAGATTCAAAAGAATTGGAATTTCTTCCAATACCCTTCCTTATTGGTCTCCATTTTCGTTTTCTTTTTTTTCTATATCTATTTTTTGGAAGTTGAAAACCATCTTTATCCATAACCATTTGTAAATTTCTCTTACGATTTTCTACAAAATATTCTATTGGGCTCTTCGTAGGGCATGATATTTCAGTATGCCCCACCTTATGACATCTTCTACATCTAAAATATATGTTTTCATAATCTATATTTTGGGTCCACATCTTATCCCCATACTTAAGAATGATTGATTTTGGTAAAGGTTTACTTATATCAATCATGACCGATATTCGAGCATAAATAGCCAAAAATCAATATTTTGTTGTATCTAAAATATCGAGAAATTCTCCTAGAGTTTTGGCTATAGCCTTGAAGGTATCTATTTCCTAAAATTCAATGGGTAACCCAAACATCCTAACCCAGACTGGTACTAGGGATAGATTAACATTTTCAAGTGAAAAGCCTTCATACCAGTGGGTAAGGAAGAGCCTTGCTCTTCCCATAAACCAAGGACCCCCTTTTAGGATTCTTTCTCTTTCTTTCCTAGAACAAAAAATAGCTAGAAAGAAACCTTTGGGAAGAAATTATAGAATCACTCCTGGAGACTTCCAACTTCTATCAATTCATTTTCTCAAGGCTGAAGTCCCTGGCAAATACCCATTAAATTTACCAAAAACTACCCTATCTTGGAGCAATGAGGATCTCTATGAGGTGTGCTCACTAACCTATACCACTACGGATGATTCTAAGGATTTAACTATAAATTAATCCATGGAAAGGAAACTCAAAATATAATTAAATTTATCTGAAAGTCCTATAGCAAATATAATATTTGATAAAAACTTTATAAATTTTGCATGCATAATTTCTAAGATAAAGAAATGGAAAAAGAACTTAGCTGAAAAATAATTTATCTAGATAGAACATCTTGCCTCGTTGAAGTCCTAGCCCTTCATTTCTCCTCATCATTCAAACCCTAGTCGGCAAATATTTGCAATTTCGTTTTTTGCAACTTGAAAAATCGTTACTGCCCTTGTTCCGAATGGTTGAATTCACAGGGTCGTATCTCCCTCAATATTGCTTATATTTTTGCATATTACCAATCATTTTAAAGCTATTCAAATTCTGCACAAGTTGGTCCAAGAATTAGCTGAATCGGATAACTCTTTACGAAGATATGGCTCCTAAAATATGAGATGTTTTTCAAGAAAAAATCCTAATCCTTCGCACTTTGCAAATTCATTTTTTGGGACTTGAAAAGTCGTCACTGCCCTTGTTTCGAATGGTTGGCTTCATAGGATTGTATCTCCTCAATATTATTTAGATATTTACATATGAACACCCATTTTAAAGCTATTCAAATAGTACACAAGTTGGTCCAAGAATCAGATGAATTGGATAACTCTTCGCGAAGATAGAGCTCCTAAAATATGAGATGCTTTTCAGGAAAAAACCCTAATCCTTCGCACTTTATAATTTTTTTTTTGCACCATGGAGATACATTAACATGTACCAAATAATACAATATTCTTCAATACCCCCTTTTCTTAATACTTTTTTGAGGGTTCTTATTCATGCCCCTAATATTTCAAGATATTAGTTTTATTGTTATTTATTTATTTATTTGTGGGTTTAGCCCTACTTCTTAACACTTGTGATATTCACTTTTGTTTTCCCATATCAATATCCCTCTAGGTTTCCTTTTCTCTTTGTTTTTGCTTCTTGGGTCTTCCTCTCTCTTCTTCATTTCCACCAATACTTTCATCTTCATCCATATCTTCAATCTTCACACTACTCAAAGTAAGACTTATTATTTATAGGTTTGTCTTGTTGTGTAGGATTTGTAAAGCAAGGAATAACCTCAAAAGCACATTTTTCTTTATGTTCCCCTGGAAACCCTAAATTGCAAGGATACTCTTCCAAAGTAATTATCTTCTTATTATGCTCTTATAACCCTAAATTGTTATAAACTTGCTCCATCCCCATTTCTTTATTATTTTGCTCTTGAAACACTAAAGTGTAAGGGATAACCTCTATACCACTTTCAATTTTATTACCAAGAGAGGATTCATTACTACTTGAGGAAAATAAAGATGATTTACCTAGAAAGATCTTAACATATTCTGTTATCTTTGTGTTATGATTTTCCTCCATATTTACCTTTGTACCTTTAATTCCTTATGAACTTGAACTTACATATTGTACTTTCTCATCCCTTATATCCTTCTTTGTTTCTTCTGATTGTTTATCCAAGTGAGTTATGGTGAATTTTCCATAATATTGTAGATAGGCTTTCTTTACCTCTTCTTTAGGAGTGGGATATCCTTGATTTGATATACCTTCTATTAATTTACGATTTCCTTGCTTAGCCTTGAAGTTTATCTTATGACCAGAATTTTCTCTCTCTTTCTTCATAGTTTTCATTTTGAAATCTCTTTCCAAGTAGCTAGTCTCATAACAATTACGACAACGAAATGCCATGTTTTCATAATCCACTTATTGATTCCATTCTCTTTGTTCAAATTTAATATTAAAGGATTGTGGCAAAGATTTTGAAATATCCATAGCAACATATATTTTAGTATATATAACATGCTTTTGCTCCTTAATAGTTAGTCCTTCCTTGATGAATTCTCCTAGGATATTTCCAATATTCTTCAAAACATCCTTATTGACAAGCTGATATGAAAGTCCAAAAAGCCTGATCCAAACTGAAAGCTTCTTAATAGTTTTTGTCTCAATAGAAAAAACTTCATTCCACAATCTTCAATAAAGGGCATATCTCCCTCTAAACCATGGGCCACCACTCAAAATTTATCTCTAATTTCTAAAGTAGAAAAATGACAAGGAAAAAACCTTTAGGAAGAAAATCTTAGAGTAATTTGAATTCAATCCCCACTTCCACTTGATCCAATCTTGAATCTTAAAAAACCCTAGTCAAGATCTATGGAACTTACATATTAATCCCTTGCTTTTTAATTCCATTATATTATGCTCAATCATCTCATCCTTGATGGTAATTTTTTGTGCAACATCTGCTACTTGGATTGAACTTGTATATTTGCTCATCCACTTATATTCAACTTGGGCATATTCACTTCCCACCAGGGCTTTCAAATATGACTTTCCTTCTATATTATCTAGTGGAGCTATGGCTCACTCTCAGTTTACACTCCCTCCTGGATCACATTCCCTCTTATCTTGCACTCACTCTTGGCTCACACTTCCTCCTAGCTTGCACTCCCTTCCAACTTGCACCCATCCTAGCTCATGGTAGCTTCTATTTCTTCATTCTTCTAGCGTTCCTTTGCTTTGGCAATTTTTCAAATATAATATTCATTACATTTATGGTAAGGATTTGAAGCATTAATACAATCTAAACAAAATTGTTGCTCTTTTGCCATATCATTCAGTTTGAATCGAAGGGTTAAAGAGCTAAGCCCTTTTTCCTATAAAGAAACAGACGAGTTGAATATCTTTGGGATGATGGTGATGTGCTTGGCATGGATAGCATAGAGGTTGGTGTCCTCAAAGAGATTGACCAGATAGGCCTTCGATGCCTCCTACAATGCTTCCATGGCCAAGCTTTGGAAGCACAGGTCCATCTTGAAGTCTTATACGATCTCTCTCACAAGTTGTTAGAAGGGCAACTTCCTTATAAGCAACTCTTTTGATTTCTAGAATTTGCAAATATCGCATTGGATAATGGTGTTGGGCTTGAAGTGATGCATCGTATTCATTGCTCCCATTATGAGGGAACTCTTCATCATCTTCACCACCTTTGTCACAAGTTATTTTCACCCTCAATTTATTAAATATATATATATATATATATATATATATATATATAATTTTTTATTTTATAAAATAATATCAAAAGCAAGTGTAAGTTAGGAGTACGTCTCACCTTTTCTTAACTTAGATATTTAGAGTGTAAGCCCCACCTTTTTTTGGTTTATATTTTTCGAGTGAGAGCATGGAACAAGTCTCACATTTTTTTGTTTCAAATCTTTGAAGAAATTCAAAATAATAAAAGTTTTTTGTAACAAAAACAAGTAACATGTCAAGAAAGTTATTTTTGAAATTCCTAATTGGAAGTATGAATGCCCTAGTTAGGGATAAGAGGAAGAACAAATCTATAACAAACCCTATCCATGTAGCATATGTTATATCGTAACTTATTATGAAGGATGAGATGATTGAGCATGAGTTAACGATTCTTAAAACCAAAGGGTTAATATATAATTTGTTGAATAATGGTCATTTTTTTTAGATTTGAAATTAAATTAAATTGAAGTGTGGATTAATTTCAAACTACTCCATGAATTTTCTTTCAAAAGTATTTTGGTCCATTTTATAAATCAAGAATAAAATAAGGGGTGGTGGCCCATGGTTTAGAGGAAAAAGATGTATATTTGTGACCATAGAGTGAGAATTTTTCTATGGAGAAAGAAACTATTAAATGGTTTATAGTGTAAGTTAGATTTTTTAGACTTCCATATCAACTTATCAATGAGAAGATTTTGACGAATACTAGAAATACCCTAGGGGATTCATCTAGGAAGGACCAACTACTAAGCAATGATAGTATGTTGTATATACTCAAATATGTGTTGCCATAAATATTTAAAAATCTTTGCCACAATACATTAGGATTAAATCTAAATAAAGAGAATGGGAACATCATGTTGGTTATGAAAACAATGCATTCCAATGTTACAAATGTTATTATATTGGACACATGGAAAAGGATTGCAAAGTGAAAATAATAGATATATAGACATAAAATTGGGGAAGAGACAAACTTCAATATTAAGAAAGGACATCATATTGAAGTAGAAGATGGACTCGACCAAATATTTCCCACTCCTATAAAAATGGCAAAGAAAGCCCTTCTAAATAGTTAGACAGTAGAGGCCATCTTGATTTACTCAGATTAACCATTAGAAGAAACAAATAAAATAAGGGACGAGGAATTATAGTGCATAAGTTCAAATTTTGAAGGTATTAAAAGCACAAAAGAAGACGAGAAGGCATATTTTAGTGCAAAGGAGGTGAAAGAGGTAAATTTTAATCCAGATTTTCCAAGAAGTATAAAATCCTCTCCTTGTAATAAGCATGAAATTAGTGTAGAGTTTATCCTTGCACTTTAGGATTTCAAGAGGAGCATAATAAGGAAATGAGCATAGGGTTATCCATGGAAATTTAAGGTTTGCAGGACAACATAAGAAAATAATTACTATGGATAAGTGTCCTTGCACTTTAGGGGTTTTAGGGTAATATAACAAAAATGTATTTATGAGGTTATTCCTTGCACTTCATATTGTTCAAGGTATCATAAACGTGTCTTATCATGGTTGCACTCTAGGTTTCAATCAAACCTAATATATTAGAGGCGAGAAGAGACTATCATACTTTTCGAGGCATAAGATTTACATTATGTGATGTTATTCTCTTTCCATGCAAGGTTGGTAGAAGGACATTGCCTCATCAAAATCGCTTTGCTTTTTATACAAGGTCGATGCAAAAGGGTTATCATATTTCTTGTTGACTAGATGGTTTGTAGGTTGTCTTGATTAGGTAATCGAATGGTTGGCATGAATTGTCTTTAGAACTTTCTTATAACAACTCTTACGAATCCTTCATTTGGTGTTGTCAATCAACAAAGGATGATTTCCATAAAAAATAGGTGTGAAATCTAGCTAAGTGTGAGAACACTTATGCAAGAGAGATCCCTACAAATTAGACAACTCGTATGCCTTCTTCTACTAATATTACAAGTGTCACTAACTCAAGGAGCTACTATGTTGACTTATTTAGCAAGAAATATCACCCATTAATGGCTCGATCGAAAGATTCATGCTAACCTAGGCTTGGGTTTTTCTTCATTGACTCTTGATTGAGAGTAAGTTCTCCATGTTCCCTTCTAGGAGAACTGATGGTTATCACTTGCTAGAAAAATAAATCCCCTTTTTGGCCTCCTCAAAGTTGAATAGACTATTGATTTTAACCTATCTTGAGGATTTTGATAGTGTGAATTACTTTATAGCTCCTTACTCTTTCTATGACCCCATAAACCTTAATGATCTTATGGACCCATGGATGCTTTATAATTAATGACATGGTATAAGTGCTTAAATGTAAAACCTATTTCAAAACTAAAACATGATGTAAATATTTTTTGATGTGTACAAAGTATGTTACAGAGTGGTTTGAGATGGCCTTTCATCTCATGCTCACTTTCTTGAATACTTATTAGAGACCTATATCCCACATATTGGTTACCCACTAGTCTATTTGATCATCAAGAATTGAGAAGTGGACCTCATCAACAAACATGTTTGATCAAAACTACCCTTCTTATACAATGTAGGTTTGATCAGAGTCTAGCAAGATCAAAGGCATATGCTTCATGTGATGGACATGAAAGGGTTCTGATGGGATATTTAGCTTAGTCCAATACTTGGTCCCAAGTAGCATGTGTATCCAATCTGGTGATAGGTAACCTTTGATCTTAGTAGTGAAGTCGCTTGACAAATAGATGCCAAATTTGTTAGGAGATATATCATTGTTATATCTTGCTACATAGTGAGGTTTGGGTAAGATTGGAGTATGATGGGAAGGTTTTTTAGCTACCCAAAGATCTAAACAAGGGTACCATCTAGTTGAACTATCCATTTGACCAACTCATATACTAGCCTTAATGCATATACTAATATTTTGGGCATGACTAAAGTACTCGATCCAAAATATACCATGCAATTGTGAATTAATTTATCTTTGTATATCAAAGTCTGGTGAAATAACATTGGTTTAGCTCATATTACCTCAAGGCTAGATATTTCTAGGACTATAGAAGACTTTTACTTTTTAGAGTCTTTTATTTCTACAGGGCCTCCTCTAGGTTCTTCCTCTACCCATGTATGAACAATACATCTCAGGGAGACATGACCACAATAGATTTATTTAGATGGTCTAACACATTGAATATTCTAATGGATTGGATCTTTTGAAGTGTGATTAGTTCTCATAGGATCTCTTTGCAATAGGTTGGGGAGCACTAAATGGTTATAGGATTAAGGTATGTGGTCTTAGAGCTTCAAGAACATTCTCCTTAGTAGTCATTAGGAGGTTTTACACATTTTGATTCAATGCAGCAATAGGGTGAAACCTTCTTCCAAGATTTGTTAGCCTACTTTAGGTGTTGATACCTATTGGATAAACCTTATCTTGATCCTCCATCACCTTCCTATTAGATCACGTAATGTAGTTTGATTGGACTTACGACCTCCTAGGTATTGAGGTTCTTGTTCCATTAGATATCACATATACCTCCTCCTTGTCCCAAGTTATTGTGATCTGATCTTGAGTGGAATAATTTGCTCTAAGAAGAGAGCTTTGGGGTTGGGAAGGAAGGTGATTATTCTATGCTTGTGCATCCACCATAGAGTAAGAAGTGGATGGTTAAGGATATGAAACTTCATTTGGCATATGCAAGGTCTACTAAGGATTACTTTTAGGATAAACATTGGGGATATAAGCCTCTTGGTAGGGGTAGTACCATGCATTAGGGTCTTCCACATAGTTATTTTACATGGAGATAAATACCTAATAGGGTTAGGGGGAACCTATTAGAATGGGGCAATACAAGCACTTTTTACTGGTTCAATCTCTTGGTATGACCTAAGTTCCATTTGGGATAAAAATTAAAGCTTTGATACCCATTTAGAGGAGGCTTTTAGCCTTGATTATAAGGAAGGTCTTAAATTATTCTGATATTGAAACTTATGGGTATTTTGCTACCTTCTAAAGGCTATGACCTCATTATAGACCATCCTTAGTAGGTTCCTCATATTATCTAGCTCATATAAGTAAGGACTTGTAGAGGGGTATTCAAGAGTAGGGATAGAGGTCTAAGAATTTACATGGTTCATAGCAAGAGTAGGTTGAAAAGTGGTGGGATAAATTATTTAAGGGGGTTGATATGGTGGTTGGATGTTTGGATATAGAGGCATGGGGAGCCTGGGCTCTAACCTTCTTATTTAAATCAAATTGTTCTTTATTTGGATGGCTATTCCATAGGTCACCGATAGAGAGTTTCCTCCTCTAGACTTGATCATTATGGCTATTTCAAAGTTAAAATCTTTCAAGTAATAAATAAAAAACATACTTGGTAGAGGGAAGATTTCCATAGGGATTCTTTACCAGGTTTTATGAAACTAGGTGTTGAATTCATACATCATCTCTATAGGCTCTCTTGATGGTTTCTCTAGGAGAGACACACCATCATCCTTCTCTATGAATCTATCAAGCAACAAGTTTGTGATATCAATTTCTAATTAAGTGTGGGGGAAGGCTTATGTACCACTCTTGCACTTTTTCTTTGAAAGAAGTTGTCAGTATTTTTAGGGCCACATTCTACTGCTCAATATTGTATACCATGCATAGGCTTATCATGAGATGTAGATGTTATATAAGCATGGTCACATCCTCACCATTGAAGTAAGGTAGTGATTTGAATGTTGAGTTTGATATTGAGTTCCATGGTATAGGAGGAATAGGTGGTTGTAGGGGACCTATATCATACTAAGTTTGGTACCTTCTTGGAGATTGGTTCATATTTATAGCCATATTATGACGTTGGGACATTTTTCTAGGTACTTGGTTTAGGGGTGGCACTAGTGCTTGTGGATTTGTTCTTATAAAGAACCTAATGATAGGACTTTCACTCATAAATTTTTGGTCTTTTCATATTTAATGGAGTGGATTCACCAAGTGAATAACAAGTTGATTGAGATCTTCACTAAAATGTATGCCAATAAACTATTGCAAGCATGGTGGCTACTTTTGGGTCCTTTTTATTTCGTGGAGTCTTCGGGTAAATTTTTTGATGCTTAAATAAGTAAAATAGACTAAGATATTCACTAAAACCTCAATCTAATATTTTTTTGTTGGGAAAATAAAAAACTAGATTCATCCTATCAAGCATGCTAGTAAAAGTATTATGCACACAGTGGATATTACAAATACAATTTTTACTCTTTTATGTTTCTTTATGGGATGAAGTGTTAAGATCACCCAATCAAGTGCATCACTAAAACTATTATCTACTCAAAATTTCATGGCCTCCTATGCGATGTCTAGGTGCCCTTGGCACTTGCACCTCACATTGAGCAACACAGTAGAGAAGCTCCATGAGTGTGGGGCACACTCGTAGGAAAATATCCAACATTTTGCTAAATCCAAATGCTTGCCTAATGTGATATTTATGCTCAAATTCCTAAACTAATTGTATACATTCAAGGGAAAAGAGAGAGAGATTGCAAAAAATGAAACCTAATCTAATGAAGGTGATACATCAAGATCAAAATATTCCTTCTATGCATAACTAGAATGAAATGAATACATGCATCATCTGCCAATAGCTAGAAAGTGAACATAGTCTTGATCCAACAAACATGCACTCACACATAAGATGTACATAAGAAATAGGTCAGAGCAAAATTAGTCATAGCTTTATTATATACAAATATTCTAGATCAAAAGAGGCTCAAATACCATTAACAAAACAACTCAAGGCTTGAGTCTAGATTATTACATAAAAGGAAAATGTAAAATAAAATACACATAAGGCTAGGTATTAGGCATGAGTAGACAATTTTTGATACCTTACAATGGAGGTGAAACCATGATTTATAAGCAAAACTAAGGTTTCTTTGCCTCAAAACTATACAAGTAACTCAAAATTTCCTTTCTAAAATCGAGCAAGATATTGATCTTGTATTCGATGTTTATGGGCTTGAGATCTCTGGTATTAATACTATCAATACCAAAGGGTTAAAGATCTATAGGTTTGGAGCCTCTACTACTATTGCCAACTAATTTCATAAGAAATTTCCCAAAAATTGAGTACATAATTCATTCATAATAAATTTTGTTGGACCTAAGACCTTTAGGACTGGAGCTCCACTACTACTACCTTAAAAGGTGCCAATAATTTTTTCTATAATATCATTGCTATATGATGTGGTTAGGATATCCTTATCATATAATAGGATGGTTGGTTTTTCTTCTCTTGATCTTCTCTTTCATCCACATTCTCCTCCTTGGGTTGTTGATTATTGAAATAGGATGGTCTACGAGACTTTGTGATTTGGATGTTTCAACATTCCTTTTTATCTTTTACAGGTTGTTAGATTTACCACCTACCAATGATCCATGGCAAGACTTCTTTGGGTGTGAATTCTAAGCTTAAGACTTTGTGGAATACTGATGTGCTTGCCATATGTCTTTTGTACTAGCCAATGGTTAGTTTTTTCTTTGACTTGTTTGGCTACCTATTGAGTTGGCTTGCATGGATTATTTTTGGTTACTTCATTGGGAAAATGTGTTTTTCATAGAACTAAAAAATCAATGGTGTGCATATATTTTAGAAATTTCATGGCTCTCTTAACTCCTCACATCAATGATCGATATTGACCAACAATTAGATGATCTATGTGACATCAAAATTCTCTAATAGAGCCCCTTCATAAAAAAAATATCTTTCATTGATATGTAAGAATCACATCCTACATAGCCTAAAACTTTATGAGGTCCCTTCCACACAAAAAATATCACCCATCGTTGTTTGCAAAAGTGTCAGTGTGCTTTGCTTCTGCTTTCCTTCCACTGATTTACTAAGGATAATTTATAAAATTATCCAAGGCAAGAAACCCTCCTCAGTGTAGTGAGTCTTCACTATAATAGTATAAAGCAATAGAATGAAGCAAACTACTTATGTGCAAGAGAAACAATTAATTTCTAATTATCATAATTTATTAAAAAAGGAAGATTCATATTGGTCCCAAAAATCAAGAGAGAGAGATTAAATAAAGAGATAGAAATGACATTTTTTTCATGCTATAGCCAATATAATTTATCTTTTTTCAAATAAAAAATATTTCAACTCCAGATGGAGGAAATATTGAGGAAAAAGAAGATATCATGAAGGAAGCAATTATTTATTTCAATGATATTCTCTTGGATTTTGGGAAATATAAGGAGTCTTAATGTAATCTCTTACAAAATATTCTATCAATTGTCACATAGGGATAAAATAAAATTATGAGGAATAAGATCTCTACAGAGGAGCTATAGGAGGTACTTTTATCTTTCCACCCTAACAAGACACTTGGAATTGATGGATTTCTAACAATTTCCTTTCAAATAATTTGGATTTATTGAAGAGTGATATGTTGGATGCAATTGAAGAGACCAAGAAAAAAACATAATAAGTGAGATCAATGCCACGTTTATTTCATTGGTTCCCAAGAAAAGCAAGATAAAATATTTAAATAATGTTTGTCCAATAAGTCTTTGCAATGTGATTTATGAGATAATTTTAAAACTTGTGATAAAGTGTTGGAGATTGATGCTGACTATGAAAATACACAACCAAAAGTTCTCCTATGAATTTGAAGAAGGCCAAAAGTTTCTATAGGTCTTGAAGAGTCACTATGACTGTTGGACTTCCTAGAATGTGAAATGAATTGTTGTAACATAATTTTATCTCATGTGAATGTACAATAGTGTAAAATAACTAGATAATAATATGGAAAAAGCTTTGTAATACTTCTAAGTTTATTTAGAATACAAACAACATTCTATTCCATTCAATTTATGAAATACATGCTTGTTGTCCCAATTTTTCTGAAACCTACAATCAACTGTCAAAGTTCATAACTTTTGATTTACAACTCCATTTTGTGCATGTCATACACCGTTGGAAAGGTATTTTTGCTTAGAATTCACTTAAAATGTTTCATCAAATTATAAGTAGTTTTAGTCCCTCAAACTTAAATTGTACTACGTTGCTACAAAAATTACTGTATTTTTGCTGCTGCAATCTTTTTCTTGCTGTAATTTTTGCTAAACTTTTTGCTCTTCATTTTTTGGATTAAATACTTCATTTGGTATCAGAGCTTAGCTGGTTTTTGAATTTGAGTGAAATTGGTTTCATGGTTATTCTAACATTTGATCAATTTCTTGGACAAGTTCATTGAAGAAAAACTTCATTTGTTGTTGCTTTAGTCTAATGGCCAAATTCAACAACTCATTACCCATTCCTGAAGTTAATGGGTAAGATAATGATTATTGGATCATAAATATGATAAAAATGTTAACTAGAAAATATATTTGTGAGGTAGTGGAAAGTGGTTATGAAGAACCACTTTAGTGGAACACATTACAAGGAAATGATATGACAAAAAAAAGGGAAATAAAGAAGAACTCATTAGCCCTCTACCATATTCAGTCTACTCTTGACAAGAGTTTATTTCCATGTATTGTTGCTACTATATTAGCCAAGGAGGATTGGAAGTCTCTTCAAGAGGCTTACCAAGGAAGTGATAAAGTAAGAATGGTAAAGTTTCAAACTATGAAGAAAGATTTTGAGAATATTCAAATGAAAGAGGCTAAAGTGTGGGTGATTATTGTGTTAAAGTGAAGGATATGGTGAACAAGATGGCCAAACTTGGAGAGACCTTAAAGAAAGAGATAGTTGTGAAGAAGGTATTGAGATATCTTACTTCTAAATGAAATTATGTTGCAATAATTTATTAGGAGAGTAAAGATTTTTCTACACTTGAATTTGATTGTCTAGTTGGTTCTCTTATGTCACATGAGGAAAGACAAAGAAAAACTAGTAAAGAAAATGAGGAGAATGCTTTTAATTCTAAATTTAAAGTTTTTGAGAATGAAGAATTAAGTCCAAGCACAAGTAAACTAGCACATGGAAGAGGAATAAATCAAAATTACTCAAGAGGTAGAGGAGGAAGAGGAAGAGGAGATGTTACTATTGGAAAAGGACATGGAAGGGTGATAAAAAAAAGTTGAAATTATGATTGCTATAGAATAGACCACATTGCATGATATTGTAGAGTGAAGACCACAAATGGATATAGAAGAGCTCACTATGTATGTGAGGATGAAGTTTCACAAGGTAATTTATTTTTGACTAGTGACATGCTTGAAAAGACTAGTCAAGAAGTTTGGTATCTAGATTCTAGTTGTTCTAACCACATGACTGAAAAAAAAGAGTTGTTTGCTGATCTGAATGAGAATTTAAAGACCAAGATCATTCTTTGGAATTATAATGATTTGGATGTGGCTACAAAATGCACCATGGAAGTTGGAACTAAAGAAGGTACAAAGAAAATTCATGATATTTACTATGCTTCCAATTTGAAGAATAATTTTTTGAGTGTTGGATAACTTGTAGAAAAAACTATAAAGTTGTGTTTGATAACAATGAATGTATCATCTATGACAAGATTAATAGGAACTGTATGGTCACCATTTTTCCTATGACAAAGAATAAAATGTTTCCTTTGAATTTATGAGAAAAGAGAGTATGAACATGACACAAATGACACTTGAAGATAAGAATTGGCTTTGGCATATCAAATTTAGACACCTAAATTTTAAAAGTTTGGAATATTTGTCTTCAAAAGATATAGTAAATGGACTACCTAAAGTTGGAGAGCACAAGGGTGTGTGTGAAGCATGTGTGATTGGAAAGCATGCAAGGAAGGATTTTCCAAAAGGAAAAACATGGTGGGCCTCATACCCACTTCAACTTGTACATCTTGATATTTATGGACCTATGCAAACACAAAGTTTGGGTAAGTATTCATATTTTCTCACATGCAATAATGAATTTTCAAGGAAGTGTTGGGTGTGTTTTTTGAAACATAAGGATGAAGCTTTTGACATGTTCAAGATTTTCAAAGCATTGGTTGAGAATGAAAGTGGATATAAAATAAAGTGTTTGAGAACTGGCCATGGAGGGGAATTTTGTTCAAATGAATTAATTAATTTTTGCAAACAATATGCATCAAGACACAACTCACTACTACCTATACACCACAACAAAATGGGGTAGTTTAGAGAAAAAATAAAATCTTTGTATAAATGACAAGAAGCATGTTGAAGATAAAAGGTTTGAGCAATTCTTATTGGTCTTATGCAATTGATATAATAATTTACATTCTCAATAGATGCTCCACAAGAACACTCCACAAGAAGACTCCACATGAAGCATGGTATGACATAAAACCCACTGTAAGTCATTTGAGAGTTTTTGGTTGTCTTGCATATGTACATGTGAATGATGAAGTGAGAAATAAGTTGGATCCCAAGAGTGAGCCATGCATTCTTGTGGGATATTCTAAAACAAGTAAGGCATATAGACCTTATGATCCAAAAACTCACAAGTTTATAGTCTCTAAAGATGTAATTTTTTATGAAGGGGGAGTGTATAGTCATCAAACATTTGCAGGAAAAATATATGATGTTGAAGAAGATAATATAATTGGGGGATATCCTTCAAATATTCCCTCTACTCCTCTAAGCCTTCCTAACAGCCCTTCAACAAGTTCAAATGAGACTACACCAAGTTCAAACACAAGCAACTCATCTACAAGTCCCACCAAGAATAAAAATAAAGGAAAGAGAATACAAAGCAAATCCATCCAACCAAATGATGGACAAGAAATTTCAAACCAGGTTAACAAGAAGCCAATTGCAATAGTTGGACCAAGTTGTTTCAAGATTGGAAAAGCTCAAAATGTATGGTTATGATGAAGAAAAACCAAAATGTGAGTTGGTGAATTATGCTCTATGTTTCGAAGCTGATTTAAAACCATCATGTTATGAAAATTCTTGTACTAATGATGTTTATATGAAAGTAATGAAAGAAGAAATTGAGTCCATTGAAAAAATGATGCTTGGGAAATTGTGAAATTTCCTAAGGATAAGAAGATTGTCGGATCCAAGTGGGTCTAAAAAACAAAGTTTAACAATGATGAAAGCAAAGAAAAATATAAAGCAAGGTTGTTTGCAAAAGGATTCACTCAAAGATACGGTGTGGATTATGAATAAACACTTGTCGTAGTTGTAAGACAAGAGATAATTAAGATGGCTTTTTTATTGACAACAAATAAATAGTGGAAGGTTTATCACATGGATGTGAAAGGTACATTCTTGAATGGTTATCTATATGAGGAGGTTTAAGTTTAGAAACCTTAAGGCTTTGAAGTGGAAGGAAAGGAAAACCATGTTTACAAATTGAAGAAAGCATTGTATGGATTGAAGCAAGCACTTAGAGCATGATACTCAAGAATTGATGGGTACTTCCAATATTGTGGTTCTAAGAAAAAATAAGAATGATCCCACACTCTATTTCAAGAATTAAGGTGATGATATTCTTCTTGTGTGCCTATATGTTGATGATTTGATCTATATGGGAAGTAGTTCAAAGATGATGAATGATTTTAATCATGATATGATGAAGGAATTTGATATGAAAGATTTTGGATTTATGTAATACTTTCTTGGTGTGGAAGTACATCAAGGTGATGGCAAAATTTTCATTTTTCAATCAAAATATGCAAAATATATGTTGAAGAAATATGGCATGGAAAATTTTAAACTAGTTTGGATACATATGGTACATGAAGAAGTGTTGTGTAGAGATGATGGAGAAGAGAAGGCTAATGAAAATTTGTTTAGAAGCATTGTTGGGAGCTTAATATTCCTTACTACAACAAGACTTGATATTGCATTTGCAGTTTCACTTGTATCAAGGTACATGAATAAACCTTCACAAAATCACATGAAAGAAACCAAGAGAATCTTGAGTTATGTCAAAGGAACCTTAAATTTTTGCATACATTATGATGTTGACAACAAAATAGAGCGTGTTGGATACAATGACTCATATTAGGGAGGTTGCTTAGATGATAGAAAATAAACTTTTGGAAATTGTTTTTCACTTGGTTCAGGAGTGATAACATGGAGCTCAAATAAATAAAGTATTGTTGATTTATCTTCTACAAAGGTAGAATATGTTGCAACTATTGCAACAAGTACAAAAGCACTTTGGTTGAGAAAGGTACTTGAAGAGATTGGTGAAGTTCAAAACAATTCAACAATAATTTTTTGTGACAACACAAGTGCAATCAAGATTGCAAAAAATCCAGTCCATCATAGTAAAACTAAATAGAATGATTTAAGGGTTCATTTCATAAGATACATGGTGGAAGAGAAGGTTGTAGATATCAAATATTGTAACACCAAACAACAACTTGTAGACCTGTTTACCAAAGGTGTCAATAAAGAATAATTTTTGAGATCAAACGATAAAATTAAATTACCACTCAGTATCAAGGGGGAGTATGTTGGATATTTATGTTGACTAAGAAAACGAAAAAATCAAATTTTCTCCCATGAATTTGAAGAAGGCCAAAAGTTTTTATACGCCTATGAATGTTGGACTTCCTAGAATGTGAAATGAAGTGTTGTAACACAATTTTCTCTCTTGTAAATGTACAATAGTGTAAAATAGCTGAATAATATTGTGGAAAAAGCTTTGTAATACTTCTAAGTTCATTTGGAATACAAAATAACATTCTATTCCATTCATTTTGTGAAATGCATGCTTGTTGTCCCTATTTTTCTAAAAATAATAAACTTTCAAAGCTCATAACTTTTGATTTACAGCTCTGTTTTGCATGTGTCATACACCGTTGGAAAGGTATTTTTGTGTAGAATTCACTTCCAAAATTTCATCACTTTTTGAGTAGTTTTGTTCTCTCAAATTTAGACTATCCTGCGTTGCTACTAAAAAATATTGTATTTTTTGCTGCTGTAATTTATTTCTTGCTGTGGTTTTTGCTGCTGCAATTTGTTTCTTGCTACGGTTTTTGCTACACTTTTTGTTGTTCGTTTTTGGGTCAAATACTTCATAAAGAGATTGATTTTTTTTTATATTATGTTATATCAAATAAGGAAGCTAGTTTTATTCATCTTAGACAAATTATTGATGGTGTAATCATTATACATGAGTCTATACATTCTTTTCATTTTAAAAAAGAGCTAGATATGCTTATAAAATTATATATGAACAAAGCATATGATAAGGTTTGTTGGAGTTTTCTACTTGATATTAAAAAAAATCTTAATCAAGGTTGGCATGAAAGGATTATATGTTGTTATAGCACTTCAAATTATATTTTGATACATGGATACCTTACTAGATACTTCACCTCATGGACTTTGCTAGGGTGGCCCACTATCTCCTTATTTATTTATTATTCTTGTTGAGGCATTGAGGAGAGAATTCTCAAAAGCAAAAGTGGATGGAAAAATCAATGGTATTCAACTTTCAAACAAAATGACCCCTTTGGATCTCATCTCTAATTTATTGGTGATACTTTTCAATAAGGCCATATAATTTAAATCAATACTATCACTTCATGAGAAGGTTGCTAGATAATTGGTTGATACTCTAAATTCTAGGATTATTTTCATTAACACGATCTTAGATTTGCAATAGATTGTTATGGACATTAAAAGTTTTAAAATTGAAAATTTCCATCAATATTTTTAGGCATTCCTTTGTTTTTTAAAGGAAATAAGGAGCCTTGGGACTCAATTTTGGATAGAATGAAATATTATTTAGCAATATAGAAATATAGCTTCTTAACCATGGCTAGAAGTCCACAACTCATGAAGAATTCTTTGCAACCTATTACTTTGCATAAGATGTCACTTTCAAGATTAATATGTTAATATGGTATTTGAATTTGTTAAAATTCAAAGTGATTATAATTTATAAATTATAAAGGTCTTAAGAAGACGCCGACATCATTGATTTAATGAAGCACCGAAATCCATGACAAAAGGTGAAATTATATATAAAAGCAATGCCAAAGGGGCATTGAACTTACCCTTCATCGATTAAATTACATGCGACCAAGTGAGAGAATAATTCGTGCAATCATTGAGGAAGAAGATAAATTCGAGTTGTCTTTTAGCGCCAGGGAAAAGACGAAAAAGGGAGGGCTTAAGCCTCACTCCCATTGGATGTGGTGGTCCATTGGCAGCACACGTTTTTTGAGGGCATTGGGAGTGGAAGTATCCACGATCAATTCGCGTGGAGGTTGTTTGCATGTTTGTATTGAGCACTGTGGGAGAAAACGTTTTGAATGAGCTCGTTTTGAGCACCAAGGTTGGAAGAAAGAGCACGAGGTGCTCTTTGGGTTCCAAGAGTACATCTAGCACACATGATGGTCTAGCCCATGGCTAGGGCGCACAAGGAGGCAGAGATTGGGGGTTCGAATCTCATAAGTGGCAAAGGTAATTTTTGTTAAATAAATTTTTATTTGCCTAAAGTCTTTCCTAAGGTAAAAGGGAGTTATAAGGGTAGAATGAAAAGTTATTTGTTTGGAAATTGATTTATGCTATAGGAGTTATAAGGAAAGTGGATTTGATTTTTGCCAAAGTTCTTATTGCTATTAAAATTTAATTAAAGAGGTTTTTGAGTTAAATTTTGGTGGATGTTAAATTTATTTTAATTGGGAGATTATAAGGTGTTATTTGGAAAATATTTTATGTATGTTGATGGCTGTTTTTAAAGATGGAGTGATAAGGTGTGATTGAGTTTTTGTATTACATTGTGGGAAAGATTTATCTTCTAACCTCTTTGAGTTTGGCATAGAAATTGTTTTTATTGTGGTAGATTTATGAGATCCCTTAATCATCAAGAAAAAGGTATGAGCACATTCTTCCATATTTGAGTTGATTGATTGGTTTTCTGGAAAATAAGTTTGTTGTGAAAAGGACTTGATTAGGGTTTCCTATTGAGTGTGTTGAGTTAATGCTTCAAGGTTTTTTGGAATAATGAGTTGTTGTTAAAACCTTGTTTTATAAGCATTATTGTTGAAGCCATTGGTTGAGTGAAGAACTTGAACTAGGGTTTGAGTATTATTGTTATGTGGGAGTTGTTTTATAAGCATTGTTGTTGAAGCCATTAGTTGAGTGAAGAACTTGAACTAGGGTTTGAGTATCATTGTTATGTGAGATTTGTTTTATAATCATTGTTGTTGAAGTGAGTTGTTGAGCAAAGAACTTGAACTAGGGTTTGAGTATCATTGTTATGTGAGAATTGTTTTATAAGCATTGTTGTTGAAGTGAGTTGTTGAGCAAAGAACTTGAACTAGGATTTGAAAAGAACATGAGTATCATTGTTATGTGAGATTTGTGATTGAGCATTTTTGGAAATATTTTGAGTTGGTGTTTATATGCTTGGACTAGGGTTTGTGAAAAATGAGTGTTTCATTAAGTGATTGGTTGAGTAGAGTTGGTTGAACATAGTCAAGCGGATGTGTGAAGTGATTGTTCAATTTCCATAAAATAAACTATTCTATATTATGAATTGAGTTTAAAAAGTGATTGAGCATTGAGTTGAAATTGAAGCATATTGAGTCTCTAACAATTCTCCTTATGTTTCTAAGAGAGTAATTGAGCATTGTGATTAGTATGGAACATATTGAGTCTCTAAAAATTCTCTTTATGTTTCTATGAGATTGGACAAGTTCTATGTGGACTTGTTGAGCAGAGTTAAGCAAGTTCTGTGTGGACTTGTTGAGCAGATTTGAGCAAGTTTTGTGTGGACTTATTGAGCAGATTTGAGCAAGTTTTGTGTGGACTTGTTGAGCATATTTGAGCAAGTTATGTGTGTACTTTTTGAGAAGATTTGAGCAAGTTCTGTGTGGACTTGTTGAGAAAATTTGATCAAGTTTTGTGTGGATTTGTTGACCAGATTTGAGCAAGTTTTGTGTGGACTTGTTGAGCAGATTTGAGCAAGTTCTGTGTGGACTTGTTGAGTAGAGTTAAGCAAGTTCTATGTGGACTTGTTGAGCATATTTGAGCAAGTTCTGTGTGGACTTGTTGAGCAAAGTTAAGCAAGTTTTGTGTGGACTTGTTGAGCAGATTTGAGCAAGTTATGTGTGGACTTGTTGAGCAGATTTAAGCAAGTTCTATGTGGACTTGTTGAGTAGATTTAAGCAAGTTCTATGTGGAATTGTTGAGCAGATTTGAGGATAGATTTTGGTGTATATTTGAGGATAGATTTGTGCCAGACCAAAGATAGAGATTGATCAGATTTGTGCTACACCGAAGGACTGTGTTTAGTGCATATTTGAGACAGAGCTTTGGAGGTGATAAAGAAGTTTGGACAATAGTCTCTAGTGGATAGAGATTCATCAACCAGGGCAGTGAGAATAGGTCTTTTGAGTGGGGACAAGAGTCTTCAATGGAGAGATATCCATAAGCCAGTGTAGTGGAGGCAGTAGTCTTCAAGAGGATCACCAACTAGAGCAGAGGAGAAGGAGTTCTCCTATGGATAGATATCCATGAAATTGATTTAGGGGATTGGTATCTCCTTTGGACAAAGGTCCATAAACATTGTAATAGGGAAAGGATTCCCAAGAGATTGATTGAAAATATTTTAGTGAAAGATTTTATCCATGGAGTAGCCCACATTGGGTGAACCATGTAAATTGTGGTGTCTCTATTATGTGTGGTGATTTGTGCATTGCTTTAATTATTGCTATTTATATTGCTATCTATAAATTGCATATATTGATTTGGAAAGAAAAGTAAAAAGTGGTCTTATACTGTTCACTCCCCCTCTTAGTATAAGCTTGTGTTCTTCAATTGGTATCAAAGCGGGTTTCTTCAGAAGAGTTTAATAACTTGAAGGAAAAGCTAACAAGAACACAATGGATTCTAAGAATGTGTCCTCAGATAATTTAGCAACAATATTTGATGGAAGTTACTATATATTTTGGAGTATGATGATGAAGATTTACCTAATGGCACTTGGTAATGAAATTTGGGAAGCAGTTGAATTTGGATACGATCCCTTAATTAATCCTCCTACAGATAAGGAAGGTAAGCTTCTACATCACTACAATTCAAAAGCAATGAATGCACTTTTGAGAGGTTTACATAAAATAGAGTCTATGAAAGTTATGCATTGTAAAAATGTAAAAGAAATGTGGGATAAATTGCAAAATATTTATAAAGGAGATAAAATTGTCAAGAAAGCAAAGATGCGGAATCTAAAAGGAAAATTTGAAGAATTAAGAATAAAGGATGAGGAAAATATTAGTTCTTACCTCCTTCAAATTGATGATGTTGTTAATGTTATGCAAGGACTTGGAATGAATATTGATGAATCAAATGTTTGTGATAAAGTCTTAAGAACTCTTCTAAAGAGATTTAGTGAAAAGGTTTCTGCTATAGAAGTGTCAATAGATGGTGATACTTTGAAAAGAGATATGTTGCTAGGTATGCTCATAGTATTTGAGATAA
Source organism: Wollemia nobilis (assembly GCA_028583015.1). Lineage (NCBI taxonomy): Eukaryota > Viridiplantae > Streptophyta > Pinopsida > Araucariales > Araucariaceae > Wollemia > Wollemia nobilis. The sequence continues at coordinate 1,849,745 of JAQPPZ010002274.1, forward strand.
GAACAAAAGATCATATTCCCTAGAAGGAAGCAACCTTCAAAGCAATCAAGAATACAAAGGGTAAGAAGTCAGAATCAAGCAATGAGTCATCCAGTGATGAAGAAGCCAATTATGGTAGAAGAGATAAGGACTATAAAATATCCAGAGATCTAAAATCTGTTAAATGTTTCAATTGTGGAAAGTATGGATATTTTTCAACAGATTATCAAGAAGCTAAGAATAACAATGGTGAAGAAAAACAGGATCACAAGAACAGGGAATCAAAAAGATATAGGCACCATAAGAAAAGTGAGGATGGACAAAGCATACAAGAAAAGAAGTTCTTCCAAAGGTAAAAGAGGAGCTACTATGCGGATAAGGCAAGTAAGTACTCAAGTGATAGTGATGCTAGTATTTCAGACAATGATAAAGATAAAGTTATTTTTATGATTTAAGAAACATAACAAGTTAAGAAAAGAACTCTAGTAATTCTCAAGTGTTTTATATGTGGTAACTTTGGACATCTTGAAGATGATTGTACAAGGGATGGTTATAGTTTCAGTGATGATGAATATGTAGATGTACTTGAAGGACCAGATGAAAACCTTCTAATTGCATTAAAAGAAGAAGTAGGTGATCCTACAAAATACAAGCCAACAGAAAATAAAGATGTGGACAAAGGTAAACAAATAGAGGAATATTTAGAAAAGGATGGATATGATCTCAAGGGAGAACTTATCTATGCTCTTGAAACAATAAATAAGGTAAGAAAACAAAACTCTAAACTTGAGTTCCATTTTCAAGAATGTGATGAAGAGAGAAGGATGCTTATAGAGGATTTAGAAAAATAAAAGGCTAAGGCAAAAAGGTTCAAGGATAAGTTAGAAGCAAAGATCTTAGAATGTGAAAAATTAGCACAAGAAGTGGCACTACTAAGAGAATATTTAGAAGACTCCAAGGTCAAGCTGAAAGGGTTCAAAAAGAACTCAAAGAACTTGGATAAGTTCATCAAGACGTAAAATCGTACATCAAGCAAAACAGGTCTTGGATTTGAAAAGGCTCAAAAGAAATGGGAAGGAGAGTCAACTTCTATTTATCTTCATTTGAAGAAACTTCAGATGAAGATATTTCATAAGAAGATAGTGTAAAAGAAGAGTGAGACATCTGAGGATGAGTTGGACAATAGAGAGTTTAACAAGAACATGAAAAATGCACAAAGAAGATACAGATGGAACAACAATCAGAATAGGTCAAGAGAGACTAAGAGACCAATGAGTTCAAGACAAGGAAACTTAAATGGGAGATGCTTTTCATGTCACAGGTTTGGGCACATGGATTCACAATGTAGGACACATGAAAGATAGAAATACGGGAACAAATAAATTTTCCATGGGTATTGCTACTCATGTAATCAGTTTGGTCACAAGGCAATAAATTGTAGGGTTCATGACAGAAGAGAATATGGCTTCACTAGGAGACATCCTAAGACATTTGCGCCTCCAAGGAATAATAACATCAAGTGCTATAAGTGCAATAATAATGGTCACACAACAAAGTGGTGTAGAGCAGACATTCCAAAAATAAGTATGAATGAGAACAAAAAACAGGAACAAGAACAGGAACAAGAATATGAACAGGAACAAGAACAGGAATAGGAACGAGGAAGAGAACGAGAACAGGAAAGGAACAGGAAACAGAACGAGAGGGAACGAACGGAATATAGAGATGAACAGGAACAAGAATAAGAACAGGAACATGGATATGAATAGGAACAAGAACATGAACAAGAACATGGATAAGAATGTAGACATGGATATGAACATTGAAAGAAATAGTCATAGGAATCAGAAGGATCAGATAAGAAGAAAAGAGGATAAAGGTAAAGAAAAATGCTTTTTGGGAGTAGAAATACTCCCACCTCAGAATTAACCACCTTTAGAGGAGGTGGGGGAGGGGCTAAGCTAAGAGCCTCATTCTTAGCCCCGAGCCCCAAAGGTGACCCTTTGGCATTAATGTCAAAGGGGGAGAGAATTGAGTAAGGGGGAGAGATTTGGTACTTGAGAGAGTAATGAGATAGGGGGAGCAATGTCCCAGGGGGAGCAAAACAAAGGAAAGGTCAAATTTTTAGTTTAAAGAATTTGGGTTGCCATCAATGACAAAGGGGGAGATTGTTGGACATTTTGAGCTCATTTGGTTGTCATTGATGTCAATATGAAAAGTTATCATTGATGCCAAGGTGAACACATAAAGTTGTCATTAAAACCATGGAGTACATCATTATTGCCACCAGGAACAATACGAAGAGTTGAAAAAAGGTGTCAAATATGGTTTTATAAGGGTTTGTGTTAAAACCATGGTGGAAAATTAAATGGTTTTATTAAAACCATTATGAGGATATAAAGGCTTCCTTAAACCATGGTGGCAGAATAATTTACATCAAACCCATGGAGTACAAAGAAAGGTTTAAAGTTTATCTCAAGAAGGCTTTAATTTTTATTAAATTCAAAGGTTTATAAAATAATTTATAAATTATAAAGGTCTCAAGAAGGCGTCGACATCATCGATTTAATGGAGTGTCGGCGTCCATGACAAAAGGTGAAATTCATATATAAAAGTAATGCCAAAGGGGCATTAAACTTACCCTTCATCGATTAAATTACATGCAACCAAGTGAGAGAATAATTTGTGCAATCGTTGAGGAAGAAGACAAATTTGAGTTGTCTTTTAGCACCAGGGAAAAGACAAAAAAGGGAGGGCTTAAGCCTCATTCCCATTGGACATGGTGGTCCATTGCCAGTGCATATTTTGCAAGGGCATTGGGAGTGGAAGTATCCACGATCGATTCGTGTGGAGGTTGTTTGCATGTTGGTCTTGAGCGTTGCGGAGGAAAACGTTTTGAATGCGCTCATTTTGAGTACCAAGGTTGGAAGGAAGAGCACGAGGTTCTCTTTGGGTTCCAAGCGTACATCTAGCGCATGTAGTGGTCTAGCCTATGACTAGGACGCATGAGGAGGCAGAGATTAGGGGTTCAAATCTCATAAGTGGCAAAGGTAATTTTTGTTAAATAAATTTTTATTTGCCTAAAGTCTTTCCTAAGGTAAAAGGGAGTTATAAGGGTAGAATGAAAAGTTGTTTGTTTGGAAATTGATTTATGCTATAGGAGTTATAAGGAAAGTGGATTTGATTTTTGCCAAAGTTCTTATTGCTATTAAAATTTAATTAAAGAGGTTTTTGAGTTAAATTTTGGTGGATGTTAAATTTATTTTAATTGGGAGATTATAAGGTGTTATTTGGAAAATATTTTATGTATGTTGATGGCTTTTTAAAGATGGAGTGATAAGGTGTGATTGAGTGTTCGCATTGCATTGTGGGAAAGATTTATCTTCTAACCTCTTTGAGTTTGGCATATAAATTGTTTTGATTGTGGTAGATCTATGAGATCCCTTAATCATCAAGAAAAAGGTATGAGCACATTCTTCCATATTTGAGTTGATTGATTGGTTTTTTGGAAAATAAGTTTGGAGTGAAAAGGACTTGATTAGGGTTTCCTATTGAGTGTGTTGAGTTAATGCTTCAAGATTTTCTGGAATAATGAGTTGTTGTTAAAACCTTGTTGTTGAAGCCATTGGTTGAGTGAAGAACTTGAACTAGGGTTTGAGTATCATTGTTATGTGGGAGTTGTTTTATAAGCATTGTTGTTGAAGCCATTGGTTGAGTGAAGAACTTGAACTAGGGTTTGAGTATCATTGTTATGTGAGAGTTATTTTATAAGCATTATTGTTGAAGTGAGTTGTTGAGCAAAGAACTTGAACTAGGGTTTGAGTATCATTGTTATGTGAGAGTTGTTTTATAAGCATTGTTGTTGAAGTGAGTTGTTGAGCAAAGAACTTGAACTAGGGTTTGAAAAGAACATGAGTATCATTGTTATGTGATATTTGTGATTGAGCATTGTTGGAAACATTTTGAGTTGGTGTTTATATGCTTGGACTAGGTTTTGTGAGAAAGGAGTGTTTCATTAAGTGATTGATTGAGTAGAGTTGGTTGAGCCTAGTCAAGTGGATGTGTGAAGTGATTATTCAAGTTCCATAAAACAAACTATTCTATATTATGAATTGAGTTGAGAAAGTGATTGAGCATTGAGTTGAAATTGAAGCATATTGAGTCTTTAACAATTCTCCTTATGTTTCTAAGAGAGTGATTGAAATTAATTGAGCATTGTGATTAGTATAGAACATATTGAGTCTCTAAAAATTCTCTTTATGTTTCTATGAGATTGGACAAGTTCTATGTGGACTTGTTGAGCAGAGTTAAGCAAGTTCTATGTGGACTTGTTGAGAATATTTGAGCAAGTTTTGTGTGGACTTGTTGAGCAAATTTGAGCAAGTTTTGTGTGGACTTGTTGAGTAGATTTGAGAAAGTTTTGTGTGGACTTGTTGAGCAGATTTGAGCAAGTTCTATGTGGAATTGTTGAGTAGATTTGAGAAAGTTCTGTGTGGACTTGTTGAGCATATTTGAGCAAGTTCTGTGTGGAATTGTTGAGCATATTTGAGCAAGTTCTATGTGGACTTGTTGAGCAGATTTGAGCAAGTTATGTGTGGACTTGTTGAGCAGAGTGAAGAAAATTATGTGAGGAATTTTTAAGCAGATTTGAGCAAGTTCTGTGTGGACTTGTTGAACAAAGTTAAGAAAGTTCTGTGTGGACCTTTTGAGCAAATTTGAGCAAGTTCTGTGTGGACTTGTTGAGAATATTTAAGCAAGTTTTGTGTGGACTTGTTGAGCAGATTTGAGGATAGAGTTTGGTGCAGATTTGAGGATAGATTTATGCTAGACCAGAGATAGAGATTGATCAAATTTGTGCTAGATCAAAGGACTATGTTTAGTATAGATTTGAGATAGATCTTTGGAGGTGACATAGCAGAGAGGATAGTAGTCTCCAATGGATAGAGATCTATCAACTAGGGCAGTGAGGACAAGTCTTTTGAGTGGGGACAAGAGTCTTCAGTGGAGAGAGATCCACAAGCCAGTGTAATGGGGACAATATTCAAGAGGATCACCGACCAGAGTAGAGGAGGAGTTCTCCTATGGATAAAGATCCACAAACTTGATTTAGGGGATTGGTATCTCCTTTGGATAGAGGTCCATAAACATTGTAATAGGGAAAGGATTCCCAAGAGATTGATTGAGAAAATTTTAGTGAAATATTTTCTCCATGGAGTAGCCCGCATTTGGTGAACCACGTAAATTGTGGTGTCCATATTGTGTGTGGTGATTTGTGCATTGCTTTTATTATTTCTATTGATATTGCTATCTATACATTACATATACTGATTTGGAAAGAAAAGTAAAAAGTGGTATTATACTGTTCACCCCCTTCTTAGTATAAGCTTGTGTTCTTCAGTTAGGTAGTCTATGAATATTGCATATTATATTTTAGACTTATCTGACATGTATCTGACATGTATCTTGATGTGATTGTATTTGTACCACTTTTATTTCTAGCTTTACGTTTTTTTTTCTTTCCCTTCTTCCTTTTCCCTAAAGCGTCTAGTTAGAATTCACAAGGAACCAACCTACTCAAAATATTGGCCCCAGGATTCCAAGTCTTGCGGCCATTCAATGTTGGCAGGGGCTTGTGGGCACACAATCCTTTTCGTTAGAAAAAACCATCTCCAACACAACCTTATTGAAACTTGGATTTGGGGATGCAACACTTAAATCAAACGTCAAGACAATTCCTCAAAATAATAGGAGGTGAATTATTTAGAATAAAAATTAAGTACATATTATCATTTAGCTTATCACATAATACAAACCCAACATACACATATAGAGAGAGGTGCTAATGCAGTTCTTATTGATGATATATCCAATGTTTTAGAAATGATATATAGGAATTTTAGAAAAACTAACAACACAATGATCCTAGTGAAATAAATGTTAAACATGATATAAATAAAAATAGTAGATTATTCAATTTTAATAAAAATAGTAGATTATTCAATTTTAAACATGATGGAGTTTAAATTTACACTCTACAGAAACCCATTAGTAATATAATATACTTCAAACACATTGGAGTTCAAAATTACACTCAAATACTATTCTTGATGGGAAATAGTAAAAGTGTTAGAAATAATTTTAACTACTCAAATATCATTTAAATGCAATGTTTACCTAGATTCTAATCTACCTTCACTTTTTTTTAAAATTAGTTATAATTTGCTAAAAATATTTTTTAATCTTAACTAATAATTTTTTTTTTATAAATTAATATTTTTTAACATGGTAAGTAAAATTATTTATGATATAACCAATTATTTTGTGTGTATAATTAACTATTGTTGTCTCTCAATTCATGTAAAGTACTTTGATAGAGATCAATATTTATTTTTTAATAATACATACGTTATGATAATATAATTTGAAAAGTTAGATTTGAGAAAAAAATAGCTTGATCTTAATAGGTTGTTGAGGTTTGAAAGAGGAATCTTCAATGTTATATAAATGTGTATGTTCTCTTCTCATTTCATAACAATCTTTACAAAATTAATTTATGCAATTTTATGTCCATATATTATCTTTATAAAGCCTAAGTCTAATAAATACTTAACCTATACATATTTATGTAAATTTATTTTTATATCATTTATTTATTAGTCATGTATTTAGGTCTAAATACCTCTTCCTCATTCTTGTATATCTTTAAAAAAAATATGCTATTATCTTTCTGTTTTATTAGTGATATCTTTTTTTTTTGATGAAAGGCCATTTTAATTATAAAAATAAAAGTCCTTTATAGCCAAAAAAAAAGTGTGGGTGGAGAAAAAAATCACACCCTGAATGTCACTAACTTATCCTAATAGCGGATAAAGAAAAACAAACTACACCATACGAGCACCATGACCATCAACAACAAACTAGAAATAATCTACATCTAGAAAGATTTTTTAAATAAGGGAGCCTGTGGCAGACAAGGCCTTATCCATTTGAAGTTGGTGGTTCCCTCCACCCATAAAAGTGCTCCTCATCCCAACCTGAAGCATGAGTAATTGGAGAAGAAGGACGAGACCAACCATAAATATACCCATGGTTGCCTGAAGTCCCCCAAATATTATTAGGCACAGGCACAAATCGTGAAGTGATCACAGGGGCAAAATTTTGGTAGGTGTACATATCTGGCTACTGCAACGGACCTCCATAGTCATGGGATCTGCTTCGAGGAGGCTGACACCATGCACGATAAGGGCATCGACATGAACGAGATCTGGATGGACAAGAAAGTGAATGATCAGAGGCCTCTCTATTGATAGCACAAGGGGCATCACCCTAGTATTTTAGTAAAGCTTGCAAATGGTCCAGCTCCATAGCCACATTTTTAGCCTGGTCACAGATCTGAAACCACACATCATGAAAAACTTTGAGTTTGTCAACAAATGATAAATCCTAAGACAGATCAACCTACTTGAAAAGAATCTTGTTTCTAGATTTCCAAATGTGAAATAAAAGGCTAACTCTGAATATTTGCCACACTTCCCTCAATAGGAGAGAAAACTGAATGGGATCACCTAGAAGGACATGATGCCAGGAAAGCTACAGGGACATAAATGGGGTAAAGAAAGAACCCACCCAATTCCAAGCGAGACTGGCCCGTCTATATGCCTAGAAAAGATGCATACAAGACTCTGGTTCTTGACAAAATGGGCTGGTTATTGAAAAAATGGGCATTAGGGCTCAGACACCCCCATGTAAGAAAGTCTACGACCAAGGGACAAACCATGATATAGTAAGCTCTAGGCAAAAAAAGCTTTCTTTGGCTCCAGATAAGATGCCCAGGCTGAATAAAATTTGGTTTTCCACCTAGATGGTGATGAGAGAAGGTTCCATTTGACATTGAGTTTGGGCACCATGGGTGCATTTGGCATAAGCCAGTCATAACCCTGCCTGGATCTGTAGCTGAGCAAGGAAGTGCTCTTATACTAGAACTAATATTTCCACCAGGGTTTCTGGGATCTGACACCTAATTTTTGCCATAAGGAGAAAGGTGTATGATCCATAACAACATCATAAATAGCCTTGTCAGTGTTGGACAAGCGAAACATCCTTTTAAAATATTTACAAGGAATCCAGTCTCTGTTTTCCCTAGAGTAAAAATCTGCAATGGCGGCAATGCCCCGCTTAAAAAATTTATGGGCATGGACCCAGGGAACTTTTCCCAATGGCTTACCCTGAAGCTTGAATATAGGGGACCACCAGACATTGAAAATATTAATGGAAAGGCCTTTATGTGATTGGACCCCCTTACAAACAATCCAAGGGTTTAATTGTTGCCAGGATTTCCATATGCTTTTAATGATAAAGGAGCCAGGGATTTTAATGAAAATTGGGGCCAACACTAGAGAGGGTAAAAAATCCTTAGAGATATTTTGGACATGGTCGACTTGAATCCCATACAGACGCCAATATTGCTCAATCCAATTTCTAAGGACATGCTCATTGTTACATACCAAACCTAGCCATCGACTAGGTTCTCCATGTGCAAATATTTCATATTTATTAGAGTAGATATTTTATTGAAAATCACCTTATCATTTTTATTTTCTTTCACTGCGTATTCACACTGTGCCTTAAATGTGGGATCTTCCCTCCTAGTGGCTATATTCTTTTACAGTAAAATCATTCATCGCTAAATTGTGTTTATATTTCCATTGTCTTCTATATTTGCTGTTATATCTAATTTTGGTGTGCTTAATCGTGTGTTGAGCGTGGGAAGGTAAGGAAGACCTTACCAAGTGGTATCAGTTTGCCTTCGATCCAAGCAAGGCCTCAGGAAATTTTGAACAATTTTGAGAGTGGCGGATCTTCCAATCACAAGACACAGCAGGTGCCAAACATGTCTTCAGCAACTCGGATTATCGTAGGCTAGCTAGCCAAACCTTGGGAGAACGTAGGTTTCAGAATAGGTCTTTCAGTGGTTCGCTTAAACAACTTCTGCTAAGCATAACACAGTCGCAGTCGCCATTCACATACCAAAAATTGCTTTTACCTAATCAATGTTTCGTTAAATTGCGAGGGAAGCCGTCAACCAATCATAATTCGTGAAAATATTCAATAATTCGGGCAAAGCTAAGGTCATTTGTTTAATTTAAATTGCTGACGTCAAATAAATTTTTTTTTTCTGTTGCGTTGGGTTTAAATATTTATCCCACATTTAGTGTATAAAGTTTGTATAGGGGTTTAAAAAGCATAAGTCACACCTTCTATGGTGTGACTTCGGTCACACGTTGGGAATTCCTTCGCGCATAGTCTGGCGGGCTTCTCTATTAGCCAATCCTTCGTGTCTTCTGTCTAGTGGTTTCGCGTTAGGTCGTGGTCTCCTGTCCAGTCTTTTGTGTCGATTTGCGGTCCAGCTATCGTGTCTTGTCCGATCTGCTCACGTCATGGTCTCCTGTCCAGTCTTCTACGTCGATTTGCGATCTAGCTATCGTGTCTTGTCCGATTTGCTCACATCTCGGTCCTTCGTGTCCTATCGTGTCCGATCTACTCGCGTGTCTTGTCGTGTCTGATATTCTCACGTGTCTTGTCATGTTCGGTCCTTCGTGTATTGTCATGTCAGGGTCTCGTCGGTCGTGTCAATTTTGCGATGTTGCTGGTCGATCTAGTCTATCTTACGTCGTGTCATATACGTGTCGCTCGTGTCTTGATCAGTCATGACACATCATCGGTATTAGTCACTATCGTGTATATCACTCAAAGCTCAAGAACTTTTAAGCAGGAGATTCTGGAAGGTGCATGAGCAACAGGTGGACCAAAGGACCTGACGGTCGACTATCAAGCTCGAATACACCCAACAAAGACATAAGAAGACCTCATCGAAGCCAAGGTATAAAAAATTCTCCTTCTCCTTTCAAAATTGGCAGTTATAATCCGAGTCATCCACTGGTTGATCCCATGGCTGCTAACCCTTCCCCAACTCACGACAATGTCACACAAGGAGAATCAGGCAACTCTGCCATTACCACTGATGAAGCTCTTCGACACTTACTAGATGGTATGGTCCAACTTAATATCAACATATCTAAACTGTTGGACACACAAAATCGACCTAATCCCAACGCTAATTCCCATAATCACTATCACGAACAAAGGAATGAGGAAAATAATGACTAGAATGAAAATTGGGAGCATCAAAGAGGCAATCCGGATAATTACAGGAATCGCTTTCATCAACAGAGATATAACCAAGATCAGGATAGGGATATGGGTTATCACCAACCGAGAGGTCCTAATAATTTTCCACGCATTGATATGCCCACTTTTGAAGGTCATGATCCTCGTGGTTGGATAGCAAATATGGAAGGCATTATGGACTTATACCAAATTAGGGATTCTGATAAAGTCCCTTTCGTTGCATCAAAATTAGGCACTGAGGCCTACCAATGGTTCGTATGGCTTAAACGCAAGAAAGGAGATACTATTTACTGGAATAATTTCACTACCTATTTTTTAGAAAGATGTGCTACGATGTCTCGTAAATCCTTCAAGAATTATCTATAGGGTCCTCTAAATACCCTTTATTCTCTTATGAAGATAAGATCCTCAGGAAGAAGAACCACATTTACATTCCACACAATTTAGAACTCAAATCAAAGATCCTCGATGAATCGCACGCTTCTCCATCAGCAGGACATTCAGGATTTTTGAAGACATATTTAAGGGTCAAAAAATCATTTTGTTGGAAAGGATTAAAAGCAGAAGTCAAACAATGGGTAGCAGAATGTGAAGTTTGCCGGTGTAATAAAGGAGAAACGATCAAATCACCAGGGTTGTTACAACCATTACCCATCCCCCGAGCGTCGGTGGGAACATATATCCATGGATTTTATTGAAGGTCTTCCTAAATCGGAAGGCGAGACGAGTAATCTTCGTAGTCGTTGATCGCTTATCCAAATATGCTCATTTTTAGGCTTTACAACATCTGTTTTCCGCAAGCAAGGTGGCAAAGGTATTTATGGATTCCATCTTCAAATTACATGGTATGCCAAAAAATATTGTAAGTGATAGAGATCCCATCTTCACTAGTAACTTTTGGCGGGAATTATTTCGACTTAGTGGTACCAAATTGAATATGTCTTCGGCTTACCACCCACGGACGGATGGTCAAAAGAAGTAGTTAACAAATGTTTGGGTACATACTTAAGATGTTTCGTTCAAGATAAACAATATCAATGGAGCCAATGGCTAGCATTGGCAGAATGGTGGTACAACACTTCTTACCATTACTCAATTAAGATGTCTCCCTTTGAAGCATTGTATGGAACCAAGCCTCCAATAGTAGCGGATTACGTACAAGGGTCATCCAAAGTAGCCAAAGTGGATGATTGGTTCCAACAAAGGCAGTCTACACTCACCATCCTCAAATAGAATTTAGTCCAAGCACAAAATCGTATGAAACAACAACAAGATTCGCACCGATCAGAGAGAACTTTTAATATTGGGGACTAGGTTTTCCTAAGGTTGCAACCCTACAAACAATCATCGTTAAGGATAAAGTCCAGTCAAAAGTTGGCTCCACGATTCTATGGTCCTTACAAAATTGTGCGCCGCATTGGAGAAGTAGCCTATCAGTTAGAGCTACCCTCATCATCAAGAATACACTCGGTATTTCATGTTTCGTGTCTCAAAAAAGTAATTGGTCAGAAAGTGCAAGGTCAATCAGAATTACCAGTGCTCGATGAGGAAGGACACATATATCTCCAACCTGAAGAAATCTTACAACACAAAATACGGGGGTCTTCACTGTTATATCTACGTTCGATGTGCTTAATTATGTGTTGAGTGTGGGAAGGTAAGGAATACCTTACCACTCATGGGGAATTCGACCCAAAAAATACCCTATAAGAGTATTATTTTCAAACCAAGAACATGCCTGATTGAATTCATGCAGAGGAATCACAAAATCAGGTTCAGAAATACCTCGTGGTACATCTTGGGCACAAATTTCTTGGGCCGTTTGTTCATCTTCGGAGCCATTCCTCTCATTGCCAGCTTCAGACGAAGTCGGGGGAGGAGAAGCCGACATAATAACACCAACGGAGCAAGCACATTATGGAGGCCAGTACAAGCTCCCCGAGAATGAACAAAAACTATCAGAAACCCTAGGGCAACATGCAGACTGACATGCACACAACCATAGAGTCTTTTTTTTTTTTTTTCAGATAATCTAATTTTCATTTTTTGAATGAGTTTTTATTTATTTATTAAACATTTCACCTTAGTGATATCTTCTATCACTATATTTTATCAAGACCTAGTAAATTTTGATCCCTTTAAAATATCTATTACTCATTAAAACCACATCTATTTTTAGCCCCGAATCTCCATTTATGTTCTATACTATATTACTTTAATGGAAATTAAGAATGTGCTCTTGATGTAGATTTCTTTTCAAAATCATCCCATATTTAATTATTTAATTTTTTTATTTAAGACCTTTATAATAAAATTATGTTATAGTATTTTATTTTGAATTTTTAAAATGTCATCTCCACCTTGTTTTTGCTTAAAATTATATTCCTAATATATTTTTTCTATGTTGACTTTTTAAACCCATCCATCCTTAAATTCTTTATACTAGTTTAATGTACATTTTCAAATTTTAGGTATTCTAATCTAGTTTCTAACCACTCTTAATTTTTTTTTTTTTTATATTGAGGTCTAATATTTATATATTTTCAAAATTTAAGGACTTCTTTTTAGCTATTCTTTTAGAAATTTTAGTATGATTATTCAATACTTTGAACCAAAAATTTCAAAAAAATTAGGTAAGACTTACTAAAATATTCAATGATTTTTCTCTCTATAGACCTTTCATCATTCAAACTATTTTTTTCTTGTGTTTGCTATTTTTTTGAAAAAGAATTTGAAAAAATTATATTCAAACAAGATTATCTACAAGTTGGGATGAGACTTCTCCTAGCCTTAGCCAACAAAAGCACTCATTTCTTCCTTTTAACTTTCCAACAAACTTCCATAATTCTATGTTGGGGGGAAGGGGGGCAAATGTGACCCCCTTGTGCTCCTCGAACATCATGACCCCTCACGGTTGAGATTTTAGGGTTCTTCACCTATACCAAGCTGGTGCGTCGGGTGCCTTGCACCTCATGTTGGGGTTTCAATCCTAGAAAGTCTGGGGGAGTGTGGGATGCAACTCCCATGAATGACCTCCAAGGTTTTTACCCAAGGTTGACTCTTTGCTTTTGGATGTGTTCTTTGGTCCTCGTCTTCCTTTGGTTCACTAATCTACTTCTAGGCTAGGCTACTTCAAGGGAAAAGGAAAAAAAGAAAGACAATAGGAAATAAAACATAAAGTAAATTGTAGAAAATATAAACTATCTAGCCTAAGATAGGTGATACACCAAAGAAGAAAATACAATTTCCACCTCAAACCAAGGGATAGATGAACACATGAACCAAGAATGACAAAAAGTTGAACATAGGTTTGCTCATGCAATTATGCAATATGTATATTCAAAAGAAGCTTGGGGCCTGTACATGCAACTGGCTCAAGGCTTGAGTCTAGACTGAGAAAGAGAGTAGAAAAGGGAGAAAGAAAATACCACAAGTCAAATGCTTGACATAGAAATAGATCCAAAACTCATTTTCTCCATGAAGACAACTATTTATAATGTTTACAAGTAAAATCCAAAATTCAAAATTTCCCTCCTTTTCAAAATTCTTGCTTAGGCTACAATTAATATTGTTAGGTTAACACTCATATCTTGGCAACCCCCATGCTCATGCTTTACATGCATCAACAACCTTGTTGGATATGTTGTACCTTTTACAAGGGAAGGACTATACACCTCTGCACAATAAGCGGTGTTCGATCATTGAACTTTTTTGCATGGTCTTCACCTTTGTTGCCATATAGTGTCCTCATTCTCACTATTGGCTTGAGATTACCAATTATTTAAGCTGGGCTAGTGTACCCAAATCATCCTGAGCTACCGGGTCTTTCATTTGGTTATTTTGCTTTTAAGCCCATGGGTTTGGTCATTGGGATATTTTCTTGCTTTCATCTATACCTCCTCTTTAGAGGTTTGGTTGTTCCAATTTTTACAAGGGCTTCCATCTGGTCTTTAGGCAACTTAGTATTCTATTGGGACCAACTCTCAAAATTGGCCAAATAGCCCTACTCCACCCAAGTGTAGTGAGAAATCACTATATTCTAAAGCTCAATATCCTAAAAACTAACCACTTTTGGTTACAACACTAAAAGGAAATCTACATTGGAGCCAAATCTCCTAAACCATATATTTACAATGGTTGTCCAAATTAGCCAAATGTTGGATTTGCTCACCAACTTACCTAATCCTCTCATCCTCAATAGCCATAACAATGTGCCACTGAATTAAGAACACAAGCTTATACAGAGAGAGGGGGGTGAACAATATAAGATTAATTTTTACTTTCTTTCCAAACCAATATCAATTAATATCCTTAATTACAATAACTAAATATAGCATTGTGCATTAATAACTAAGATAGCAATAGTAAGCAAGAGCACAAGTCACCACACACAATTGAGACACAAGATTTAATGTGGTTCCCCCAATGTGGGGTACTCCACAAGATAATCTCCTTTTAATATTTCACACAGAAATAAGGATCCTTATCCAATACAATGATTTCTTTGATCTTCTCAAAGCTAGGCAATAAAAAGCTCACACATAACTTGTCCAAATCTGCATAACAAGCTCACACAGAACTTGTCCAAAACTGCTCAACAAGCTCACATAGAACTTGTTCAAATTTCTTTGATATGCTCAAAGCTAGGCAATAACAAGATCACACAAAACTTGTCCAAATTTGCATAACAAGCTCACACAGAACTTGTCCAAAACTGCTTAACAAGCTCACACAAAACTTGTCCAAATTTGCTCAACAAGATCACATAGAACTTGCTCAAATATGCTCCAAAAAGCTCACTAAGAACTTGTCCAAATATGCTCTAGCAAGCTCACCAAGAACTTGCTCAACTCTGATCAATAGGCTCACTCAGAACCTCATCAAAATCTGTCCCAAATCTATCCACAAATCTGTCTAAAAATGTCCACAAAGCTATCCCAAAAATTGTCCACAAAGCCTTCTCAAAGGCTCAATAAATCATACACAAACTACCACAAATATATCCATAAATCTATCCCAAAGGCCTTCTCAAAGGCTCAATCAATCATGCTCAAGTAGTACTCAAATCTCATCCACAAATCTATGAAGGCAAGGCTCAAATATGAACTCAACAATGAATGGAAATGTACTCTACAATGGATGACAATAATGATCCACAATGATCTCAACTCAACTCAACTCAAATCAATCTCAACTCAAATCAACTCATAGAAGCATAAAGCTAGAGACTCAATATGTTCTAAGCTCAATCTCAACTCAAATCAAAATTATAGAATATTTTTTTCCATGGGACTTGAACAATAACTTCACACAATCACTTGAATAGGCTCAATCAACTCAACTCAACCAATCACCACAAGGGACACTCTTTCTCACAAAACCCTAGTCCAAGCATGTATCAACCAACTCAAATGTTTCCAACAATGTTCAACAACAAATATCACATAACAATGATACTCATGTTCTTCTCTAACTCAAGTTCAAGTTCTTTGCACAACCAATGGGCTTCAACAATAATGCTTATAAAACATTCTTCACATAACAATGATACTCATGTTCTTCTCAAACCCTAACTCAGGTTTTTCACACAACTAATGGCTTCAACAACAATGCTTATAAAATAAGGTTTTAATAATAACTCTCAAACTATAAAACCTTGAAGCATTCAACCAACCACTTTCGAAAAGGAAACCACAATCAATCCTTTTCACTCTAATGATATTTCAAAGATCAACCACCATAAACAATTAATAGGAGAATGTGCCCATACCTTTTTGATGCCAAGAAGTATCCACAAAATTTGCCACACTAAACACAAATTTCATTTCCAATCTCAATAAGGGTTAGTGGACTTCAAATAATAATCACAAGATAAAGCATAACTCAATTTACACCTTTTTACTCCAACTTAATTACACATCCACCAAAGTCCTTTTTTTTAAATAAAAACCCTTATCAAAATAATAATCAATAAACCTCTCAAAAATTATTTTATAACAACTCCTAATTTCTCCTAAATTCTAATTCTCAATTTCATGAACATCAAATTAAATCAACAACTCATCCACCTTTGAAATAATAACCATAGCCCTTATAAAAACAAAGTTTAATTAAAAACTTTAATTATTCCTAACCAACTTATAACTCCAATTTAGGGCTTAACAAAATTAATTAGAGCAAAAACGTATTTACCTCCTCAAGGGGATTCGAACCCCTGGCTTGCCCAAATCGTGAGCGCCTTAGCCTCAGCTAAGGTTACCACACGAGCTAGCCGCTCGTTCGAAAGAGAAAGGCACAACGTGCCTTAAAACCTTTCCTCCCTTTTCGTAAATCAAAAGCGCTTTGAGTGCTTTTCTTCCAATACCTTTTGAATGCAGTCAAGGGGATTTGAAACCTTGACATTTGTGCTGCCACACACCTTAGCCAAAAGCCAATTTCCAATGTGCCACTCTGCCCACGATGACTTTGGACTTCGACCAACCTTCGTTTATTCACTGCTTCTGTTTTCTAAAGATTTTCACACGAGCTCAATTCGGATGCTTAGCCAACAATTATTAACCACAAGCTTGCCTCAGTTTATGAATCTTAGGTATCCCCTTTATATAGCCTCCTTATAATTTTTGATGACGTCGGCAAAAATCTTGCATATTTAATTTTAAATTTAAATTTAAATTTTAAATAATTAAAATTTAAACTAAATATTAAAAATTAAATATCTTCATCACCGAGGCACCTTTTTCGATGAAACGAAAGGCCAAATTGGGGTTTAAGAAAAACCCAGTTCAAATATGCCATCCATGGTTTTAAAAAAAAAATTTTATTTTTCCTGCCTTGGTTTTCAAAAAAACCCTATATTTATCCATGCTTTCCAAAATATCATTTGGCCACCAAAACTCAATGTGATCCATGTGACATCAATGATCCATGTGACATCAATGACAACATAAAATAACTCAAATTGCCAAAAATCTCCCCCTTTGTCATTGATGGCAACACCTCTAATGCAAAAACCACAATCACTGCAAAAACCATCTCTAAGAATCAAAGCTGCTCCCCCTGACTCAATACTCTCTATGGAGGCTGCTCCCCCTAACTCAATGCTCTCTTTGGAGGCTGCTCCCCCTAACTCAATGCTCTCTTCCTTACTCAAATATCCCCCCCTTTGACATCAATGGAAAAAGTGACACCTATGGGGCTAAAATATATGACTCTTAAGCATAGCCCCCTCACCACCTTCTCTCTTGAGGTGATTAATTTTGGGGTGGGAGTACTTTTACTCCCATATTACATTGTTTCTTTCCTCTATCAACTTACTTCCATGTTTTTTTGATATCCTTCTCTTGATGAATTACCTGATCTTCTTGTCTTGAACCTGTTTGACCTTCTTGCCTTAAACCTGTTTGGAATTGAGTCCTATACCATTTTGCAATATGCCCAAAGTTTTTTATTTTATTTTTATTTTTTTATTTGTGGAAAACATCCCAAAAGGGATGCCACTTTCGGGTAAGACCCAAGGAGGCAGGGGTATCCATTCCACCAAAAACGCCCAGGACTCGGACCTGGCCTACCACCTTTGACATACTCAAGGAGCAAACAAACACACAAAACCAATTTAAAAATAAGTAAATAACAACAAAAATAATAAAATAAAATAAAAAACATGCTCCTTGAGTGTGTCAAAAACAAAAGCACAACCAAACACGCACAATAAGATAAAAGAAACCACAACACAAACCACATAGAAAAACACAAGAACCACATAACAAAACACAAACAAGACAAAAACAACAGAACACTACAAAGACATAACCCCCAAAAAAAACATGAAAAATAAACACAACCAAAACCTAAAAAATTAAAAAAATAAAATAAAAATAAAAATAAAAAACAACCAACAATAGACAATAAACAAAAACAAAAAACATAGAAAACACTCACACATAAAAACACGAATTAACACAAACAAAGAGAAACCCAAGAACAAGAACGAAAAAAACACAAGAACAATAACAAAAAACATAAAAAAACAAAACAACAAAAACAAAACAACAAAAACACATGAACAACAAAAAACAACACAAAGAACACAAAAACAAAACAAAACAAAAGAACCCACCCACCTTAAAAAACTAAACAAAAAAAACAAAAAAGAAAAAAAAAATTGAACATAACAATGACCTATCTAGACCAGAAGACTAATAAGGCAAGAATCAACAGAGGAAACAAAATAAAGAATAGAATGAGCTAGGGAACTAAAAAAAACTGAATGAACCAAAGAGAAGCAAAAAAAAAAAGCAAGAAGAAACTAGGTACCTTCGAACTCGGAGCCATCCAAAGAAATGATAGAAAGAAGAGCTTCCCTAATTTGAGAAGCCCACCATATAGGAGGGTGGCCATAACAAGTAAGATCACCTTTATCCAAAGCCCAATTAGCTAAAGCATCAACACTCTTGTTTTGATCTCCGACCACATGATTGTAATCAACTTTCAAAAATCCCATCCGGATTAATTGAATCTTCTCAATAATTCTTTTTATTCTCCAATCCACCTTATGATTCTTAGAAGGAGTCTTCAAGAGATTAATCATAAGTTGAGAGTCAGACTCAACTAACACCTTTTCCCATCCAACCTTAGTAGCCTCCTGAAGGCCTCCGAGGATACCATACCCCTCAGCAAGGTTATTGGAAAGAATACCCAAATTCTCAACAAAAGTAAAAACCAGGGAGCCATCCGAAAGTCTACCAATTCCTCCCACACTGGCTTTTCCAGGGTTCCCTCTAGAGGCTCCATCAGTATTGACTTTTCCAAAATCCTTAGGAGGAGGTTGCCAATTTCTAGTCCTATCCATCTTACTAATACTCACATTCCCTTTAAGTTGGTTGCCCTTAGAAGATTTAATCTTCAATATTTGCATCACTTGATCCCATCTTTGGTGGGAGTTTTGGGGGTGATTAAGGAGTTGATGGACTGATTCAACTAAGTTGGCTATGGTCTTTTGCCAAATATAGTGAATATCCTTCCTATCTTGATTAAAAATTTGGTTGTTCCTTTCATTCCAAATATTCCAAAGAAGAATGGTAGAACCCATCCAAACTAACTGCCTAATAAAATGATCAACACCCTCTTGATTAGGCCAATCCCTCCAAAGCTGTTCAAAAGTAAAAAAATTGGACCACTGTAAGCCAAGTAAAGTGGCCATTCTCCTCCATAGCTCGGAGGCTAAAGTACACTCAATAAAAATATGGTTGAGAGTTTCTACATTCTCTTCACACATTTCACATCTAAAAGGGCCATGAAAACCACGCTTCATAAGTTGCTCACAAGTAAGCACCCTACGATGCAATAAAAGCCAATTAAAGAACCTCACCTTAGGCCAGAGCTTTTGAGCCCACAATCGAGAAAATATGTCAGAAGAATGGTTGGGATTATTATGGCATAAGGTCAAATAACCTTGAGCAACCGAATACTCACCCTTAGTAGTGTTGTTCCATCCAAAACAATATTTTTCATGGGACCAAGAGAGGGATCTCATATGAAGGATGCCTTGGATATCTTGTCTTTGCCTTTCTGGGATTTGAATAGGCCAGTCCTCAATAGGGATCCAATATCTACCAACCTTTGAATTACTAGTATGGTACCGACAGTAATTAGCCACCTTTATCCAATTAGCTCGGTGAAGCTCCTCCATCCAAGGCCTCCAATCGGGAAACTGAGTTATCAAAGGCTTGTGACCATCCCAAGAATCTGTCCAAAAATTTGCCTGTTGACCATTATGAATGATCCAAAATAATTTTTTCTTTATCAAATCCTCACCAGTCTTAAGAACTCGCTAAAATGGGAGAACCTTTGGTAGGAAGTTGATAGCGAACAAGGTCTTCGAGACTTTTGTTCTCAAGCATATTTAGCACGGAGATTATTGGCCCAAAGAGCATTGGGGTTATGCAACATCCTCCAATATAATTTAGCAGATAAAGCTTTGTTGTTATTAATAGAAGACCGGAATCCTAACCCCCCTTCACTCTTAGGAAGACATAAAGTATCCCATTTCACCAAGGCCCATTTTCTTTTCTCCTTAGTACCACTCCAAAGGAAACGATGACTGATTTGATCCAATTCTCGAAGAACAACCTTTGGGATATTCAAAATGGAAGAAACATAAATAGGAATAGCTTGAAGGACTGATTTTACCAAGGTGATTCTACCCCAGAAGAAAGCCACCTGTTGGTCCACTTTCCAATTTTCTTCTTGACTTTGTCCAACAACCAATTCCAATATTTATTTTTCTGCCTTTGAATATTTATGGGAATACCTAAATAAGTGATTGGAAGGGAGGTCTTCTTATATCTTAATTTATCCAAGACCATGGATTCCTGTCTAGCAGAGCAATGAAAGAAAATAACTTTAGATTTGTCTTCATTGATCAACTGCCCAGATAGCCTTAGAAAAATAGCTAATGATTTGCTTAATATTAGAAGCTTCCTTAACTGTAGCTTTACCTAAAAGAGTAGAGTCATCCACAAATTGAAGATGAGAGATAGGTCTAGCTCCATGAGCAATGTTAACTCCCTCAAGGGTTTTGTTTTCCCTCTTTTTGGTTATAGTCCTACCCAAGCATTCAACAAGAATGATGAATAAATAAGGGGATAGCGGGTCACCTTGCCTAATACCTCTGGAAGTTGGGAATGACTGAGAAGGCCTGCCATTGATAAGAACTAAGTAGGAAACTAAAGAGATACATCCCATAATCCAATCCATCCAATCCTTAGAGAAACCAAATTGCCTCAAAACTTTGATAAGGAAGTGCCAATCCACTCTGTCATAAGCTTTGGATAAGTCTAACCGAATGAACATGGAAGGAGATTTTTGCATATCCATGGAATGGATGGCTTCCTGAGCAAGAACTATCTCATCTACTATTTGACGTCCTTCCACATAACCCCCTTGCTCTGGGGAAATAATCTTATGCAAAAGAGGCTTCAACCTTTCTCGCCATTATTTTAGTAATGATTTTGAGAAGAACATTACATAAAGCAATAGGTCTAAAAGCTGAGATATGATCAACCTCTTGAGCTTTTGGAACAAGAGTAATATAAGTTTTATTGATAACCTTCAAAATTTCTTTGGCTTTCCTGGCTTCTTCCACCACCTCTAATAAATCAACATGAAGGATATCCCAGAACTCTTGGTAGAACTCAATGGGAAAACCATCAGGACCTGGGGTTTTCCCTTTTTGCATTTTAAAAACTACTTGTTGAAGCTCATTGATAGTAACAGGAGCAGTCAAAATAGAGTTCTCCTTAGAAGTGATAAGAGAAGGGATTGCTTGAAGAACATTTTGTTGTGAAGTTGAGTCAAGAGGAGTAGCAAGCAAAAATATTGGAAAAGTAATCAACAACAATAGAGTTCATGCCATCCCAAGTATAAACAACATCTCCAGAATCTGATTTTAAGGAAGAAATAAAGTTGTGAGATCTTCGAGCTAGAAGATATTTGTGGAAGAAATTTGTGTTTCGATCTCCTTCTTTGAGCCATTGAATTCTAGATTTTTGCTTCCATAAGATTTCTTCTCTTTTTTCCCATTCCTCTAACCGAGTTGTGAGTCTAATTTCATCTCGCACTTCTCTTCTCTGTGAGGCCATCTAAACGGATTTTCTTATTCAAATTTTCAAGATGAGCAATAACTTCATATTTTTTTTTATGAACATCCCCAAACTCTTTCCAGTTCCAAGTCTTGATTTTGGATTTAATGTATTGCAGTCTTTTGGCAAAACAGAACATCTTAGTCCCATGCCTAGGTTTACCTTCCTTCCACCATTGTTGCACATGAGGTCTCGAAGGAAATGTCTCTAAGCCACATTAATTGAAAACAAAAAGGAGAGAAACTCACATTGGTTTTCCACATTTCCACCATGATAGGCCAATGATCCGAACCAACATTATTAAGAGTCTTCACTTTAGGAATGTGACCATGGATTAAGAAATTTTTAGAGAGCAAAAACCTATCCAATCTCTCCATTATACAAGCTAAGCCTTGCCTTCTGTTAGACCAAGTCATAAGGCCATTATCCGGTTGGATATCCACAAGATGGAGGTTTGCAATATATTCGCTCATGAGGTCAGTGCTTTTGTCCAAATTTCTATTTCCCCCCATTTTCTCATCCAGAGAGAGGATGGTATTGAAATCTCCTCCGATCAAGATCCAAGCTTCAGGAAAATGAGAGATAATATGAGTAATATCCTTCCACTGTCTTCTTTTTTCCTCCAAAGAAGTCGGAGCATAAACAATAATGTAGAGCATAATCTGGTTGGAATGTCTACTTTGAATAGCTATAGCCAACAAACCCCAACTGGCCAACCATATGGTGAATAACTACCTCTTTTGGGTCCCAAAGACAAGCAATGCCACCAGAAGTCCCTTGGGAACCGAGGGAAACCACTTTTCCAGCTGGCCAAATTTTACTGGCAATTGAGTCCATATCCTCCATTGACATCTTTGTTTCTTGAAGGAAAACAAGATGTGGATGATTTATCTCGAATCATTCTTCTAATTTCATTTTGTTTTGAAAGACTCCCTTTGAGTCCTCTAATATTCCAAGTGATGATCTTCATTAATACCAGGGCTAAAAAATTTGGGAAGGGCATTAATCTTACCTTCCTCTACAAGCTTTTCACCTTCTTTTACCATATGATATTGATTGGTCTTGCGACCTACTTTTTGATTAGAATCCATCTTCAATTTTTTTTCCCTGTTTCTTGACTTATTCCAATTGAATCTGAGATGGCTTCTAACCTTGAAGAATGCTCGTACACAGCCAAAATTTTACTAGATGGTTCAACGGAGTCTATATTGGGACCTGCATTATTTGAAGTTTTGACATTTGAAAGATTGTTTTTCTTGTGTAAATTTTCTCCCTTTTTTTCTCGTTGAAAACCTTTGATTTGTTGGTTTGTCTCCGAGTTCTTCCCTTCATATTTAAATTGTGTTTCTAAGATTTCAGTTTCCATTATTTCCTCTTCCTCACTTGGGACATCATTTGTGGAAAGGATTTCAAACATATTAGCAGATGACTTTGATTGATCCTTCATAACTGGTTTTTTCTGAGTGTTCTTCTTCTTAGGTATTTGGAAACCTGCTGAGTTTATATCTTCTTTCTTTTGATCAAGAATTTTATTTGGGCAAGCACTGGCCAAATGACCATATTCATGGCAAATTCTACAACGAAAAGGAATGTTCTCATAGTCCACTACTTGCTCCCAAGTGTCTTCCCCAAATTGTAATGTGATATTTTTAGGTAGGGGTTTGTCAAAATCCATTAAAACACAAATTCGAGCATAAATAATATGTTCAAAATTTTGAGTACAATCAAGCAATCATCATAAAAGTTCCTAAAGAGTTTCCAATTGAAGAAAAAATAGTAGGATTCCAAAATTCAATAGGGAGGCCAAAGAGTCTAACCCACACGGGAGCTATAGAAGGCATCTCTTCTTCGACTTTAAATTTAGTATGCCAGGGCTTCATGAAAAGCCCTGCCCTTCCAAAAAACCAAGGACCCCCTTGAAAAGTTTTCTCTCTATCTTCATTATTAGCAAATAAAACAAGAAAATAACCATTTGGATAAATAGAGATTTGTAACTCACCTTTAGTTTTCCAGCTTTTTGCAGCCCATACTTTGAAAGTAGATAGACTCGGATGAAAACCCACGAACCGACAAATTAGTCCTCTTTTTTCCAAATCTTCAATGCCAGTCTGAATGTTACCCATATCAAGCTTAACAATAGGAGTTCCATCAGCTGCTTTAAGACATCCTGACTCCATTTTCCTGGGATCAATCTTAGGCATTCTTAGAGGTTTATGGGAAGCCCTAAGATTGATATTAGCATTGGGCTGAGGCTGTCCACCATGAAGGGCATCCCTAAAATTCATTTTTGGGACCGAGTCTTCGAAATTCTTACCCTTGACAGGGGTTTTCACAGTAGAATTATTTTGTGGGTGCACCTTAGCACCAGATTCACTTGAGATATGAGCCATTTTTTGATCAACTGCTTGAAACTTGTTTCGTGATCTCTTTAATCCTTGCCCTAGACGCCGTGGAAAGGTATGGTTTTCACTTTTCTTTTGTGCAACAAATTGGAAGTCGTTGTCACTCAAGTTCATAGTATGATCTGTTGAAAGACAAATTTCTAACCCATCTTGGATCCCCTGCAACATTTCTTGATAAAATATTGAGCATAAACCACAAAAATATTGGCCGCTAGGGCCCGAAGGCCCTAAAAACCAACCTCTGGAGCTGCTTGCACTCAACCCAGATGAAACCCTCGCATAGCCGCTTGCCAAATATCTCGTTCACACATAGGGATGCGCTAGGATCTGTGTTGCTCCAAATGATATGAAAATTGGTGGAGACGTTCTAGGGTTTTTCAGGCATCTACCCTCAAAATTTTAGCTCAATCCGAGTCCGGATGAGTGAGATATGGCCGAAACGAGTTCGATAGTTTGGGTAGTCCTACGAAAAACGTCCCTCCTATGATATACTTTTATAAAAGGAAAATACAAGAAAATATCTTATTTTATAAAAGTGCTTTTAAACTTGCCTTCCAATAAAAAATTAAATCAGCCTTCATCACCTTATTCCTCCAACATTAGGCAATAATAAAAAAATTATTAATAAAAATGTTACTTGCCTCTTAGAGGGATCAAACCCTTGTCTCTGCCCAAAAAATCCTCAACCGCGGTGCCAAAGACCATGCGAGCTACGTGTTCGCATAGGACATAGAATGTGCTTTTGTCCTTCTCCCCTTGCTCACATAAAAAAATGTGGGCCAATTATATTGCTCGAAACTCTAACCTGTGGGAATCGAACCTCGTCTCTTTCACAAGAAAAAAACTTTGCACTCCCCTCACTTGCCGTTGGACCACTCTACCACATGAATATTTTGGCACTTTTCATCTTATCTCCTCTACATTCGATTCCCTATGCCCAAAGTTATTGCAATTAAAACACTTGATATTGTAGCCTTTGGATGGTGTCCATATCCTGAAATCTTTCTTGAAATAATTTTAATATCCATTCCTTTCCTGAACCCTATATTTTGAAGCTCTGTTTTCATGACCATTATAACCATGAATTTTGAATTGTGTAGCTCTAAAACCAAAACCATGTTGCTCATTTCCTTTGCACTGATAAGCTCTATGACCAATCCTGTTACATGAGAAGTAATGTCCCTGAAAACCATACCTTCTTCCTTTGATGTTCCTTCTAGCAAAATCAAACTTCTTTGATCCATAGGCCCTGTAGTGTATAGCCCTGTGTCCAAATCCATTACAAGAAAAACAATGTCCTTGAAAAGCCCTTTGTTCATGCCTTGGTTCCTCATACCTTTCTTGACCATTATCCTTATGATAATTTTCAACTTGTGCATTGCATCCTTGAACCTTATTTGTAGTATCTAAATCCTCTTCCTTAGTTTCTTCCTTGCTTTTCTCTTCAAGTATTTCTTTTCCTTTTAAACTTGATTCACCTATCTCAAAACAAGAACATAAATGAATTTTTGGAGCCATAGGAACTTTGGAACTTTCTTCATAAAACTTAGGTGCTTCCTTTCCTTCATCTTTTAGAACTTCCTTTCCTTTTGAGTGTGATTCCCCAAACCTGAAATATGAGACCTTTGATGCTTTGAAAATCTTCCTCTTCTTTCTCTTTATTTGTGTCAAGTAGCAAATTGGCATCCATCTCTATAGCCTCTAAAATACATGTTTCCTTCTTAGTGAAAATATCTTGACCTTTTGAGTCATGTGATGGATCAAACTTCTTACGTATGGAACATCTCAATTATTTTATATTCTCTTTAACCTCTTGTAGTTGCTCATGGATAACATTGAAGTCTTCCTTTAGATCAACTAAGACATTATCCTCTTGTTTAACTTCTTCTATTTGGAGTGAATGTTCTTCTTCTACTTCTTTTCCATAGAAAAAACCTTCTTCATATTCACTATCACTAAGATCATTATAATCTTCTATAGCAAACAAACTCTCAAGATTTCTTTGACCATGCTTGTTTCCTCGATGTGTCATCTCATCTTCACTATCACTGAAACCATTGCAATATACCGATCTGTGATCTCTTTGACCACACACAAAGCACTGATCTCTTTCACCTTCTATTCCTAGGAATAGATGTTCTTCCTTTTCATCATCTGACTTGTCTCTATCACTATGATCTGAGCTATCACTTTCTTCTCCAAAGTAGTAATATTTCTTTACCTTACGAAAAATTTTCTTCTTCTCATACCTATTTTTCTTGTATCTGTCATCTTTGTCATGCTTATGCTTTCCATCTTCTTTTCTTCTGTGACCCTATTTTTTATCATCACTATTTTCTTCATGTGGACACTTGTATGCATAGTGACCAAGATCACCACACTTGTAGCATTTGACTTTCCTTATATCCCTAAAATTCCTTTAGTCCTTATTCCTTTTGATGAAGTTAGCTTCCTCATCATTATCTACAATTCTATATGTTTCTGTAACTTTTCGTTTCTCTTTTTTGAAGCCTTGAATGCAATCTCTTTTATTGGAACCTGATGCTTACTTACCCTCATCTCATAAGCTATGAGATTTCCTTGCAATTCTTCCATTGTTAGCTTGTTGATATCCATTGTTTCTTCTATTGTTGAAACCTTAGCATCATATTTCATGGGAAGTGATCTCAAAATATTTTGAGTAACTTATGATTCTTTCATATCAAATCCTAGGCCTCTCATGGTGTTAGTAATCTCATCAACTCGAAGTAAAAACCTTGTAATATCTTCAGAATCTTCCATTTTCAATTCCTCAAATCTTTTTCTATGAGTTTGTAGTTTTGCCAAATTTACCTTGGAATCTCCTTCATAAGTATTCCGCAACTTGGTCCACATCTCATTAGCTGAATTACATACCATAACCTTTGCAAAATATGTCTCTCGTAGCCCACTCAAAATATAATTCATTGCTCTTGCATTGATCTCAACCAATTTCCTGATAGTCTTATCTTCCTCGGGATCACCTTCAACCCTATAATTTTTTTCAACCATTTGCCATACCTCATATCCTTGTGATATCAAGTAGTTCTTCATCCTCATGCTCTAGAAAGCATAATTGTTACCATAAAAAAGTGGAGCCTTATTTGTAGATGATCCATTCTATGAAGCCATCTATGTTCTTGTAGAATCTGCCCTCAAGATGTTAGCTTTTTCGAAGGAACCCGCTCTGATACCAATTGAAGAACAAAATCTTATACTGAGAGGGGGGGTGAACAGTATAAGACCACTTTTTACTTTTTTTCCAAATAAATATCAATTAATGTCCTTAATTGCAATAACCAAATATAGCAGTGTGCATTAATAACTCGGATAGCAATAGTAAGCAAGAGCACAAGTCACCACACACAATTGAGACACAATATTTAACGTGGTTCCCCCAATGTGGGGTACTCCACAAGATAATATCCTTATAATATTTCACACAGAAATAAGGATCCTTATCCAATACAATGATTTCTTTGATCTTCTCAAAGCTAGGAAATAACAAGCTCACACAGAACTTGTCCAAATCTGCATAACAAGCTCACATAGAACTTTTCCAAAACTACTCAACAAGCTCACAGAAAACTTGTCCAAATTTCTTTAATTAGAGCTTAAAAAAATTATTCCTAACCAGCTTATAACTCCAACTTAGGGCTTAAAAAAATTAATTAGAGCAAAAACGTATTTACCTCCTCAAGGGGATTTGAATCCCCAACTTGCCCACACCACGAGCGCATTAGCTGCAGCTAAGTTTGCGACATGAGCTAACCGCTCGTTCGAAAGGGAAAGGCAAAACATGCCTTAAAACCTTTCCTCCCTTTTCGCAAATCAAAAGCGCTTCGAGCACTTTTCTTGCAACGCCTTCTGAACGTAGTCAAGGGAATTTGAAACCTTGACGTTTGTGCTACCACACGCATTAGCCAAAAGCCAATTGCCAATGTGCCACTCTGCCCACGATGACTTTGGACTTCGACCAACCTTCGTTTATTCCCTGCTTCTACTTTCTAAAATATTTTCACACGAGCTCAATTCGGATGCTTAGCCGACGATTATTAACCACGAGCTTGCCTTAGTTTATGAACCTTAGGTATCCCCTTTATATAGCCTCCTTATTATTTTTGATGACGTCGGAAAAATTCTTGCATATTTAATTTTAAATTTAAATTTGAATTTTAAATAATTAGAATTTAAACTAAATGTTAAAAATTAAATATCTTCATCACCGGGGCACCTTTTTCAATGAAACAAAAGGCCAACTTGGGTTTTAAGAAAAACCCAGTTCAAATATGCCATCCATGGTTAAAAAAAAACCTTTTATTTTGTTTGCCTTGGTTTTCACAAAAACCCTATATTTATCCATGGTTTCCAAAATATCATTTGGCCACCAAAACTCAATGTGATCCATGTGACATCAATGATCCATGTGACATCAATAACAACATAAAATAATTCAAATTGCCAACACTGAACCCCTACCTCCTCATTACCCATCTTAGCCAAGAATTTTGTCATTGTATTTAGAGCTCTACCCACATAAATCAAGATCACATCATTCAATTCCCTCCATAACTCCTTAATTTGGATGACAAGAATCCTCAACCTCCATGTCTCCAAAGCAAATTTTTTCATACAATCCAAAGCTCCTACTAAGATTTGAAAATATAATTCTACGATTATCCTCCTATCACCTTACAGTACTACTTAGTTAGAAATAGATTTTATAGCTAAGACTTCTGCTTCATTGTTCATGGTCTTGCTTCGGATCTGTAGTTCCCAATAGAGAATTATCCCAACATAATTCCTACAAACCACTCCAATTCCAACTCTACTTGAACTACCTTGTGCAAATTCATTACTACTAATTTTAATCCAACCTTCCAAAAGTATTTTCCAACTATATTTGTCCTTCTCCTCCTACAATTCAACTTCCTTCTCCATTGTCCTTATATTAGCATGAGTTTCATCTTTAACATACACTGCAATAATTTTTGTGAATTTGCTCCAAATGATCTGCTAGACTTCATTCAAGAATGAAAAGGTTTCTCTAAAAATTTTACCATTTCTCTCCAACCATAATTGCCACCAAATAAAGTTTAATCCAAGATTCCACCTGATACAAAGAGATTCATATTTAATTTTTACCCTCTTCCATATTTCCCATATACTAATCTGGTTCAAATCATCATTGAATCATATTTTATAAGCTTAAAACCATATCTCCCAGATCTGGTGCATGAACAAAAACTCAAACATCTGGTGGTCAAATGTTTCCTCACTTTTGTAACATAAAACACATTGGGATGGTCCAACTATTTCCTTATACCTAAAATTATCAAAAGTAAGAATTCCATTGTGCATGAACTACAAGGTAAAGAAGTTTTCTTTCGGCCAACCCTTGGGCTGTCAAATCTTTCTCCAATCCTCAACATGATATGAATGAGACAAATATTTTGGAAGGATCTTTTCATATCCATCATTCATTGTGTAGACTCCAAGGCTCTCATAGCCCCAAGCTAATTCATCCTCCTCATCCCTACCTATGAGAAATATTTCTACCAAGATTTTAGTCATAACAAGTGCTAATTCTATAGGGATTGGAATTGACCACTTGTCCAACTTATTAAGTTGCTTAATTATATAATCCTTCAACTAATTTGTGTTGAAATACCTTTCAATATTGATCCAACCCTTACTTTCCATGGTTGTTTTTACTATTTGTAATTTTAGGAATTCAATAATGATAAGTGGGTATTGATCCCATGAATCTATCTAAAATATTGCCTTCTCTCCTCTCCCCACTTTACAAAATAAGTCATCTTTCACTACTTGAGGTCCTAGCTTTAGAGCCTACCACATTAGGGATCTAATCAAAACCATTTAATTTTTTATTTGTGTAGTTTAGCTCGCATTTACAAAGATTAACAAGAACATAACCAACAACTAGTCCTATTAAGGGTTGTACATGAACCTTTTAAAAATCATTGTATGAATCAAGGCTAAATTGGGTATATTGTGAGCCTGAGACACCAATATCCTACATAGGGTCTCACACATATTTTAAGCCTCTTAAGGAGTATAATATGGTGGACTAGTGGGAATCATAAGGTAAGTTTTCATATTACCTCTCACATACCTATCTTGGATCACATACCTAAGGAAGGTCACTTCCACATATAGTTTATCTTTCATGTACCTTAAGGTCTCTCTCATGTACAATCATGTATATCAAGAGGACTAGATTCTTCTACATACCAATGGATATATAGGAAGGGAGGCCCCGTAAGATATATCAATCAAGTCGATGTATCAAGATAAGGTAGTATAAGGAGAAAATATCTTATTCTTCTTCTTCTTCTTCTCTTAACCAAATATCAAAACTTTTAAATTTTAATAAATTAATCTTCCTCTTTCATCAACCTTTACCAAATGATCCAAAGAGGGTATAACCTTCATAGTGGATTTCACCCAATATAAAGTCCTAATATTCCATCATTGGGAAATGATCTTGAAGAGCAACATACCTTAGAAAATCTTAATTTTGAAGAGGAATATGAGGATACCACAAGTCCAAGATCCCTAGATCCTCAAGAAGATACCTAAAATAGGATAGTCTTCAACAACATGGACCATATAATGACCTTTAAAAATGACAAAAGAATATTTTGATAGAAATACTTAGGTAACAACACTAATCCAAATGTTTCCATGGGGGAATATTCACTCTTAGATCCTCCTCAACCACCCAATCTAGTCTTGTGCCCTTGAATCAATCAAATGAAAATTATGATCAATGGAATAGCCCATTAAATATGAATATTAATAAATCAAATATAAACATTAATCAAATGTATACAAACCTTCATCAAACCACTTATGGCCTTAATGCATCTATTGCCAACCTCACAAATTCCACTCCTTTTATTGTTTCTTTTACAACTGGTAAGGCTCAAGAAATCCCATCATCTTTAGGATATCGTATACCCACCTCTCTTATAGATATTTTACAATTCAATGTAATATAACCTACAATGCAAACAATTCCCACAAGTGTGCCTATCTCAAACCCTTTTTTCTAATACCCCTCCTCTCAAAATCATGTCCCTATTACTTCCAATTTCATTTCTACTAGCCTCTTTCTATCAGGTGGTTTGGGGATGAGATATATGACACCACCTTTTGTGATTATCCATATGATACCACCTTTGGTATCACTCCCCAAAATACCAAAATACTGCTCATATGTTAATTCGCAACCCCATTTGATCTTACCTTAAGCACCATCAAATTCATCTCCTCCTAAATACCAAAATACAAAATACAAATTGGAGCAACTAGAATTATGAATGGCCGTACTCCAAGGATCCTCTTCTAGTCAAGTACTCTTATGAGGACTTATGCAATCAACCCTTACGTCCTCATAGCCAGTTAATATTTTCCTTCCATATTTGAAACTTCATAGTTTTATATGTACAAAGGGAAGGAAGACCAAATCAATCACCTTAGGCTCTTCCAAACCATTTATAATGGCATCGCCTATGATGAGATTTTGCTTCTTAGAATTTTTATAAAAGTCTTAATTGTATTACCCTATAGTGGTATTATAAAATACCATGACATTCACTTAAAAGTTTTAGATATTTTAAAAAAATGTTTATCCTTTAATTTTTAGGATATATCAAAGAAAATATCACAATCGATGGCCTTTAATATCTTAAGTAAGCTAAGGATGAGGTCTTCATTGATTTCTAGCTAAATAGAAAGCCCTAGTGGGAAGACTCCAATACTTTTCTCCATAAAATTACCTCTTAGATATTTTCATATGCAACATACATGACCAATAGGTCTACCCCATAGAAACAACTAACATATCCTCTTTTAAAGATGTGGTTTATTTGGCTAAATGCATAGAGGTAGGTCTTTTATGAAGAGGATAACTTAAAATTAAGAAGGAAGAAAAATCTTCCTCTAATAAAAAGGACATTATAATAAAAAGCATGTTGTAGGAAATGGATTCATAGACTCTTGTACATCTAACAATTTAAATACTATAGTCACCATCCAAAAGCTTGTCTTAGAAAAGTAAAAAGAGCCCAAGTATAATTTCAATATATTAGATCAACCTCTTTATGCCATCATAGATAAAATTATTTAAGCCAAAATAAGAGAGCTTCTAACGGTCAAACCTATAGATCCTAGAAGGGAGAAAGCCCCTTCCTTCTATCCTAATGAGTATTATGCCTTCCACTATGTTCATGACCACACAACTAACATATGTAAAACCCTTTTAAACCTTATCCAATATCTCATAGAGGAAGGCCAATTTATCTTCAACAACTTTGATTCCCAATCAGGGATAAACTATATCCACTAGAGGAATATTTTACCCATAATATGGTAAGAACATTACATCTCCTTGATCGATCTTCCCCATGAAGCAACATTAAAATACTTTATTTCTTACATCTTCATTAATTCCTTTCCAAATATATGATGTGTTGAGGTCCTTAACCTTAAAAATTTAACTCAATCAATATGATAAGATAGGGATATTGTGGTATACGATATATCCCAAATTTTAATTTCCTACTTCATTGTCAATCAATCATGCCAATGAAGCTAATTTTTTACCTTTCAAGGTCCCATGGTGATACTATGGATAGATTGAGTGGGGGAGAACCAGATGAAATCCTAATCCCTCTAGGTTTTGTTCACTTTTATTTACATATAAACATGAATCTCCTAGCCTTAGCTTCCCCTAAACATAATGCATCTTAATAGATAGTACATTTGAATATGCATAGTAGTCTACAATGGATGCCTATTCATTCAATATATTGTATGCATGATAGTTGCTTGTATAACTATGTGATATCACACTTACTCGCATGTCGGTGCTTGTATATACCTGGATTACCTATTGCATATTGAGTTAAAAGATCCGCAAGGATGTGATGATGATCCTAGTCAAGAATAGATCATTTATACACTACACTTGCACTAGGTGGTTGATGCTAGAGGATATCCCAATCACCCATCTTTGCAAATCAAATCAAAGTTTCCAAATCTAATTTATGTCCATCAATTTTCAATTAGTCTAACTCTATTAATATAAATTAATCCATCTTTGTTTCTGTCGATTCAAATTGATCTAACTTGATCAATCCAAATTGTTTCTCTCAATCTAAATCATCCTTATTAAATACTTCTCAAAATTATGTCTCTCCCATATTCTACACTATAACTTCCTTTGTTATACGGTAACCACTGTGAAGTTCATGTTGCTAATGGAAAATTATTTTTCATCAAGGAATACATGATTACCACCATGATAGCCCATGGTGATGACAACCCCATAATTTTCTCTTTTCTTTTATCCTATCTGGGCCTACATCACCTGCCATTATGATGACCTATAGTAATAATGACTCCATTCACATAAAACCATTCATGTAATTTTTTTATATGGAGCAAACTCTAAGAAATGCAAAATTTCCTCCTAACCGAGGGCATTGAAATTTTATTATCACATCAATGGCTCTGAAATGGATGAATCAACTCCAATAAATAAGTCCTCAACTTAGTTATGTGACTTTCAATAGGTTGATCGTTTATGCTTTTCATTTCAAAATTATTTGTATATAGTTGTACATATTTTATATTACAAAAAAGATGATGAAAGTCCCTCTTGTGCAATCAATATGAAAGTCCCCCTAGGGCAAATCAAACTAAATATTATATATATCTTATTTACCGTATCTTGAAACACCTATGGTGGGTAAGCATCAAAACATCCCTTTTAGGTGAGCATTGAAACACTCCTTAAGCACCTCACTTAAGGGTGAACATTTTTTAAACTTGTACATATATTATAGTGAAACACCACTTTTAAGTGTTAGGTTCAAAATCCATTGCTTAAAGGTGAATCAATACCAAATCTTGTATATATCTTATACATATCTTGAATCACCTTAAAGAAATATCATTATAAATTTTTTTGCCCCAATGCCTTCACATGCAAGGCAAGTGACCTAATAGACATAGTTCCCCTTTTGCTCAGGGCATCGAACCTAAAATATAATTATACATAATGATCCAAATGAGATTTACATTTTTAAATAAGCCAATCAATTATGTGCTTTAAATAAGCCAATCAAGTATGTGCTTTTAAATAATTCAATCTTTTAAATACCTTTAAATAGGTTGAATCAAATTATGTGTTTTTAATTAAGCCATTCAAGTATCTATTTTTATATACGCCAATCAAATATGTGTCTTTCAATAGGCCAATCAAAATTATGTGTCCTTAAATGGACCAATCAAATTTATGTGCTTTTAGATAATCCAATCAACTAAGTGCCTTTAAATAGGTCAAATTATAGAAAGTGCCTTTAAATAGGCCAAGTTATTCATGTTTTTTCAAATATACCAACCAATCATGTGCTTTTAAACTAGCCAATCAATCATATGCTTTTAAATAATCATATCTAATATGCAATTTTAAATATGAAAATAAAGTATGTGACTTTAAATAGGTCATCCAAATTATGTGCCTTCAGATAGTCCAAACTAATCTTGTACCTTCTAATAGGTAGGTCAGCTATGTGCCTTTAAATAGGCCCATTAATGTAAGTATTTTTACAAATGATAAATCATCAAATCATGTGTCTTTAAATGTACTAGTCAATTTAAAATTTATAAAATAATACTCTTTAGGAACTTCACTTAAAGGATGATCAAGCAAAAAAAAATCCTTTAAGCACCCTATTTAAAGATACTCTAGACATAAAAGATAATAAACAAGTGATCTTGCCTAAAGTAAGACCCTTTCAACTGGGGCATCAAGTTTGCTTCAAAATAATGAAAACTAGACTAGTATAAAATCAAATCATGTCCTTAAATGGATCAATCAAAATGTGTGCCCTTAAATAGGAAGATAAAATTATGTTCTTAAATAGACCAAATATGTATATAAATGCATCATAAGTAGAAACAAAATACATCCTTAAATGGGTTAGCATAAATAAAATCAAAATGTGTCCTTGAATGGACCAATTTTTACATAAATGAAATCAAAATATTTTTTAAATGGACCGATATATTTGTATATATATATATATGCAATCAAAATGTGTATATTAATAGATTTTTCAAATGTGTTCCTAAACAAACCAATCAACCATGTGTCTTTAAATAAACCAGTCAACTATAGGTCCTTAAATGGACAATGATTTTTTTAATAAAATAACCCCCTTTAGACCCCTCATAGAAAGGATAATCGAGCAAAATAGTTCCCCTTAGGTTCTCCCTTCAATCTTCCCAAATAGAGTATGGCATATTTTTCCATGGTATCTTTCCTGCTTTTCCTTAATCACTTATCTCCTTTCATCCCTTTTTTTAATCTCTCCTCAGCTATTCCTTTTACTTTAAATAAATTTTATGTCCTTTATCAATCCAGTATTTAATAAATCAACATCTAATCAATCACCATGCTTTTATCAACTCACCCCTTAATATTTCAACCCATCTTAGTCAAATTATATCCATCGCCTTTATATAAATCAAGTATCTTTGATTCAATTCGATTTTTACTCCAAAACTTGAGGGGGCACACAAGGTCAGGTAGAATTTAATGTTTCTCAAAGTACAATCCTTATCAAAATTTAAGCAAGCAATATTTGCACCCCTCATCTATTCTAAAATAATAATACAAAATTGGGGCATCTAGCCAATGTTTTATGCATTAATTATACCGTTGTGGTCTCTGATTATCCTCGCCTAGGAAATTCATACCTTACAAGGAGCAACACAACAAGCCACAACCTAGAGCATCAGGTTTGGATCAATCGGGGGCCTCCAAGAGTATTTACAAGGCTCACTCCTTGTTAGGATGTGATCTTCAAGGTGCTTGTTGCTCAACAAAGGGAAATGGGTGTGAGAAAGTAAAAGTAAAAAAAACTCAAAAAAATAAAGGGGGTGATACACCAAGAGATCTACTAAGATCTTCCTATAAAAATAGTCCTAAACATTATGTTCCAGTGGTGGACACTTCCTCTCCTCAACATAATTAAGTACAAATGAGATCTACCAGTTATATTCATGCATAAGAAGGTGGGTCCCATTGGAGAGCCAAGCAAGTAACTTGGTATGAAAATAGAAAAAGCCCCTCACACATACATACACTAAATAAAAATCATTATTTATACAAAATGTCATAGAAAAATACTTACACACAAAAATGGGTCTGTAGGCAATGCCAAAAAATATACACAGGCCCCCATCTATAGATAAATACAAGCAAAATTTTACATAGATTGTGCCAGAAGCAAGGGTTCGATATTACCCACAAGCTGCTTAAGTGCCACAAAATTCTTATAGAGAGAAAGAAGGAAAGCCTAAAAATACATACATTGCTCCCTTTTGGTAACCTATAAGGTCCTCAACCATGTGTCCATTATGTTCCTCTATTGTCAAATTATTAGATACTATCATGATTTTTGACTAGTCTCTTGGCTTGTTGATCATCAGGTTGGTCAATTTGTCAAATGACATACCTATTAAACTTGAGATATGCATGGTTGGTTGTAAATTTTCTCCAAATATAAGTTGTGTGTCTGGAGATAGGTGATACCAAGAACGAAGCTCCTTCATGTTATTGTCTCAAGAAAGGAGGGCTTGTTCGGTAGTGCTTACTAGCTTTGGCTATAGAGGTGTGGACACTAGGACTCTTGGTTGGGTTTGATCTTGGGGGTGATCCCCTTGCTTACTGTTCTATATATTTTCTTATTTTATCTATTTTTTAAACCCTTTCATTAGGATGGTAGCAAGTTGGTCCCAACTAACAATGGAGTGCAAGGAAATAAAGTCATACCTTTGTCGGGCCTCACCTTTTAATGAAGCCGACAATAGTCTAAGAGTCCCATATTGCTTTATGAAATAATATGTTTGATATATGTAGATCATCTCCTACTGGTGATCCAATGGGGTTGGTGGTCCTTCCCAAATGTATTCTAGCAAGATTTCCAATAGTGATTTTGGAAGCTTTTCCTAAACAATTGGTGGTTTTGGAGGTTGTAGAGGTTTTTGTCATCCAATATGGGGGATGATTTGGATGGAAAGGCAGCTATGCTTGTATATTTGGGTCATTTGGATTGCAATAGAGTTTCCAGGTTAATGTAGCTTCTTTCCTATAAGAAGCAGGTGGATCAAGGTCTTCACTCGAACCTCAATCAAACTTCTTCAAATAATGACTTCTTTTGGTGTTCGTTTTAGAGCAAAGTCGCTAGGTGAATGCAAATTTTTGCTTTTAAAAAGTAGGTAGATTGATATATTTACTTGAACCTAAGCCTAGTATATTCAACAATATCTTCTTTTGGTGTTCATTTTGAAGTAGAGTCTCTAGGTGAGAAAGAGGTACTTCAACAAGTGGAAACATACCAAGACTCTCACCGAGTCTCAGTTCTACTCCTTATTGTGATTATGGGACTAATGATGTGTCAATATGGTCCCACTAAGTATATAATTAAACTATTTTCATCTTTAATTATCCCCACCTAGGACAATCATGTCTCACAAGGAGTGACACAACAGGTCACAATTGAGAGTGCAGGGTTTGGCTCAATTGGGGGTCTCTAAATTTTTTTACAAGGTTTGGCTCAATTGTGATATTCAAGGTGCTCATTTCTCAAAAAAAGGAATGGCATGCAAGAAAGTAAAAGTAAAAATAAACTTAACAAACAAATTGGGGATAATGTGCCAAGAGATACACTAAGATGTTCATGTAAAAATAGGCCTGAACGCTATGTGCCAAAAGTGAACACTTCCTCTCCTTGACACAGTGAAGTACAAATGAGAGTTACCAGTTATACACATGCATAAGAAGGCAAATCCGGATAGAGATCCAAGCAAGTGACTTTCCTACACTGGGCTCAAAAAGATCTTTCCAATGAGTATAAACATGTCTATATTCTGGTGATGATCAATGTCCCAAATCGGCTTAAGAATCCAACCTATAGTTGCTAGCACTACATGCATTGCAAATTTAGATTAACAAAAATAAAAAATATTTAAAATCGTTATAAAATAAATTTAATTTAAAGGTAAAAATTAAATTAAAATAAAATAGATAATTTTTCATTCAAAATAAGCAAATAAAAAAAGTAAAAATTAATTAACTAGTTAAATAAATTAAAATTTAAAACAGTAAAAGTTAAATTAAATAAAGTTTTTGCTTATTTAAAATAAATAAATCGCAAAAATAAAATTAAAATTAAAAGGAAAAATAATAAAATAAAAAATAAAAAATCGCCAGTCACTTTCCTAGACTGGTCACCTTTAAATTTGTAGAGTCTACGTAATGAATTCCACACTGTATAATTCTAGCTTTGCATATCACTTTCCAACTCCACATCACTTTTTGAGACCAACAATAAACCACCAAGTGGCTGACACATGCCACTTTTCTAGTTCTGTAACAAAGTTAACCGTTTTAACATACCATATTTTTTAGATTTTCCAGTTCAACATAATGACTTTCCTTTCATTTAATTTTTTTCATGTTTTGTGTAGGCACATCTCAAACATTTACTCACTAGCCAAATGCATTAACTAATAATTCAACTGCCCATATGCACTTGTGTCTGCCTAGATATGTGTTTCTATTTATCAGTTGAGTCACACAACATCTATTTGGTGCCATCCCATTAACTATTGAGCCAACCATACCTCATTTGTTGGCTAGATCAATTTTCATTCCTTCTTGGTGCATCCTTATTCGATACTAGGGAACACCATGTCCCCCTAATCTACTGCCTAAAATGGCCTTAACCATTTATAAATCCCCATCGAAGAAGGAACAAAAAGGACAAGATACATGCATAACAAAATACTCTTAAAATTTGTTGAAATCAAGTTGAAGCTGTAAAGTTACTGTAGTAAATATTCACTACACGTAACAAACCTCGCCAAAAGAATGATTTCAAAAAACCACCCAATTATCAATTAATGTTGATTTAGAAAAAGAATATGATGAAATATCCCAAGAGTGTTTCAACCCTCAAGTGACTTGCATGGTTAAATTATAAAAAATAACATTAGAGGAAAATATCCACCAGAAGCTAAAGATAACATAAAAATATTTTGGCCACTAAGTTGTGTCGACAGTCCAACGGTTCACACTAGTCATGATAGCCTTTTCGGTGATATCTAAAGTGAACCATACCATGAGTTAGAGTCCAAAAGCCATTTTGATGATAACTAAAATGACTCTACCATTGGCTGATACAACGACTACAAAAGCATCCCATCCCCATAAGGTCAAACCCACAAATCAAATTATCTTTCATATTCAGTTGGGTTCATAGTGGTTGTTTACAAATTTGTCATCTC
The DNA here is from genome assembly GCA_028583015.1 of Wollemia nobilis. Taxonomy (NCBI): domain Eukaryota; kingdom Viridiplantae; phylum Streptophyta; class Pinopsida; order Araucariales; family Araucariaceae; genus Wollemia; species Wollemia nobilis. Next base: position 1,889,358 of record JAQPPZ010002274.1, read on the forward strand.
CCCACCACACTCACAAGACACCATTAATAGGAGATTAGAGCAGGAAGAAACTAGTATCTATGAAAGACAAAGAAGGACCTGCAAGCGCTCATCATGTAGAAAATTTGTGAATTATCTAATTGCAATATTTTATGGTCCTAGTGACCCCTACCACAAATAGCTCTTTTGCCTTTGGTTGAGGGTATAAAGAGTTAAACTCCTTCACATTCACCCAAGGTTGCAACATGTAATGTTTCCATCAAGAGGAGCAATGATCAAAGAACAAGTCAAAGACCCAATAATTCATAAGTAATATTGGAGCACTTTAAGTCAAAAGGACCAAAGAACATATGATATTATCAATCAATGGTAGATTTTATTCTAATAGGTCATAATGTTGGAAAATTCTCCCAAAATTTCTACAAACCATTGAATGATAATCTATTAATGACCCTCGTCATTTCAAAAGAACTCTAATTAAATAAAGGAAAAAAAAATTTCATGGACCTATTGATTTGGGATAAATGATTTGTGAAGGCTAAAATGGATGTTGGATGATAGAAAGTGGAGGAAAAGAGTGTCAAACAAATACAAAGAAAAAGTTGGGAAAAGATCTAAAAACCTTATAGACCATCCAATCATAATGATCGATTACCCACGATGTTTTATAAAAATGTTGATCAATAAGAAGGAAAGCGTTTCACGGACTGTCATATTATCCTAGTTGATATTTTGCATAATTTCAAGAAAGCTCTAATGGAAGCAGGGTGATAAAAAGTGGAGAAAGAATGCCAAGCAAATGCAAGAGATTTGTATGTAGTCATATCATCCCACTAAACAATTGGTTCTATTTCAAGAAGTTGAAAGGTTTGTGAGTGCTCCTAAAGTTCCATATATTGTTAAATTATAAAGATCAATGATCCATGAAGTTTCAAAAGAAGCCCATTGGTGAATAATGAGAAAAATTTTCAAGGTCCATTCGATCATAGAAATCAATGGTCCATGCCACTTCAAAAACATTTCGAGGGGAGATGGCAAAGACAACTTTTGAAAAGTGTTCTTCCATAAAATTTTGATAAATAAGTAGAGAGGAAAAAAATCTACAGACCATCTAATGAAATATCAATTACTCATAGAGATTCAAAAGAGTTTTGATAGAGGATGAGGAGCAAAATTTCCATGGACCATTTGATCAAGATGATTGATAATTCATGAAATTTTTGTAGAGTTTTGATGAAGAATGAAGATAAAATTTCTACAAACCATCTAATTTTACATCAATGACCTATGATACTCCAAAATGATTCTAATGAAAGATGGTAAGGTAAAATTTTAGAGGACTATCCAATCATATATAAATGGATCACGTTGTTTTAGAGGAATAATTAAAAGAAAAAAGGTGAATAAAATATCCTAAGACATGTGGCAAACACTTAGTTCGCTATAGAGGTGGCCAGTAAAGATCAAGGGCTCAATTAAAGGGTAATCCAACTTGGAAAATATCCAAATTTGAAAGGTGATAATGCTAGCCAATCAAAATTCATAACAAGAAACCCTAGGCAATTTATTGTGGATATACAAATTTCTAGAAAAAGCAGATGAGCCCATCAAGTTAACATTTTCAAAGGCTCCAAATCCACCTACCAATGTCATTCGGGCACGTGACAATCTAGGGTAGAGGTTGATGTTTTAAAAGTAGCAATGTATGAGCCACAATATAACAACTTGATACATAGAGTATTAAATACAAAAAATCTCTCATGCTATCTTTGGAAATCCCTAGGAGAGGGGCTAACAATAGTGGTGATAACTATAGATCCAAAGACCTAGTACCCTTCAACATTGATGATTCCAAATCTATATACCTCAAGAAGATCAACAAGCTAAGGGTGGACAAAGTCTCAATGCAATGTTATAAAATAATTTATAATTTTTGCATAGTTTGGAGGGAAAGCTCTCAATTTTATCTATAAATAGTGAATAATAAGGTATTGTAAGATATTGGAAAGTTACCTATTTATACATAATAATTGGCCTTGTATGTAATTTCCTTTCATTTTATTTTGTATATTACTTTGGACTCGAGCCTTGAGTCATTTTTGTGGCAGTATTTGAGTATTTTCTCAAGCATGATTGTGATCAAGTTTATATGTATATTATATATGAGCAGTTATGACTACTTGCCTTCTATACTAATTGTAATATATGTTTTATATGAATGTTCATGCTTGAATGAAATCGGGTTTACTTTTAGCTAGTAGTAGATGATTCATTTGTTCATCACAATATGTATAAGAACCTCATGATCTTGACACATCACCTCCATTATCTAAGGACTTTGTTTTATGGTGTTTATCTTTCATCATCTCTCTTTCCTCTTCTTTTAAAAAATGCAATTAGTCTAGGAGTAGTTGAGTAGGTGACCACTGAAAATCACATCCTGTAAGGAGCCAACCTTGTAAAAAATCTTGGAGGTTATCCTTTGAAAAGCATCCCATGCCCTCATGACTTTTGGCTATGTCACTCTATGCAAGGCACAAGTGTTGGGTGCATGTGACCACTGTAATGGTGACCATGATATTTTAAGACAATAATAGTTTAATGGCACACCCAGTGGGACCAATCAAATTGATTCATCTACATTTTGTGTTTGAAGTTGAGATTGTGGTGAAGGTCTCAACTATTTGCTTTTTAAAGCATCTAAACTTTACCTAGAAACTATACTAAATAAGAATACCTAGAAGCAACCATGTATAAATAAAGACATTGGATTGAGATTTCACTTTTTGCTTGTTGAGGCATTTTGAAGATTCACCTAGCAACTCCACTAAAAATCAAGGACCTAGAAATTCATGATTGCAATACTTGCCATTAGGTCCTTTACAAATACAAATCCTCAAGAATTATTTCAATATCTAAATCAAATTCTAAGGAGGATAAGAAGAGACAAACACTAGAACATGGCTACTCTACCAATTCGAGCTCATCAAAGATAGCTGGCCTGGAATTATAAAGACCCCTTGATTCCACTAGTCCCTCTAGCCACATGGGATTTAATTTTAGCTTCAACTCTAATATCCCTACCTTACTTCACTAGAGAAAATATGACTAGGCCAATGGAGCACCTGCATCATATCCATCCTTTATGAAGTGCACAATATTAAAGAATAAAATGTAGCTTTGAGATTGCTAGTGGTATCTTTTAGAGGGAAATCCCACGAGTGGTACATAATCCTAGTTTTGCAATCAATTAGTAATTGGGAACAACTAGTTGACTTGTTAGTCAATATATTTTGGGATAAGGACAATGGAGTATCTCTCCTAGAGAAGCTAAAAACTATAAAAAAAGTACCTATGAAGGCCATGGATGACTTCAATACTTGATTTCATAAAATATGGCATAGAATTCCTAATGAAAATTATCCCCTTCTAGATATGACAATATTTGTTATTTGAAAGCTATCAATTCATAAATAACTATGATGGTTAAGTCTAGGGGAGGTAAGTCCTTGCCCATGGTATATGAGATAGTTATTCAAGCCAAGAATAATCTCATTCAAATAGGAAGACTAGCTTCTAGGCCACCCATACCTCTATTTACAAACATCCAACCTCCATATCAACCTCCTTCGATTGTGTAACCTACAACTTACCAACATGCTCCAGTTGTAAAACTAATCATAGTACCAACCCCGCTCCCTTCTCCTAATCATCCCTCTACAAGTCCCTATTATTTTGAGTTGGATGAAATAATTTTTTTCTAAATATGGTATCTAATGAGGCCATGTATCTCAAGATATAGGAGAATACCTAGAGGTTTCAACGTCAAAATAATGTCTTCCTTTCTAAAAAAATAACCAAGGCTATAGACCATCCCCTAATGAGTATTCATGAATCCAATTTAAGACCAATAAGGATACTAACCAGACCCAAATCCATGATTAACAAATAGTTATTATTTTTACCCCACTACAACAAAGGCCCCTAACTCCATGAGAGAGATAGTTCCTATGCAAAACAATTACATGGAGGACTCTGCTACATGGTACTGCCCATATCAGAATGACTACTCTCCCAATACCTATTTTGGAGAAAGCTCTCAATAGTATATGACAATGCCAAATAGAATAACACCTATACAAACACCTTCCTCACGTTTAGAGGTATAGACATAGGTACAAAACCAACCCTCCCTTGCATCATCTATTCTTGATTTAAACTTTGCTCCTTTCAAGCAGATTCTAGGCAAGTATATTAGCATCTAGTAAGACATAAGTCAAATCAGACTATATGACAAGGGATAAAAGGAGGGCAATATAATAATAAGAAAAAGGTGACCAAGATGCCAAGGAGCTCCAAAGAAGCCATCTATCCCAGTAAAGGATATTTCCAATGTGGCTCCACTAAAAAAAAATACACCAAACCTCTTGGTGGCTATTAAATAGAATATCCCAAAATCCCCAAAGCAGCTCACACTCATGAGAAAGCCTATAAAAATTCCTCAATCAAATATAGACATGCCTAGATATCAGTTGCCATCAAATTATCCTTAGGATATTCATCCTATTAGATCATTTAATGTAGTGGATAATCTAAAGAAGTCCATTGTGGCTATAGCTTTATGGGATATTTTTCCCATACCCAAGTAAAAGGAGCACTTGAAGAAGGACCTTGAAGAATAGGAGCAACTAGGACAACAAAAGGTATTATCAGTCTTATAAAAATTTAGTTCAGATGTGAACAGAGTCAAGACCATGCCCTTCTACTTGATTCCAGTCTATGACGACAAGCTGATTCACAATTACATGGTGGATTTTTGGAAAAGTACTTAAATGATGCTAAGAGGGGTGGCAAATGCACTAGGATTGGTTTATTATCCTATCAACAAAAGGACGATGTAGTTGGATGGAATTATAGTGAAAATATTAGGGATAGTCAATGAAACTTTGCTCACACTATATGTCTGCTCGAGCCTGATATTACCACAAAATATAACGAGGATTGATCTCCTGGCTTTGTTTGGATTTTTATTATCTAGGGACTACATGACCAAGCTAGGAGGCTATTTGTATCTTGATTGAACACTTATGATCTTGAGGACAAAATATGGGACTAGGATTAAAATTTTATTAGAACCACTCCATATACATTATATCAAACATGTACCCATAGCCAAGCCAAAAACTAACCAAATTTTTATAGTTGAAGAGCAATTCAAATCAGAAGCATTCATAGATGAGATGCACTCATTCATTCCTAATGACTAGATGGATGATTAAAAAATAAAAAAATATGGATTTTTATCTTTTTGGAGCATTTGAGACTATGGTTATGGGCTACAATTTTGAGCATGGCCTAAAATTTAGCCGTGCCCAAGTAAAAATAAAAGGAAAATTCATGGGACAAAAAAAATATTTTGTATGATGGCTTTGATTGAGGTTCCCTCAAATTAATAAGATCGTATCTCATGCGGACATAGTTGAACAAGGTGTAGAGCTCATGCAGGTGTGGAAAAATTTATATAAAGTATGGTCTATGAAATCATGATATTTATTGTGAAGGTAGTCTCTCAAGCTGAGGAAGTTATAAAACAACAATCTCACCAACTGAGTTCTCTTGAGAAGAGTCAAATGTGACATCCCATCACTTGATTGAATGCATCTTGTATACCAAAAACTAAGTAGGTGATGGGGTTGTAGCATGCAGTTGATATCCCCAAGAGAGCTCGAGCGAGGATATTGCATCGATACCGATATTCACAAGCTCATTTGAAACTATCTAGAGAAATCCTATGATGTCAAGAATCAAGTAAGAAAGAAATGTAAAGGTCCTCAAGCCAAAGCTCCTTTTTACAAAAATGTTGGGAAAGCTCTAACATAACCCAGGGAGATTCTAAGGAGTTACCAACAATGCACATGTGAGAGAATATTGGTTTGTCACCATAATGTTCAAGCAATATGAGAAAAATTAATGGCTCACATAATTTTAGAAAGAGGATTAATCACATTCCAAAACTTAAATAACACAAGTAATTTGACCAAAACCATCAAGGAGCAAGCTTATGCTAGGGAGGCAATCCCTTTGGATTATCACTAACTACCTGATTAACAAAAGAAGCCAACACGAGGGTTGTCTGATCAATGAAAAGATGGCTACCTGAGCTCATATATCATGAATTTAATGCAAAAGTCGATGACATTATTCCTATCTACCTAGCACATAGGAAGAGTAAAGTCACATGGCACAAATCCAATACTTAGGAGGATAATGGTGATTTTCTCACATCACATTGCCATAAAAACATTGATTCAAGTCAAGAGAATCTAAGATGAAGGTGGTAGATAGAGAAGGTATAAAATAATGTAAGGTGAATTCAATGCAAGTCGACGTATCCCCCCCAAAGGGAAAAGCCTATAAAATGATTCTTTGACCTTCTTTTTTCCTAGAAATTATCAAACAGAGTTGAATGCAAAATTGCTATCTAAAGAAACGAAGAGTAATGTTATCCCATAAAGAATATATCTCCTTTAGTTATGTAATTATCCTAGATTTGCATACATGGACTTTGCACCCAATAGATAAGGCCTTTGTTTTTGGATTTGTTATCTTTTGCAAGCAAAATATCCCCTATAAGTCATCAAAGTTGTAGTGAAAATTTACTACACTTAGCAAACCTTGATAAAAGAACAACTTCAATAAACCATCCAATTATCAATTGGAATTGATTTGGAAAAGAAATAAGATAAAAAGTCCCAAGAGCACTTCCAAACCTCAAGTGGTTTGCATCGTTAAATTGTTGAAAAGAATGTTAGAGGAAAATATCTGCCAAAAGCCTAGAGAGATTATAAAAATTTTCATTTGTTGTCATTGCGGTTGTTAGAATATATAATTATTCTCTTAAGTTCTACTAGGATAGACTTACTTGAGTTACCACTCTTCCATGAGTCATGTGAACTCTCAGTTTAGACTAGTTCAGATTTGATGAGGTGTTGTAATCCAATGACTCTCAATGATCAACTTTGTTATTTATACAAAGTTGATCCATGGAATAAATCAATCAGTTCTACTATTTTCTTCATAATTCTTGTAATGCTTTGCATGTCTATTCTTGGGAAATAATCCATTGATGGTGGGTATATCAATAATGTTCTCTATGTCCCAAACATAGCTGCAAATCTCCTATCCATCAGATTTGTACTTTTTCAAAGGGTAAAACAATTCTATTTTCACCAAAAGGGGTTGAAATAAGAGAATTTCAAGAACCTCACTCTCTCATAGCAAAAGAAGATATTAATCATAACACTCACCTATTTCACTTCAATGGATTCAATAAGTCAGATAGAGCATCCTGTTTTATTGCACATGGAGATATTGAAAGCAAACTTTGACATGCAATGTTTGGGTATCTCAATTATAACTATCTAAAAGAGTTGAATACTCATAAAATGGTAATAAGGTTACCCAAAGTCTCTTCTATTTAAGGGGTATGTCCTCAATGTGCTCTTGGAAAACAACATCAAGATCCTTTTCACCCAAGTAGTTCTCAAAAGGGCTCATCCCCTCTAGAGTTAATCCATAATGACTTGATGGTCTTCCCAGAGCCTTATTTCAAAGGATAAAAATATGCCTTGACCTTCATTGATGATTTTTCAAGAACATTTTGGGTCTACTTTCTAAAGTATAAAAGTGATGTGCTATCCCACTTCAAAATCTTCAAAACCTTAGCTTAAAATCAAGCAAATTATAAAATCAACTAAATTCGTACAGATAATGGGGGGAAATACTTCAGTAATGAGTTCTCCATATTCCTATCAAATCATGGCATAATTCATCAACATTCAGTCTCCCATAATCCTTAGAAAAATGGCATTGCAGAAAGGAAAAACAGATATTTGAAAGAAATGGCAAACTGTATGCTCCACTCAAGAGATCTTCCAATAGTTTTTTGGGCTGAAGCTATTAACTGTGCAAACTATATTCAAAACCGAACACCTCATAAAGCTCTTGGCCATTTGAATCTCAAAGAAGCATGGATTGGCTCCAAACCTATTGTCTCCTTTTTCAAAGTTTTTGGGTGTACTTCTTGGGCACACATCCCAAAGAAAAAGAGGAAGGCTCTAGAAAAAAAGAGCAAGCAACTTATATTTGTTGGCTATTGTGAGGAAATGAAAGCCTATAGGCTCCTTGATACCACAACTCATGAGGTATTTTTCACAGAAATGTTCAATTTGATGAAATATTTGAGCCTTATATTCTCAATCATCTTCCAACAAAAATTATCTCGAGCCATCTCCAAAATTTGACCCCCAATATAGTAAAGATACCACCCTTGAGATAGATGACCAACATGAGGATCCCATTATTCAAACTCCTCCTCAAAGTCCTCCCACATCCATGACTCCTTCCACAATACCAAAATGGGACCACACCATAGTTCAAGAAGCCACTCCTTACATCCAAAATCTTCCATCATCTAGATTGAGCAACTCCATAGGATCTGGTATTGTCTATCAGTCCATTTCAACAGATCTTCAATTCTTTAAATAAGCAACTGGTATAAAAGAATGGGATGATGCCATGGAGAATGAATTTTATTCCTTAATAAAAAATAAAACTTGATATCTAGTCCCTCTACCTAAGGGAAGGAAGTTAGTTCACTGTAAATGGATTTACAGAACTAAGTATGGACCTTATGGAGAAATTGACAAACACAAAGCTCGCTTGGTAGCTAAAGCTTTCTCACAAATTGAAGGCATTGATTATTTTGAGACCTTTGCACCAGTTGCCAAAATAGATTATGTTAGGATGGTACTTGCACTAGCTACTTCTCAAATATGGTTTGTATTTCAGATGGATATTAAAATTGCATTCTTACATGGGGAATTAAAAGAGGAGATATTCATGGAACAACCTGCCAGATTCACTCAAGACTCCTCCCTTGTTTGTAGACTAAGGAAATCTCTCTATGGCCTCAAACAAGCTCCTAGAGCTTGGTATGAAAAAATGGACTCCTTCCTTCTTTCCTCGGGTTTTTTTCATTGTGAGTCTGATGCCATAGTCTAAATTTGGAGAGATGAAAAGAAAATCACCTTACTTTTTCTCTATGTTGATGATCTAATACTCACTGATAGTGATATTTCTCACATTCAGACTATCAAAGACTTCCTTTCTGAAAAATTTGAAATGGTTGATCTGGGTTTAGCTCATTACTTCCTTGGGATTCAAATAAATCAATCAAATGCAATAATTTCATTATGTCAACATAAATACACTCTAGACATTCTTCAACAATTTAAGATGACTGATTGTAAGCCCTCTTCTACACCTTTTCAATCTGGAGTCACTCTAAGTACTTCCCGCACATCCCCTTTATGTGATGTTACTCTATATCGACAACTTGTAGGGAGTCTGTTATACCTCACTTATACTTACCCAAATATTTCATATGTTGTTGGCTTGATATCTAGATTCTCACATCAACCTCATTTCATCAATTGGCAAGCAACAAAAATAATTCTATGCTACTTGCAAGGAACTACTCAATTTGGGCTCTTATATGAAGGAAAATCTATGGATATCATTGGTTACACACATTCTGATTGGGCAGGTTTAGTAGAAGATAGATGTTCAACTTCTAGCTATGTCTTTTGTCTTGGTTCTTCACCAATTTCTTGGTCATGCAAAAAACAAGCAGTAGCATTATCATCTATAGAGGTAGAATACAGGGTAGCAGTTTTAGCAAGTCAGGAAGCTCTTTGGATTCATCAGATACTACAAAAATTTGGTTTTTTCCATGACAAACCTATTACTCTTTGGTGTGATAATTAGAGCACAATTCATATTGCCCGTAATCCAGTTGAGCATCAGTGTACCAAGCACATTGAAATTCACATGCACTTCATTCGGTAGCATATTCAGAGAGGGGATATACACTTGGACTATATTCCCACATAAAATCAAATTACAGATATCTTCACCAAATTATTTCCTTCTCCATGTTACATTCAGTTGTGAGATAAACTTGGGGTAAGACAGATGCATTAGAAGGTACAAAAGAGGTTTTCACCTCTCATTTCTTCTTATTGTTTCTTTTCTTTAGAAGATGGTTTTTTCCCATGTGGTTTTTTTCACCATGTCTCCTATATATAATAAAATTGTACATGAGTACCTCATCAGGCCCAGTTGCCGGGACTCATTTATTTTTTGTTCAATGAGGACAATCTTCGCCATACAAAGACATGCCTCTTATTTTTTCTTTTTGATAGATGGTTTTTTCCCATGTGGTTTTTTACCATCTCTTCAATAAGAATCATTGTACATGAGTACCTCATCAGGCCCTATTTTTGGGACTCATTTGTTACATTCACCCCTAGTATCACTTAAGGGGGGTGTTAAAATAAATAATTATTCTCTTAAGTTCTACTAGGATAGACTTACTTGAGTTACCACTCTTCCATGAGTCAGGTGAACTCTCAGTTTAGACTAGTTCATATTTTATGAGTTGTAATCCAATGACTCTCAATGATCAACTTTACTATTTATACAAAGTTGATCCATGAAATAAATCAATCAGTTCTACTATTTTCTTCATAATTCTTGTAATGCTTTGCATGTCTATTCTTTGAAAATTCTAACAACGGTCGTCCAATGGTTCACACTAGTCATGATAGCCTTTTTGATGATATCTAAAGTGAACTTGACTATGAGTTGGAGTCCAAGAGATATTTCAGTTATAACTAGAATGAATTCCATTGGCTAAGGTTTAATACAAGCAATGGTTGTAGAAGTGTTCCACCCCCATAACGTCAAAACCATAGACTTAATCATCTTCCACATTTGATTGGGCTCACAATGATCATCCAAAAAGTTGTCATCTCCCCATAACACTCACAACACACTATCAATGGGAGATCAGGGTGGGAAGAACCTAGTAGTTGTGGAAGATAGAAAGGGATCTAAAAGTACTCATCATGCAAAAATTATGTAAATTATATAATTGTGAAATTTTATGGTCCTAGAAACTCCTACCACAAATAGCTCTTCTACATTTGGTTAAGAGCATAGAGAGTTAAACTCCCTCACATCCACCCAAGGTTGCAACATGTAATACCATCAAGAGGATCAACAATCAAAGAATAAGTCGAAAAACCAAGACTTCATAAGTAATATTGGAGTACTTTAAGTCGAAAGTACCAAAAGTCGTTCAATCTTATTAATCAATGATGAACACTACTATAAGAGGTGCAAAGTTCGCAAGTTCTCCCAAAAGTTTTATGGATCAATAGATGAAAAGCTATTAATGACTCTCATTTCAAAAGAGCTTTGATGAAATAAGAGAGAAATTTTTTTTATGTACTATTCGATTCAATATTGATGGTTTATGAAGGCTCTCATAGAGGCTAGATGATAAAAAGTGGAGGGAAAGAGTGTCAGACAAATACAAGGCCAAAAATCTAATAAAAGATCCAAAAGTTTTGCGGATTTTTTGATCACAATGATGGAAAACCCCTATGCTATTTTATAAAATTATCAACCAAGAGAAAGAAATTTTTTTGTAGACCACTAGATCATCCCAATCAACAAGTCACATAATTTCAAGAAAGCTCTAATAGAGGCAAGGTGATAAAAAACTATAGAAAGTTGGACAAATTCAAGAGCTTCGTATGTTGTTAGATCATCATAATTTTCAAGAAGTTGGAAGGTTGGTGAGAGTGCTCCTAAAGTTTTACAGAATATTAAATTACAAATATCAATGACCCGTAAAGTTTCAAAAGAAGCTTGATAGTGAATGATGAGAATTTTTTTGTAGTCTGTCCAATCATAAAAATCAATGACCCATGCTACTTAAAAAAATTAAAGGGGAGATGTCAAGGATTTTTTTTGAAAAGTGGGTCTTCCAAAACATTATGATAAAGAAGTATAGAGGAAAAAACTCCACAGGCCATCTAATGAAAGATCGATGGCCCATGGAGATTTCAAAAAAAAATTATGAAGGATGAGTAAATTTTTTGTGGACCATCCGATCAAGATGATTAATGGTTCACACATTTTCAATGGAGTTTTGATGAAGAATAGATATTAAAGTTCTATGAACTGTTTGATTGAAGATTAATGACTCGCGTTACTCCAAAATAGTTTTGATGGAAGATGACAAGGCAAAAGTTCCATAGATTGTCTGATTAGAGATCAACATGCCACATTTCTTTGGAGGAATAATTGTAAGAAAAAGGTAGACACATGACAAACACTTAGCCCATACATAGGTGGTCAGTAAAGATCAAGGGCATAATCAAAAGGTAGTTTGAGTTGGCAAATATTTAGATTGGGAAAGGTGATAATTACAACCAATTAGAGTTCACAACAAGAAAACCCAGGCACTTTATTGTGAGCATACAAATTTCCAAAAAAAGTAGATGAGCCCATGTAGTCAATAGTTGCAAAGGCTCCAAATCCACCTACCAATGGAATTTGAGCATATGATAGTCTAGGGAAGCAGTTGATGTATTAAAAGTAGCAATGTGTAAGCCACAATATGACAACCTCAAGCATAGATCATTAAATGCAAAAACAAATTCATGCTCAGTCTTTAAGGATCCCTAGGAGGGGATGACAATAGTGGTGATAACCACAAATCCAAAGGCCCAACACCATTTAACATTGATTATTCTAGATCTAGAGACCTTGAGAAGATCAATAAGATAAGGGTGGATAGAGCCCAGATGCAATGTCAAAAAAGAATTTTTAATTCTTGTATAGTTTGGAGGGAAATTCCTCTAATTTTATCTATAGTGAATCATAAGGCATTGTAAGGTATTAGAAAGTTGCGTATCCGTTCCTAATATCTAGTCTTGTATGTAGTTGTCCTTTCATTTTATTTTGTATATCAATATAGAATTGAGACTTGAGTAAGTGTAGTAGCGTTTGAGCCTTTTTCTCTAGCATTATTGTGATCAAGTTTATCTAGATAGATAGATAGATATGAAAATTTGTGACTATTTGCCTTATGTCATAGTTTTTATATATGTTTTTATGTGAATGTTCATACTTGAAAGAAATTATATTCATTTTTAGTTGCTAACAGATGCATGTGTTTACTAATCCTGCTAATAGTAGAAGAATATCATGATCTTAGTGCATTACCTCTGTTAGCTTAGGACTTCTTTTGATGTTGTTTATCTTTCATCATCTCTTTCCCCATTTCCTTTAAAATTGTAAGTAGCCCAAGAGTAACTAAGAAGATAAATGTTGAATATCACATCCCATAAGGAATCATCCTTGTAAAATATATTGAAGGTTCTCCTTTGAGTAGCATACCATGCCCTTAGGACTTTTGGTTATGTTGCTTTACATGAGGTATGAGTGCTAGGTGTATTTGGGAACTACAACATGTGACCATGATATTTTGAGATGACAATATTTACTATGTTGAATATTTGAGCAAAGAGTTTATATAATTGGCATTGCTAGGATAGAGCCTTGGAATACTCTTCATCCTATATTTTCCTGCTCTTTATCCATATAGTGTCTCATTCATTATTCTCCTAGCATTCTTGCATATTGTTCACTTCTAGCTATGTGGCTAATGCACATAAGCTTTGGCAGGGTCTTAGTTTAGGTTTGCATGAGTCCACACCATGCCTTAGTGTCTATCTCCCCATAGCCCTCTAGCATGCCGCATACCAGTAACTTGATATCCTCAAACTCTCCACAAACCACTCGTAAGTCACCCTCTATTTTGTAAGCCAAACCGATTGTTGCATTGCCTAGAAGTTTACTATACCCAATTTAATGATTTTTATAATCATGTTCATTGCAATATTTTCAATTATTATTAGCTTTTTTTTAACTTTTTAGATTAACAGGGGCCTAATTATCTCGACCAAGGAAGTCTAACGCTTTTTCGAGGACTGAAATGACCCTTATATACTTCTATATTCTTCTTTCTATCTTTATCTTGTGGGGATTTATATATTTATCACTAGTAAGAAGGAGCTATCACATTATAGATTGAATGATCTCATGGTACCTCCATTGTCACAACAAGAATTCAATGTTCTCTCTCCCTTAAGTCTATGATTTCGCTCTTATTAATTTATTGTTTATCACTAATTTGAACTTTACTTTCTCTTTTTTAAGAGTGTTTGTTGTAACTACACATGACATTGGTTATATTTTACTTGTCATTATTTCTTTCATGGCACTTATCCTTATTCTTTCACCTTGTTAATAATCTATGGTGTAGAGAAATAGTTTTTTTGCATTACAACATAAAGGAAACAATAGTTGATTTTTGTCTTATTATAGACAAGAATATTAAATTATATCTAAATACACTTAAAATAGCCTAGCCCATTTATATTTTTGCACACGTCCCTTAAAGAAAAAAAGAATTTTATTTTTATTTTTATATATTTATTAATGTATTAAAAAGTGTTTACAACATAGAATTCATTTTTTTTGAATGAAATAAGTTATATTATATTAAAAATACAACTTAATCATACAAAAAGTGGGTGGATACGCACACCCCAGTAGGGTCCCAAAAATTACACTAACCGCATATGGTTAGGAGAAACCAAATAGAAAATACAAAGACTTTAACTAGATAACACAAAAAAGAGGGAATTAAAATCACCCTCTTAGCCAAAAATAAAAGAAAAGCATGCATCCACATAATAGAAATAATTTCTAGACATCAGGAGGGATATAATTATCCACATTTTCATCATGACACTAGGGAGAGGTGGCAACAAGAGCATCCCAGTCATTATCATTAGTGTTAGTACCACCCATATCAACAATGTCATTAACCTCTTGTGCATTTATATCCTGGGAGCAGGGGGTTTGGCCATCACCATGCTAGCCCAAAGCATTAACTGGTACCGCCATAACCATATCTTCCATACCTGCAACATGGTATGTAAGGTTATAAACGAACATCCCATCCACTCACCAGTCACAAATTACCAACACCATCAGAGTAACAACGTTTGTTCACTGATGAAGGTTGAGACCAGTGTCTCCCCGCCTGCGGCAATGCCCTGCATCCCCGACGAGATCAAGAATGAGATCCAGCATGACATTGTGATATCAAATCCGGGGGGACTTGATTGATAGTGCACGAAACATTGACTCAATGGTCCAAGAGAGTCCTCAGATAATGAATTTCAATATGAATTTTTTCCACTTGAACCTGTATCTGAAGCCAAGAGTTAAAAAATACAGCATAATTATCAACTAAAGAAAAGGAATCAAAACTTGTGTCTCTGGAAAAGCTATATTGTTTCTGGTCTTCCATAAGTGAAAAATAATATTGACTCTAAAAATATTCCAAATAGGCACAAGAGGAATAGAAAAATCAGGAGCATCGCCTACCAGGGAATGGTGCCAAGAAAAATAAGTGGCCATATAAGGTCGAAATAAATATTCTAGCCACTTTTAAGCCATTTGAGCTTTACGACACGAAAAAAAAAATGAGTGCAATATTTGGGTTCATTGCAAAAATAGCATTTGGGATTAGCCACACCCAAGTATTTTAGTCGTTTCCCCATAGGCAAACCTTGAAAAAGCAGACTCTAAGCAAGAAAAGCCAACTTTGGCTCAAGATAAGAGGTCCAAACCATGTTAAAATATAATTTCCACTGTGAAGGCCTGAATATTAAGTCCCAGTGCCCGTTAAACTTACCAACTATGGGCAAGTTTGGAGAAAGCTAGGAATATCCCAAACGAGCCTTGTATTGAATTAACGGGATGTTCTTCGGCTAGGTCTAGTTCGACCCCCAAGGTTTTTGGAAATGCCTGGTAATTTTTGGCCACAAAGAGAAGGAAATGCTATCTAACATAGTATCATACATGGTATTATCTTCTGGTTTTAGATTATGAAGCCGTATGAAAACCTCCCAAGGAATCCAATCTTTGGTATTTGTAGAGAAGAAATTAGAAATGGTAGCAATTCCCTTCTTGAAAAACTGTTGAGCATGAATCTATTGAAATCAGGCCAAAGGAAAGCCTTGGTAAGTAATGACATACGACCACCACACATTAAGAGAGGTTATGAAAGCCCCTTATTTTTGCCCATCTCCAGACCAATAGAGCTAGGGTTTAAGAGCCTCCCAAGCTCGCCAAATGCTCTGCATCACAAAGGAGCCTTAAATTTTAATAAGCACGAAGGCTGTAACAATAGAGGGGAGAGACATCCCCCGCAAAAATTTCTTAACCAAATAAAGGTCTATAGAAATATAGTGTCAAATTAGGACCTTCTAGGCTTTTAGACCGTCAATAGCTCTAACAACTTTGCACACAAAGCAAATCCTTGGCGTTGACAGTCAAATAGACCCATCCCACAAGAGGACTTGGGAAGACAACAAATTTCCTAGGCTACTTTGTGAAATCCCTTATTCGAGGAAGAGCTAGCCCAAAGAAAATCTCACAATAGCTCCTCTAGCTTTTGGTAATAGGCCCGAGATGGAGTCCATCAGGAAGAAAAATACACATGAGTGGTAGCCAAAATCTTGGAGCAAACTTGGAATTTTCTTGCAAGGGAGAGTTACTACATATCTTATCTTTTCTACATTTTATAGCGTAAAATATATAATTGTATATAAAGGTAGTGTGAATATTTAATTTGTCCTTTGCACACTTATCTCTTAAAGGGAAAATGAAAAGTTTTTATTTTTATTTTTTAATTTTCTTGTATTCATCCATAAATTAAAAGTTTATTTTTGTCTTCTAGCACATTTTTTTTTGCATCTTTATATCAAAGATTAGGTTTATAAGATTAAACATAGGAATCTTAGGGTGGAGGATTTTTTCCTCCTAGGAAAACCCCATGTATTTATTAAATGAATGTGTAAAATAGGATGTCACATACACTCATACCCAGTTGTAAAGTTGTAAAGAGCAGCAAACACTTTAAATCCCTATAAGCGTTACAAGCACTACAAGGGTTGTAGGTGCATTTATTTACAATAAATAACATATACCTTGTAAATTTTAATATGAGAAA
The DNA here is from genome assembly GCA_028583015.1 of Wollemia nobilis. Taxonomy (NCBI): domain Eukaryota; kingdom Viridiplantae; phylum Streptophyta; class Pinopsida; order Araucariales; family Araucariaceae; genus Wollemia; species Wollemia nobilis. Next base: position 1,906,342 of record JAQPPZ010002274.1, read on the forward strand.
GGCACTTTTATCCTTCCCACAACAAAGGGGAAGGGTACTTTTACCCCCTTCTCACATATCTATATCAATTCTTTGTAGTTCCACCTCTCTTTGATGGCAGTAATAGGAATAATAAGTGTTCTAATATAGAGATCATAAATTTAAAATAAGTTATCCATCAAGTCCTACTATATTAGTCCCAAGTATATATGTTACATATTTTTTGCGAGAAGTGAATGGAGAAGGGATGTTTGCAAGGTTTTTTATGTCTTTCTCATCATTTGAAAAAGGGAAAACCTCATATAATAACATGTTCTCACCATTAGTGATTAGGAAATTATCTTGTTGTTTTGAAGAAGTTGGTTCACCTTATAAATGAGAAGCTTAGGTGATATAACAAAATTTATGGACCGATTAGCTATGAAATTTTTGGCGGACACCTTAATGAGAAAAATTTGGTCTTCTAGAGAAGAAGACATAGTACCTTATCTCTCCTTGATCTAGTAGGAAGGAGGGTTCAAGAATTTCTCATCACGTAAATAAGTGGTGGTATCTCATATCTTATATTCACATCATAGGCTATTTTGGAATATAAAGTTTCCTACTTTTCACCTTGAAATAAAATAAAATATTGGAGGGGTCTTCTATAAGAATTATAGATTTGAATTTAATTTGTTGCTTATCAATCTATTATCACTCATTGATTATAGATAGAGAACGTCAACCTCCTAGAAAAAGTAGGCCACTCAACTTTTTCAAACCTTAAAAAAGTCTAGGTTTGTGTCCTAGCTAGACTATTATTTTTAATATATTTCAATATTATATCTCTTAATATGTTTAGAAAAAATGGTATTAAGAGAGGAGTTTCCTGTCGTAATCCAAGTTTCTAATCCTAAATATGAAGCACCTTCTATAGCCATAGAGAAACCTAAAGGTAGGGATCAAACTTATGATAATGTATGGATTAGAGTTAAGTGTAATCATATTATGGATCCAAGCCAACCATCATGTATTTTATAATATCTTTCTCATTTTTAACTTTAAGATTTGAAAATTCTTGTAGAGATAATTTCTATCTTTTGAATTAAGTTATTTCTTACAAAGAAGGTTTAGTTCCATGTATTGATAGGTATAAAGACCTAGTATGTATGAGTCGTGGGTGATGACCCTTGAATACATTGTATTAGCCTCAATATGCAACAACCAATTAGAAAGTATATAAAAAGTGACACCTAAACTCTTTATTTTTCATATAAAGGAATTTTTTTTTCTAACCCTTTACTATTTAAGGGTGTTTTATAAGACTACCTTTCGAATAAAAAGAAGAGAAGCTCTTCAATTTTGGTTCTTATTGTTGATGGATACCCTTAGTTTGACTAAATTTTATGAGTGGTGATTATGATATCTATGTCTTAATATATGACAAAATTTGATATCTTAAGGCAAGAATTGATATTTTAACTTGGCTCATTTAAAGTAGAATCTTGCACATTATTACTCTATAATCGAGATCAATACCAACTACATGGATAAATGGACTAATTTATTTAAATTCTTCAATGGGAATGATATTATTGATATTGTGTATATATATTCAGGATTTTATACAATTTTATGTTATGAATAATGATATTGGAGATATTACTTTATGAACTTCTCTTTCATATCTGCACCCACATTCACAACTTTCTTGTGATATTGCAAGTGAGCAATTAGCCTTGAAGTTATAGTATTGTGAGTGAGCACAAGATGAGATGGGTAAGGCAAATAAAGTGAACGAAGTGAACTGAAGAGTGTTGGTGAGCTCGGATGCTTTTTGTCTTTTATGATTGAGTGTTGTGAGAGGGGTGACATACATTGTTCGAGTGGGCACAAGGTTATGCATAGCGGCGAAAATTCATCATTTGGACATAAAGTAGTATTTTTAAAATTCAAATTTGCAAAATTTACGGGACCCAAACGTCAGCCATTTAGTCAAATATTTTTGAGAAAAATAAATTTTAGGTGTCGGTTCGCCATGCTTTGATAAGAGTATCATGGTTATTTTGAAAAAATCACAAGCAATCCTGCCTAAATAGAGTACCCTTTTTGCCCTAACATTTTAAAATTTATAAATTATCCCGCCCAAATTGTCAAGTATACCTCTATATATAATTAACACCCCAAGGATAAATTTTTCATTTTCGAACCTTGTTCTACACCCGTCGAATATACCGACCCAGTTTTGCATAAGACCAAAACCATTTCAGCACTAGACTAGAACCTTTATAGATCAAGGTAGGATCAGATTCATTTTTGTACCAAACTGGAACCTATTCTGCAACCGTCCGGTACCAGTTTTGTAACCGATCAGAATCACTTCTACAACCGAATCGGTTCTACAATCGGTCGAAACCATTTTTGTAGCCAAAATTTGTTATGCAATCGAAGGGAACCACTTCTGCATTTGAAACCTGTTCTGCAACTGATCAGAACCACTTCTATAGCCAAACCCTATTTTGCAATCGATCAGAACCACTTTGCATCCGAACCCTATTATGCAATCGAACAAAACCACTTTTACAGTCGGGTCCTGTTCTACAATCGAACGAAACCATTTTGCAAGCGAACTCGGTTCTGCAACCGTTCGAAACAACTTTTGCAACTGAAATTTTTTATACAATCGATCGAAACCATTTATGCAATCGAAACTTGTTCTACAATCGATCGAAACCATTTCTACAATCAAAACATTTTTTTCAGCCAGATCCTGTTTCGCACCAGGCCTATTTTCAGACCCTTTCGGCATTTGAACCTCATTCTACACTAGGTTCTTTGTCACTACTCTGTTTACCATATTTTTCTTTATTTTGCCATGTTCTACATGTTATCCCTTGTTTTCTCTCTTTTTGTTAAAACTCTTTGATTCTTTATGAATATGTGAACTGAAGACATTGTGATTCTCTATTTCTAGTCCATTTTGTACCATAATCTTAAATTAGCTAGGTCCCTAAATATTTGACACAAGTAAGAAAAATAACTAGGTCACTAATGACTAATACAACTTTTTTCTTAGTTATTCACTCTTAGGTGGCAAAGGAGTGATGGTGATGTGGCCAAGACACATGTCAAGTGAGGAGAGAGGGTATCCTAGGAGGATATTTCCTAGATTTAATAAAATCTAGAAAATATAATTATGTGCAAGATTTTATGCCTAAGTCAAAACTTAGGCACATAATGTTATGCAGAACTGAAATGTGCAATGTGAATGAATGATGTGTAGGAATTATATGCCTAAGTTTAGACTTAGGCATATATTATTATGCAAAATTGTGATGTGCAATGCCAATGAATAATGTGTAGGAATTATATGCCTAAGTTTAGACTTAGGCATATATTATTATGCAAAATTATGATGTGTAATGCAAATGCCTAGATTTTGGTGTCTACAGATGCCCCTTTTTGTACTGCATTGTGTGAAACACAATGTGGTGCAAAAACAAAAGACACGTGGTTTTATTTGATGGAGGAATGAACTCAAATATTCTTGATGCAAAGAATGAATGACTTGAAATTTTTTGATTTTTTTGCTTACCCCCTCAATTGGTGAATGGGTAAAGGATGAAACCCACGAGCCAATTGATAAAATATGGATGATGAAAGGAGGTGGTTGATTGAATGATGTGGATGTGATGCAAATGTATGTCATTTTGATCAACTTGATGCCCTAAGTTTGGGATTATTTGTGTTCTTACAAATTTACCTTTGGTTTCGTTAATGTGCAAATTGTGTGGTAAAATATTTGACCATGTTTAGAGTTCTTGTTCCACTATGACTTTAGTAATTCCTTCCAAATGATGGGTTCAAGGAACCAGTCATTTGGGAATTTGATACTCAAGTGATTTATGATTATTACCAAATTGTGTTTGGTTGTTTTTCGCTTTTGACCCAACGAAAGGGGTTGAAGGATAACCTTGTGCAAATATGTTTTGAACACATCTAAGCTCAAATACTTAGTGACCTAGCTATTTTAATGCCATAGTGATTTGATGTTGAATATTTGAATTAGTTTCCTTATGGTGAGCTACCCATCCGACCAGATTGCATGGATTGCTAGTCGTTGCAACCACTAGGTGTATAGGGTAATACACTAGATACAAGGTTCACTAAATGATGTGATGATTATGATGATGTTGATGTTTGTAAAAATGCATGATGTGATTGATGCAAATGTTGGAAATCAATATCAAGTTGGATGCCCCAAGTTTGGGGTGGACTTATGTTGTCGTAAATTTACCTTTTGGTTTGATTGACATGCAAGATGATGAAGTAAAGAAACCAATCACCCTAGGAGCTCGTTGTCCTAGTGACTGTTAGCAATTCCTTAATGCAAAATGATGAAGTATAAGTTTTCCATGTTTTGTAACCCCATGGAGTAGGCGTCAATAACAACCTTGGACAAGTCTGCTTGAATGCAAGTCTCTCAAAAATTGAAGGACCAACCTGATTTAATTTTAAACATGTTGATGTTGGATGATTGTGAATAAGTGTCCTTATGGTGAGCTACCCATCCTACCGGATTGCATGGACAACCAATCGCTACAACCGCTAGGTGTCTAGAGTAAATCACTAGGTAGAAGGTTCACTTGAGATGATGATGATGTGAGATGATTATTTGGAGTGTTTTACAATGTTTTTGTAGCCATTTGCATTCGAAGGGGAGTTGTGTAAGATGGTCACAAATAAAAGTCAACTTGTGTTGCCCCAATCATGGAAAATATGCTCATTTTAATGAGCGTAATTTGCATGATTGAGTGTTTTGAGTGTTGACTTTGATTATGAAACTGAATTTGTTGATTTTGTCTTTCCCTTCAAGAGATGAGTCAATGGAGAAGATATGAAATGATGAAAATGATGAAACAAATGATAATGGTTTAATGAGATGAATGTTTTTGTTTTTGTTTCAACTATGATTTCGACCATTGTTGATAATTGTGTACTTCTATCCCTTGGAGCAGTCCAGCCATATGGCTTTCTCAGGGAATTGAGATGATAACAATTCAGTTTTTGCATGAGGTGAATCACTTTTCAAGGGCCTTATGGTAATTTATCCATCCTACCGGATTGGATGGATTGCTAGTCGCTGCAACCGCTAAGTATATAGGATAATTTACTATATACGAGGATCACTTGAGGCTAAGTGGAAGAAGGAAAATGTACACCTCTATTCCTTGGAGTAGTCCAGCCTCATGGCCTTCTTAGGGAGTTGAGATGAGAACACTTCTATTCTTTCAAGAGCCTGTTGAATTTGTTTTTGACCAAAGGAATTGAGATATCTTTGGAATTTTTCTTTGTTTTTTTGTTTGTTCTTTTTTTTTTGAGAATGCATGATTTTTTTTTTTTTTGTGTGTGTGTGTGTTTTTTTTTGTAAGACAAAAGATGCATGGAAATATTTTTGATGTTTTATGTTTTTGTATGACAAAAGATTCATGGAAATTTTTTTGGTGTTTTATGTTTTTGTATGACAAAATATGTACGGTGTTTGAATTGAATGTGACCAAAGGGGTTGATTCCTTTGGAGCTTTTTGAATTGAATGTGACCAAAGGGGCTTGATTCCTTTGGAGCCTTTTTGAATTGAATGTGACCAAAGGGGTTGATTCCTTTGGATATTTTTGAATTGAATGTGACCAAAGGAGTTTTGATTCCTTTGGAGCTTTTTGAATTTGATTATTTGAAATGTTAATGTTTAATGTGATTGTTGGGGTAGGTGTGAGACCTTGAATCCCCCCAAGTTGTTTGATTTATTGTTTGATGTGATTGATGGGGAAGGTGTGAGACCTTGAACTCCCCCAAGTTGTTTTGTTATTATTTATGCAAATGTGTAATGATTGATTGTTCAAATTGTTTTTTTGTACATGTTATGAAATGAATATGTTATGAATGAATGCAAATGAATGAAGGATGTTGCTTTATTAATCATTGTTCAAAGATATTTTGAACCCTTTGAATGAATGGTGTTGCTTTATTGATTGTTCAAAGAGATTTTAAACTATTTGAATGAATGGTGTTGCTTTATTGATCGTTGTTCAAAGAGATTTTGAACGATTTGAATGAATGGTGTTGCTTTTTTTATCGTTGTTCAAAGAGATTTTGAAATATTTGAATGAATGGTGTTGTTTTATTGATCATTATTCAAAGAGATTTTGAAATATTTGAATGAATGGTGTTGTTTTATTGATCATTGTTCAAAGAGATTTTGAACCTTTTTAATGAATGATGTTGCTTTATTGATCGTTGTTCTATTTTTCTTTGCTTTGTTTTTTTTTGTATTGTTTTTGTAAATGGAAATTTGAGACCATTATTGCAATTTTGTAAAATAGATTAAATGAAATGAGATGTGCAACGAATATAGGTGATGTTTTTATGAGACTCAAACATTCTAGCTATTTTGATCAATGTTTGTATACTGACTTTTCAAGACTTTTTGACAAGGTATGAATCTTGCTATGACGACCAAGGTACATCATATCCTTGTGTGTGCAAGTGAGTTCATTCTTGTGAGATGCATAAGGATACCGCCAGTGCCAATCAGGATCTCAACCAAACCTATATTGAGGATCACCAAATGAATGCCACCATCCTAGGTTTTGTACTAAGTATGACTAGACCACTAGGCAATCTAGGTTACCAAAGCTAGCTCGTCCACATGCAAACATTGGTCTGCACACATGCCGAAGCTAATGTGATAGACATATCGTCATGCATAAGGATACCGCCAGTGCCAAGTAGGCTATCAACCAAACCTGTACTGAGGATCACCTTATGTTTTTCCAAATACTGAGAGTTCCAAGGATTCAAGTTCGACTCCCTTATTTTCTTCAATTTTATTGGGATACTTGCTCTCATATATAGTGATAAAAATCACTGTTTATTTATTTATTTATTTTTTCTAGTGACAATAATCATTGTTTATTTTGAGTTTTTTTTTTAGAAAGGGATTTGAATTTTGAGTGATGGGGATCATTATTTCTTGTGCTTTTTGATGTGTGCACTTTGAGGGTTTTGATGTCAAACTTTGGAGTTTGTACTTTGACTTTTGCAATTTTTTGATGTTTGCAACTTTTTTAGAATTTGGGATTTCTAATAGTGGTAAAAACCACTATTTATTTTGGGGAATTGGGTAGGGAAGATGCTTGTCCTTTTGCCAACTCTCAACATTCTTGAACCATTCGCATAGGGGGATGAGCAAGATAACCATTTCACTTATGGTAACCTAGTCCGCTATGAAGTTTCATCTTTCCTTTCGCAAAACTTGGATTTTTAATGTGTAAATGTGTTTGGGATATGATGTACACAAGGTGTAATTCAAGCAAGACTCTACCTCCTAAAAATCAATATAGCCTTCTACAAAACCTGAAGAGAAGCTAGTATTGGTTGAGTGACCAAAAACCCTAATGACATTCTAAAACTATTGATTAGGTGGAGTGGTGGACACAAATGTGAAATATGGAAATTGACAATTGCCACATTGAACTATGATTACTTTCATAATCCTGATTTTGAGCGATAAGTAGTGTACCCTCATGGTGCTAGACATGTATGAGCCACTCTAAAATGTAAAGTGCTAATGATGAGTATGCCTAAATGCAAGCGATGATAAAATGCAATGGGATGCAATGTGATGTGATGTAATATTTTTGTATTTTTGATGTGATGATGTTGTTTTTGAAATTGAATGTGATGCAATTTTTTTTTTTGTATTTTTGATGTTTAGATGATTTTTTTGAATTTTTGATTGATATATATGTATGTTCATGTGACCAACGGGCTTATTTGGGGCCATTGGGGCATTTGGGGGGGACCAAAGGGCTTATGGATGCCTTTGGGGCTTTTTGGTTGACCTAGACGATTTTTGACCACCTAGGAGCGTTTTAGGTTGACCAAGCGGGATGTAGGCACCCTTGGAGCATTTTGAAATGAAATTTGACCAAAGGGGTTAGGTTCCTTTGGGGCCTTTTTGAATTGACCAAAGGGGTGTTTTCCTTGGAGCATTTTGATTTGATTTTTTCTTTTTGCATTTTGAATTTTGATATGAATGTGGAAGGTAGTTCAGGTGAAATGAGGTGGTGCATGTGAAGGTATGTGTGCCAAAAATGTGATGGAAATACAAATGAATAATACACAAATCAAATAAACAAACAATATTTTCTAAGTTTTTTTAAATTTTGTTTTCGATGTTGGATTTTTGATTGTTGTTGAATTTTTGAAGTTTATTTTTTTGTAATTTTGAGGTTTTTGATTTTTTTGTTTTGAGTTTCAGTGTGTTTGGATGTTGTTGGAATTTTGAAGAAGTTTTTTTTTGTTTTTTGGATTAGAATAAAGGAACTCGATTAAGATGGTGATTAGGAACATGTTGGCATTTTTGCCACATTGTTTTGATTGTTGATTATTCATGCATAAGATGTTGAAGTTCTCATTCCTCTACGAGTTTTGATGTCAAAAAAGCTAAGTCCGAAGACTGTCGCGATATCGCGACAAAAAGTAGCATGGAGAGCACAGTTCAAAACCGTCGCGATATCGCGACATGTCGCGTTATCGCGGGTCTGTTGAGAAAGAGAGAAGTCAAAAGCAAAGGTGTCGCGAAATCGTGACCTGTCACAGTTTTGCGACGCCAAATGCAGAAAAGGGCTAAGCAGCAAAGTTGTCGCGATTTCACGACGTGTTCCAAAATCACGGTCAAAATGGTCAATGGAGGCAGAGCAGTAAAATTGTCGCGAAATCGTGACATGTCGCGTTTTCGCGACTTACAATGGCCATGGAGCAGAGTAAGAGAAAAGGTCACGAAATCGCGACATAACTAAGCAAAGGACGATGACAATGAACCTCGTAGCGATTTCGCGACAGAATAATGAACAAGGCGCAAAATGCGAAAGACGTCACGAAATCGCGACGTGTTGCATGGTCACGAAAAAGTTGAAACAAAAAGCATAAGGCATGAAAGGCGTCGCGATTTCGCGACATTTGTGGAGATGAAGTCCAGCAACAAGGAAACGTCGCGATTTCACGACATATTGGGGCGGAAGGACCAAGTGCAGGGAATTGTCGCGATTTTGCGACATGTCGCGTTTTCGCGAAGAGGAAGCAAGGAGGCAACCAGATTGTACGGAATGTCACGATTTTGCGACATGACAAATTTTTCGCGGTCGAAAAGCAGTAAAGTCCAAGGAGATAGAACCTATCGCGATTTCGCGACATGCTGGAGATTAAAGAACCACTTGAGGCAAGAGTGTCATGTTTTTGCAGGTTGAGAGCTGGACCGTACAAGGCAAGAGAAAACTGTCGTGAAATCGCAACATGTTGCGTTTCGCGGGTATACAGAAGAGAAGGGCACAGAGGGTAGAAGTCGTCGCGATTTCGCAACATGGTGAAGTTTTCGCAACATGTTGAGGAAAGAAGTCCAAACAAAGTAGAGTGTCGCGATTTCGCGACGTATAAGTGAGACAAAGCCAAAAGAGAGAAAGGTGTAGCGAAATCGCGTTTTTGTGGTTCGAAGCAGCCAAAGGACAACATGGGTAAAGGATGTCGTGATTTCGCGACAGGTCATAGTTTCACAAAAATAGAGCAAGGAAGAAGCAGAATAGTACGGAACGTCGCAATTTTGTGACGTGTCATGTTTTCGTGAGTTAAAGTGGCGAAGGAGACCAAGGAGCCGAATATGTCGTGATTTCACGACATGGTTGATTTTCACGATTTAGAATGACAAAAGTGTACGGAGCAAAAATATGTCACGATTTCGTGACATGTCACGTTTTCGCGACCTGTCACAGTTTCGCGCCAGAAAGCAGTTCAAACGGCCCGATGAAGCATTGCGATTTCCAAGGATTAAAAGCACTCTAGAATTAAATGTTTTGCTGCTTTCCAATGTGTGCAAGATAGAAGAACGTGCCCAAGCCACCAGAATTGAAGACGCCTCCATTATTCAAAGCTTCTGTTCATGATTTTTCTAACGGTTCAAGCATGTTTCGAGAACGACCATTTAATGAAGACGTCTGGTTCCTTATTTCATTTAATTTTTGGTTTCTTCGAGGCTGGTTTAAGGGGATCATTTCCTTATTTCTGTTGCACATTTTGTAGATCTCGAGGAAGTTCGTTGCATATTTTTAATGCTGTAAAGAGGCAAGACCTCTATAAAAATCAATGTAGATCTCAGAAAAGGGGGATCGAGAGAGAGACTTTTGCTGAAAGCTTTGAAGTTCTTTGCATGAATGAAAGATATTTGGCCTCTAGTTTTGCAAGAAACTGTCTGTGTGGTTTTTCTTTTGTCTTATACATTCCTAATTTACGCTCGTATTTCTTATCTGCTGCCTAATTTGAATTTTGCATCTGAGTTTAAATATTGCTAGTGAGGAAGTGAGTTCTGGAATGTGATCTTGGAGGTTTTCTGCACAAGGTTGTAAGTTAATTACGTCGCTATCTTCTGTTATATGCTGTTAGTGTGCTTGAGGTTATCTGTTGCTAATATTTCTCGATCTGATAAATTCGGCCTATGGCTATATTTCCCATCTCTTTCCATAATTTTCCATTTCTTTCTGCACATTTCTAATTCCTTTCCTGCAACTCTAGTCTTCATCAAGCTTAGATTTAGTAAGGGAACCAGCCCTCTCTAGAGATTGGTCTGGGAGACATTTCTTTCTCCCAGCATTTCAATGTTGGCCGGGTCTAGGGCACATTTAACGTAAAATCCTTTCCTCGTGGCGAATTCGTGACCAACAATTTTTGGCACGCTCGATGGGACAGACTATTTATGTCTCAGAAAGATCCCATAGTATTGAGGGTTTAATGTTCGCCTTCATGCCGTATAGTTAGAACATTTGGTGACTCTACAGTACCCAAAAATCTCTCGAACGTGGATGCAAGTGAAAGCTGTACTTCATGATCACGAGATCAAAGTCCAAAAAAGTTGAAGATCTTGTTGAGTTTTTTGAACTTGACAAAGCACAAAAAGAGGTGAACACTCTAGGTTGGTTTCCCCATTGCTTGCATCATCTGCCATATCCACACAAACCCTTGGTATTGTTACTAGTTTTCCATCTTCTCAGCCACATCCACTAATCCCAATGGCCCAGTATCCTCAACCCAGGAAGTTCTCGGCATGGAATAGTTCAGGAGCCTTGAATTTGCAGGCACAAAATCCAGTTCCTCAGGCTACTTTGAAAGTTTTGCCGACCTATGATGGTATGGGTAAGACTGCATATGAACATATTAATGATGTAGCTTCTTTGGCGGCCATCCATGATATAACTGACGAAGATGTGATGGTAAAGTTGTTGGTGTTGTCATTGAGAGGTAAATTGTTGTATTGGTATCGATCTCTGCAACCAGGCACCATTACATCATGGGATCAGCTAGGAGAACTGTTAGTTAAGAATTTTCATGAACAAGCTGATCCATTTTCATTATTGCATCAGTTTAACGCAATCCAGAGGCACCTGCAGGAAGAGATAGCTGATTTCAATGTCAGATTTACCAGAACCTGGCAGAGAATTCCTGATGGTCTTTGGCCTGCTGATGAGCTAGCTGCATTTTATTACCTCAGAGCATTTAACACAGACATCGGTTGGGCTGTCCGGCAGTCCAACGTGACTACATTTCCAGAGTTGTTCGAACAAGCATTAAAGGTGGAAGCTGATTTGATTGCTATAGGTAGACTTCCTCCAAAGGTAACAATGCCTATCATACCTGATCTTCCTAAGTATTTGTACTCTGGTTCGCTTTCACAGCCCATGCCATCCATGTATCCTACCCCATCATGGAGCTCAAGTGCGCCTCATATCGCACCTATTCCAGTTCCCCAGCTTCCTACTCCAACTTTTCCCTAGTTTCCTGCATCGAGCATTCCACGGTTAGTCCCTCCACTTCCAACTCCTGCATTATCTTCCCCACAGGTTCCATTACCTTTATCGGCACCACTTGTGTCCTCAAGCCCAGATCCTCAATTGGCTATGTTACAAGAAATTCAGTCGGCTATGAGATCTCTCACTGACAAGGTGACATCTATGGAACGGAGAGAGGCGGAAAGGAATTATCAGCCACGAAGATTTATGCCGATAGTAACTAGAGAACAACCTGCTCCTAGCAAGGCTATGGAGAAACCACCTGAAAGGAACTCAGCAATTCGGTAAGTGAAGAGGTTGGCCCTTCTGAAGTTTCACATGAGCCATCTTACTAGTGTTCTTCCTGCAATGACCCACATGATGAGTCCACTTGCATGGTCCACCAAAATTATTTGCAAGTTCTTATAGGGAGCCGTGTAAACATGATTCGAGAGGTGGATCTTACTTCCGTGGAGTCTTTGGAGGAACATATAGCAATACTGACACGCAACGGCAAGAAACCAATGTTGGTAGATCCGGCTAAGATGGAGCCATTGAAAGTACCTCCTGTACAAGCAACGAAGCAGCAAATGCCAACAAAGGCTCATGATTCCCCAACGCAACGACAATCACCTATTTTGTCAAAGGATCCACTTCCACCACCAGTAAAAGATAAGGAACAAGCTTCTACTTCCCATCCGCAAGCAGAAACAAAGGAGCAAGCCAAAGAGACGTTGCGGTATCCATCATTGACCAAACGACAACGAGTGGAGGCTACCCAACAATATAAGAGCACATCTGAATCTGCTAGTGGCGGGAAAGGACAGATCTCCATGGATTACAACATTGTTGAAGAACTCAAACGGATACCAGCTAAGGTAAGTCTGTATGACACCTTAAAGTTGCCTGGACAAGTAAATCTCTTACAAGAATCCCTGAAGACCATACAAAGTAAGGGGAAAGCTCCAACCCAGGTATTTATGGCTCAAACGTTAACTTCTTCAGCCACTGGAAGGAATAGACCACCCCCATTTTATCTGTCACTCAAGATGGAGGGTTGGATTGTACATAATTGCCTGATTGATTTTGGTGTCGCGACAACTGTCATGCCAAAGGCAGTTTGTGAAGCGATGGGAATGGAATATACAAGAAGTAGCCCTGGTGTCTTGTAGTTAGATGGTACTCCGATGAAAATAGTGGGTGTAATCAAGGATGTCCCGATTGTTTTACACACTATGCCTCAGATTACAGTCATTCAGGAGATAGTTGTGGTCGATCTAGAACCGTATTTCTAGTATGTGCTTATCAAGAGAATTTACTGCAAAGTTGGGAGGCTACCTTGCTCTGGATTATTCTCACTTGGAGATTCCTTTCAAAGGAAGACGAGTCCGGATCTATAATCAAAAGCCTTTTACTTTTCATATTGAGAAGATAGAAGAAGAAGAAAAGTCCAAACATGCTGTTCATATGATAACTGAAGAGTTGGAGGATCCTGATTTGGAGGATGAGTTTTCAATGCTCAATTTTAATGCCATGATCGAAACTGAGATTGGATGTTACTCCATTACGAAGCCTGAAGAGGTTGAAGTCAAGTTGCCTCCTGATCAAGTTGGTCAAGACTCTCTGCCAGATCAGCTCTATTTTGATGGAGCACAATACATAAATGGCGCTAACACTGGGACTGAACGATCATGCCTAGGTCTCAAGATGGCTGGGACACTTGGAGTGCAACAGTTTCAAATCTTTGGTGACTCTGAGCTGATCATCAACCAGGAGTCTACTGAGTGTTTGTCAAGGGTCTGGGATCCAGGAGACAGAACCGTGTTTGGGTTCATGTCTTTCCCGAAAGTTCACAGCTAATTTGGGAGTTACCTTGTACATAGAAAAAAAAAAAACACAAAAAAAAAAAAAAAAGTATTGTGGATTTCCTCTGTCAACTTCGGCTCTTTTTGCATGCGAGCCCGCAGGTACGTTTATTTCTTTCTTTTTCTTTTTCTTCCTTCCCAGCAGTTAGTGGCTTCTTCTCTATTTCTTCCTTCCCCTCTTCATTCCCTTCTTCTCCTACTCCTTTTTCTTCTGCAAGTAATCAAGCCACTGCTGTTGTTTCTTTTTCCCCCTCTCTGATGTTCCTATTTCTCCTTTCCTTTTCTTCTAGTCCTTTATCTTGTGAGTACTTCGTCATAGCCACAGTTCACACCACCTTCTCCAGTCCATTCACTTCACTTCCATTTTCATTTCACAGCAATGGGTAGCACAGTAGCATTCTATTGCTGTATCTACTGTTTCCATTCCACCATTTCCATTCCTCCATCTTTCACCATTCCATCATTCCCCATCCCCATTCCACGGCCTGTGCATCCGTGGGTCATCCCTCCATTCATTTCCTTTTTGCAACCCCAAGTGCTTTCATGGATATTCTTTTACAACACCCGGTAAGCTAAGCCAAATATAGATTTACTTGAGTTTTCTGTAAATCAGCAAGAGTTGTTGCAGCAGTCGCTAGAGATGTACCCCATCACCGACTTTCTGTTCTTTCAGTTTTTCTTGACTCGTTGCCCAATGGATTAAGGCCTGGGATACGTGCATACAGCAGAACAGTATACCCCACGAGCCACCAAGAATGTTGGCATTTTTGCCACATTGTTTTGATTGTTGATTATTCATGCATAAGATGTTGAAGTTCTCACTCCTCTACGAGTTTTGATGTCAAAAAAGCTAAGTCCGAAGACCGTCGCGATATCGTGACAAAAAGCAACATGGAGAGCACAGTTTCAAAACCGTCGCGATATCGCGACATGTCGCGTTATCGCGGGTCTGTTGAGAAAGAGAGAAGTCAAAAGCAAAGGTGTCGCGAAATCGCGACCTGTCACAGTTTCACGGCACCAAATGCAGAAAAGGGCTAAGCAGCAAAGTTGTCGCGAATTCGCAACGTGTTCCAAAATCGCGGTCAAAATGGTCAATGGAGGCAGAGCAGTAAAATTGTCGTGAAATCGCGACATGTCGCGTTTTCGCGACTTACAATGGCCATGGAGCAGAGTAAGAGAAAAGGTCACGAAATCGCAACATAATTAAGCAAAGGATGATGACAATGAACCTCGTAGCGATTTCGTGACAGAATAATGAACAAGGCGCAAAAGGCGAAAGACGTCGCGAAATCGCGACGTGTTGCGTGGTCGCGGCAAAGTTGAAACAAAAAGCATAAGGCATGAAAGGCGTCACGATTTCGTGACATTTGTGGAGGTGAAGTCCAGCAACAAGGAAACGTCACGATTTCGTGACATATTGGGGCGGAAGGACCAAGTGCAGGGAATTGTCACGATTTCGTGACATGTCACGTTTTCGCGAAGAGGAAGCAAGGAGGCAGCCAGATTGTATAGAATGTCGCGATTTCGCGACATGACAAATTTTCATGATCGAAAAGCAGTAAGTCCAAGGAGACAGAACCTGTCGCGATTTTGCGACATGCTGGAGATTAAAGAACCACTTGAGGCAAGAGTGTCATGTTTTCGCAGGTTGAGAGCTGGACCGTACAAGGCAAGAGAAAACTGTCGCGAAATCGCAACATGTTGCAGTTTCACGGGTATATAGAAGAGAAGGGCACATAAGGTAGAAGAAGTCACGATTTCGCGACATGGTGAAGTTTTTGCAACATGTTGAGGAAAGAAGTCCAAACAAAGGAGAGTGTCGCGATTTCGCGACGTATCAGGAAGACAAAGCCAAAAGAGAGAAAGGTGTAGCGAAATCGTGCCTTGTCGCGTTTTCGTGGTTCGAAGCAGCCAAAGGACAACATGGGTAAAGGATGTCGCGATTTCGCGACAGGTCATAGCTTCGAAAAAATAAAGCAAGGAAGAAGCAAAATAGTACGGAACGTCGCGATTTCGTGACACGTCGTGTTTTCACGAGCTAAGGTGGCGAAGGAGACCAAGGAGCCGAATACGTCGCGATTTCGTGACATGGTTGATTTTCGTGATTTAGAATGACGAAAGTGTACAGAGCAGAAATATGTCACGATTTCGTGACATGTCGCGTTTTCGCGACCTGTCACAGTTTCGCGCCAGAAAGCAGTTCAAACGGCCCAATGAAGCATTACGATTTCCAAGGATTAAAAGCACTCCAGAATTAAATGTTTTGCTGCTTTCCAATGTGTGCAAGATAGAAGAACGTGCCCAAGCCACCAGAATTGAAGACGCCTTCATTATTCAAAGCTTCTATTCATGATTTTTCTAACGGTTCAAGCATGTTTCGAGAATGACCATTTAATGAAGACGACCGGTTCCTTATTTCATTTAATTTCTGGTTTCTCCGAGGCTGGTTTAAGGGGATCATTTCCTTGTTTCTGTTGCACATTTTGTAGATCTCGAGGAAGTCCATTGCCTATTTTTAATGCTGTAGAGAGGTAAGACCTCTATAAAAATCAATGTAGATCTCAGAAAAGGGGGATGAGAGAGAGACTTTTGCTGAAAGCTTTCAAGTTCTTTGCATGAATGAAAGATATTTGGCCTCTAGTTTTGCAAGCAACTGTCTGTGTGATTTTTCCTTCTGTCTTATACATTCCTCATTTACGCTCGTATTTCTTATCTGCTGCTTAATTTGAATTCTGCATCTGAGTTTAAATATTGCTAGTGAGGAAGTGAGTTCTGGAATGTGATCTTGGAGGTTTTTTGCACAAGGTTGTAAGTTAATTACGTCGCTATCTTCTGTTATATGTTGTTAGTGTGCTTGAGGTTATCTGCCTGCTAATCTTTCCCGATCTGATAAATTTGGCCTACGGCTATATTTCCCATCTCTTTCCATAATTTCCCATTTCTTTCTACATATTTCCAATTCCTTTTCCTGCAACTCTAGTCTTCATCAAGCTTAGATTTAGTAAGGGAACCAACCCTCTCTGGAGATTGGTCTGGGAGACATCTCTTTCTCCCAGCCTTTCAATGTTGGTCGGGTCTAGGGCACATTTCGTGTAAAATCCTTTCCTGTGGCAGATTCGTGACCAACAGAACACTAGTGCTAAGCATGAGTTCTCAAAAGAGTCTAGGGTACACCGCTTAAATCCTAGTGGGGGGTTCGCCTAGCTCTTCCACTTTGATTCAACAATTGTTCCAACAGTGGGAGACAACTTGTACACAAGTGACCTATACCAACTCAAGAGAGTGCCCTATTCTATACATCTAGGGGGCAAGCCGGTGGAAGGAGATGAATTCCAACATCATCGGTCTGAATTGGAGGTTGGTGATTAAATCCAACCTACCAATGTTATTGCAAAACGTGCAAGTGTGTGAAGATTTTGTTTTCTATTGTGTGATGCAAGCTAGTATGCAATTCCGTTTATTGCCTACAATTGCAAAAATAGAAACACACAAGAGCAAACATTATTTACACCAGTAAGTAAAGATGTGTAAAATTGAAAATTTATTTATTTATATATATATATATATATATATATATATATATATATATTTTGTTTTGAAAGTTTGTGTTTTTTTTTTGAAATTTTTGTTAAGTGTGATTGATTTGTTTGAACAATTTTTGTTTTATTGATAAGATGAAAATGAAAAGAAAAATGACTTGATTTAAAAAAAAAAAAATTTTAAGTGCAAAAAAAAAAAATAAATAAATAAAATGGTTTGATTTTTTTTTTCAAAATTCTGATTTTTGATTTTTTTGTGTTGATTTTCTTGATTTTTTTTTTTAAGTTTGATTTTTGATTTTTTTTTGTTGATTTTGTTGATTTTTTTTTTTTAAGTTTAATTTTTGATTTTCTTTTTTTGTGTTGATACTCTTGAATTTTATTTTTTAAATGTTTTTTTTTTAATTTGTTTAATTTTTTTTTTTAATGTTTTGTTTTTTTTTTTAATTTGTATTTAATTGCGCGTTAGCTAGTATGCTAATTGCAGCTAACTAGCGAGCTTAAACTATGTTAACTGCGTAGTTAGCGCAGTTGCTAATTGCGACTGCACTAACTGCGTAGTTAGCGCAGTCGTTAACTACGTTAATTGTGCATTTAGTGCAGTTGCTAACTGTGCTCACTGCTGCTTTTTTGTTTTTATAAATTGTTTTTTTTTTTAAATTAAAATTAAAATAAATAAATAAATATAATAATTTTTTTTTTAGATTAAAAAATTTGGAAATTTAAAAAATAAAAAAATAAAATAAAATAAAATAAAATAAATGGTTGATTGTTTTTTTTTTCAAAATGAAAGTAAAATAGAGGGAATTTTTAAAAATACAATACCATATTTTTCCTTTTCTTATAATAAAAAATAATTAAACATAATGTTTTTTTTTTTAGAAACTAAAGAACACTTACCCGAATTTCCCGCTCTTGAGGAGGTTTCCAGTATGAAATGCAGACCTTGTATTGCTCCTTAATGAAGATGCGTTATTGATTGGCAAATCCTGCAGTTACACAAAGTGTTAGAAAGTTGGTATTCTAAATATATAAAAAAATATAAGAGGGAAAAGGGGTAAGAAGACCATGATCGCCAATTTGTATACATAAAAACACAACACCATTGCAATAAAAATGACACATTTTATAATATTCGGGAAAGTCCCTTTTGATACACTTTGACCCATTTAGGGTGCATTTTACAAAGAGATGTGCCAAAGGGGAATCCCTTTTACAGATCAAGGATGGTGTCTTCGTCTCTTCATGCTACAACAATGTGGAAGGTGGGTTTGTCGTGACCACCGTGATGAGCTTGAGCTTGTTGAACCTAAAATCTGCACACATGGAAATGGACAAGGGTTTAGTACCACCTATCATAATGATAATGATAAATGTAAATAAAAAGACTAATGTATATGAATATGGATAGAAGAAAAATAACTAAGCAAAATAAATAAGATAAACACAAAAAGAGAAATTTACCAAAAAGAATGTTCCTTTGTATTAGTGCTTGATACAATGTTACAATAGATATTTTGAATTACCCCAAATGTGTTGGGGGCAATGCTACAATGATTTTCTCCTTCTGATAGATATTACAATGCTCCAATAGAAGAGGTAAATTCTTCCAACTCCTCAACAAGATAGGGTGCTCTTCATTCCTCTACTACAACTCCAAGGGGTGAGTGGGCTTTGGTATCCAATGTAGGGACCACTCCTAGCTTCAATAGCTCTTCAAATACCTATCTCCTGCACACATGGAAACCAAACAAGGGTTAATAGCACCTGTATAAATGACTGCAAATAATGCAAATAAAAACCCTTGAAAGAAATGCTTGCAAGAAACATAGAAATACTAATTAAAAATGCCTTGCTAACAAATTGATAATTTATTGATCTTTGTTGATAAAATTTGTTCGGGACTGTGGAACCGCGGGAACACAGTTGCGGGCTGGAAACCGCGGACCTACGATTGTGAAACCATGAATGCACTTTTTCTACTGTAGAACCATAGGCAGGCGGTTTCGACTGAGATGATAGGTCGCCTCAGGATGCATGGCAATGGTCAAAATCGAGCTCGTGCTCTCAGTTTCTCATTGGGTCTGGATGTATTCCAGTAGCCTGTTGGTACGCAAATTTAGCTCCCTTTGTTTGGTGGATTGATGGTGCTCTTATAGGCTTCCTAGGGCTTTGAAGGGGAATGTGAGGTGGAAAGCTTGACTTGCCAAGTGGAAAACCTGAACTGCCAGGTGGAAGGGGCAGTTATAGTGAGTCACTCAGTGTGGCTCACTTAACTGGGGTGATGTGGCCCCAAGTGGAGTGGAATGTGGGATGCTTTTTTATGTGAAGGGACAAGGGGACAAAAACAAAGGAGTTGTGGCATGGGTGTTGGGAATTTGTCTCATGTGCAAGGACAAAGGGGATAGGAGGGGGTAAGATGTGGCATGGATGTTGGATGAAGTGTCCAGGATACATGTCCCATGGGTATACAGGGTATCTTAGGGTGATTTTCCTAATTAAATAAATTAGGAAAATATAATGATGTGCATGATTTTATATCCCTAAGTTAGAACTTAGGCATATATCTTTATTATGCAGGATTTGATGGTGAGGTGGTGAATGTGAACTAAAAGGGTGCTAGATTTTGGTGTCTACACTGTTAAAACTCTTTGATTCTTTATGAATAGGTGAACCGAAGACATTGTGATTCTCTATTTCTAGTCCATTTTGTACCATAATCTTATATTTTTTGACATGTATATTTAATGATTTTTCAATCATGTTCTGCACCACACCAATATCCGAGCCCTCTTCTGCATCCGGATGGTCATTGCTCTGTTCCCATGTTTTCTCTATTTTGCCCTATTCTGAATGTTTTAAAACTCTTTGATTCTTAGTTTCTATTCAGATCTTTTTTCCTTGCTAAGATTATACATGTGTAAATGCTTTGGTTCTCTAAAGACATATTGATGCTCTGTTTCTCCGAAGACATTTTGATTCTCTGTTTCTAGACCATTTTGTGCTATAATATGATATTTTTTGACATACGTATCACCAATTATTTTTTGCATAAAGAATATTTTTCTTAAATTGATTTCAATTTGAATGTTAATTACCTTTGTGCTCTTGTCAGTTAAAGTGCTTTCACCAGAAAATGAACCAGTGGCATAAACTGATAAAATCACAATAAAGCATGGCAGGAAACAAGTATGTATAATCTACCACCCAAACATTTGTTTATTCTATTTACAATATTATCTTAAGGCCTATCGAAAGTACACCCTCTTCAACATTTTATTACTCTACTAAATTGAAAAATATTTTTCTTACAAGTAAAATGTCACCCAGTGATGGAAAGAAGGGGGCCAAATCTTCTGCTGAAAAGAGTATCCTCAAAT
This sequence comes from Wollemia nobilis, assembly GCA_028583015.1. NCBI lineage: Eukaryota > Viridiplantae > Streptophyta > Pinopsida > Araucariales > Araucariaceae > Wollemia > Wollemia nobilis. The sequence goes on from JAQPPZ010002274.1 coordinate 1,926,958, forward strand.
ATTTTAGCCAAACTTTGAAATGCAACGAGCCAACGACATCCATGCAAATTCAAGGTACAAATGATTTTTGACTTCCTAGTATGTGCTTGATTGATGATATGAATATTTTTTCTGTATATTTTTTATCCAAGAATGATAAAAAATATTATGGTATGCTACTATGCAGAATACCCTGTCGATCCTGATATGCCTCCACTTGAAGATATTCCCCAACAAGAGATGCCTTCTAATGAAAATCCCCTTGACAATGACATCCAACAAACACTTGAAGACAACCCTCAAAATGACATTACAATTGAAAATGAAAGTGATAAATCAAAATCATTACAAGCTTCATATGAATCTTCAAGCAAAAAGTCAAAAAAAGAAAAGCATCTAACTGGATACTTGGAAGGGGATTTAAGAATGAATGGGCAGAAATATTTCCCTGGCTTGAGCCTGTCTTGACTGAGGATAACCAAATCGATGAAAAAGAATGTAGATGCAAAATTTGTAGTTGGAGACTTGGTAAGGATCATAGGCTGCAAAACAAGATTGATACAATTGAAAAACATGTTGGCAAAGCTTATGTAAAAGTTATAAAAAGTAATGGTGAAGTTAGTAAAGAAGTTAAGTGGAAGGATGCATCAGAATGTATGCATTTAAGATATGCTATAGAATATGACAATCACTTAAAGCAACAACAATCTCTTGTTGAGAAAGGTGGAACAATTGCAGCCCAATTTCATAAAATTTAGAAGACTATTTTAACTTCAAAAAGTATGCAGTTTGTCATTGTTTATAATATTCTCAAGAAAGGTAGACCAATGTCTGATTTTATTGATTATAAGTAGCTATTACACCTATTTAATGTGCAAAACCTTCCTAGTTCTCATTGGTCAGATCGAAGTGGTTGGGAAATGGTAAAATGTCTATCTTTGGTTGAGAAAGAAGACCTAAGGGAGCAAGTAAAACTTGCCAGATTCATTTCACTTTCTATTGATGAGGTAACAGCTGTGGACAACACATCTTGGATTTGCATGCATGTGTACACATTTAAAAATCATATTAGAAGGCCTATTTTGTTGGGAATACATAAGATGTTGGAAAGTTCAAATGCAGAAAATATTTATAATGTTGTTGTCAATAGTTTAAAGAATATTGCGGGAATGAATGATATAGACATAGCAACAAAGTTAATTTGCATTGGAGCTGATGGAGCTGCTATTATGCAAGGTCACAGGTCTGGTCTTTGTGTTCGACTCCAAACCACAGTTGCCCCATATATGATTCCCATTCATTGTATGGCTCATAGAGTGAATCTTGCATATAAAATCGTGAGCACATTTTCAAATGTTGCTAGAGTGGAAGACCTTATTCGTGAAATTCATTCTTATTTCTCATTAAGTCCAAAAAGGTTTGCAGAGTTTCAACAGTTTGCACTAGGAGTTACAGAAGGAAAAAAATTGTTAAAATATGTGGATACAAGATGGATTTCACTGTATCAACCTGCTCAGAGAGTTTTTGCAGAATATCAATCATTGATGGGGTTTATGCATGCAAATCGTAGGATAGTTGATAAGGCAAAAGATATGTTGTTCCGTTTGACTGACTTGGAAACACTTTTGACCTTATGTGGTATTCTTCCAATGTTACAAGAAATGAATAGATTAATTAAACTTGCACAAGAGAGATCCATCTATATCATTGATTTTATGAGGATGAGAAAACAAATATGCATGCTTATTGATACATTATATGTGTCTAAAGCAGATTTTACAGAACCTTTGTTTGATAGTTGGAATACATTGATAAACGTGAACAATCCAAAAAGCTTTTTGAAGTTTGACATCAATGATCATCTTTGTATTAATGTTCATGGAAATATGGTACATGTTTATTGTTTTGAAAGGCAATCAAGTATAGTTGTGGAAGATTTTGAAGAAGTTCCTGTAACACACAATAGATTTCATGTTATTATACAGAAAACTAAGAGTAATTTGTCAAAAATAGCAAAATATTTGATAGGTGAGATAAGAGATCGGTTTCAGAGAGATGAGTTGCTCGAGGCCATGGGTGTGGTTAACCCCATGTTTTGGGGTCCTTGTACTGAATACAATTCTGCAAATGAGTTGTTTATTAAATATATGGGTAACCTCATTAACCATTTTAGTAAGAGTGTGGAAGTCAATGGTGTTGAAATTAAAGGTATACTCAACAATGATATTTTGAAAGAACAGTCATCGCATTTTGGAAGAACAATGGTTGTGCAAACATCACTTATGACAGGTGTCCATGAGATTGGTTCCACTGCACGTTTGTGGTAAAAATTGTATCCAAGTACAATCTTACAAGATACAATAAGTGAATACTTTCATTTATATGAATTATGTGAAACAATGATTTTGGGGTCAATCGAAGATGAAAGAGTTTTCAGTGCACTTTCTTTTGTTAAATCTAAACTCCGCAATAGACTCGACAAAAATTTAGAAAATTGTTTAAGAATTTATGTGTCTTCATATCAGTTGGATAAATTTTTGTATGACAGAGCTTTGGCACACTAGAGTTCCCTGGAAGACAGAAGAGGAACGTCGAATACGATCGATAACTACGATGATGATGCTTTCAGTGATCAGATGGTGGAGACACAGATTTTTGCTATGCTTCATAATGATTCTGGACAAGCTGATATGTTTTAGCTACCATAATGATAATTATTCCATGATTTCATTGACATTGATAAACACAATATTGTATTGATTTCATAGCAGATTTCATAATATTGTTCCAGATTTATAAGATTTCATAGAATTGTTGTTTTATATCACATTATTGTTTTAAAAATTACATGTCTTATATCTTTTTACGGTTTTTAAAATTGTATGTTTATGTCTTGGTGTCTCAACTCTCTTTATTGATAAATCTTTATGTTTCATGTTTTAAATCTTATTATTGGTATATTAATGTTGATCTATAATGTTATCTATAATGCTTTTGTTGTTTGAGATGAACATAGTGAACAATATTAGCCAGAAATAAACTAAAATTGCAACACAAATTTATAAATGCAAGCAAACTATGAATGATGGAAAACACAAAATGAGAAAATGTCATTATCATTAGTTCAAATAGAAATATATTACATCGTACAAAATTGTTGACTATAGTCAACTTGATAGCATATTACATTTTCAAACATTTGATTGGTGCTTTGATGCTTCACTATCGGTTGGAGTTGTCATTTCTTTTCCTTTATCAACATTTGTGACACTCTCTTCTAGCAGTGCTCCAACTCTAACAAGGTTTTCACGTACTTTCACAATACTCGACACCAATGTTGCTTCTTCTTTGTTTGGATCTTCAAGTATTGTTGGAAGTGTTTCCTTTATTTTCTCAAGCACCATTTTTGGATCTTCTTTGAGCCTCTCCTTGATGTATTTTTTTAAACGATTATTTTTTGATATTTTTGCTTGCATTTTCTTTTTCATTTCCATTGCATTATTCAAAAATGTCTTCACCCTATTAATATTGACGTCCATGCTCTTAACCTGTGTTTTTAAGTGTTCAAAATTTGACTGCAAAAACAAATTGAAAACATAATTCAAAAGGGTTATATTGAAATTATTACATATTTTCAAGAAATATAAAAATTTCACTGCAATAGAAAATTGAAACATAAAAAACTTTTCTTACCTCAGCCATATCCCTTGTAGCCTCAACAACTGCAACTTTGTCCTTATCGGAAGCCCATTGGTTATAAAATGCTTGGGCTTCAACATTAATGTTCTCCAATCTACCAACAACAACATTTAAAACATCATCATCATAAATAAAATCAGACTTTACTGATCCTGATGTGGCCTATTGAACCAAAGAATAAAGAGAATCTCTTTTTACATAATTTTTATATCGGGTATTAATTTCCCTTATAAGGACCTTTTCCCGATATTCCCATTCCTTCATTTCCTGCAAATATCTAAGCACAACCTACTTAATAGTTGCTTCAATATTTTTAGTTATTAAAATATTTTCATTAAAATCTACAATATCATCCTCAGTTTGAGGACCCTGAGGATGAGGGTTGTCTCCTTGAGCTGATGGTAATGATGTCTACTCAATTACAGGGGTAGGGGCTTCTCCTTGTTCTACTTCATCTCTAAGCACATATGTTGCCTTGAAGCCTACAATGTTGCCCTACAAAAGATAATCCTCATCAAGTGGAATATTATCCAATCCCTCTATTGAAACTTTTGGTGCCTATGAATTTGTTGTAAATGTAAATTATGACCATCCATACCCAGAACTTGGTGTTGGCATGTGTGATCTCTATGAGTGTGAAAACCCATACCCAGAACTTTGTGCAGTCCCCTATGATCTCTATGAAAACAATCATTTTCCAACATGGATTTGCCCTCGCATTGGCATAGGTTGTGCCTGTCGCTGATGTGGTGGAAGTGGTGGTTATGGTGCAACTGGTGGGTGTGATGCAAATGGTGGTTGTAATGGAGGTGGTGGTGGCATATGGCCTCTCACTTGTGATGTTTGTACTTGTCATTGATTTTGAGAATCAACTAAAAATAGTCAAAAATATTTTGTTACAATTCTTCTAAAAATAAAATATATCTTCTTAATTTAAATTAACTACACATAGATTTACCTGAAGATGATGAAACATGTTGAATTTGTGTTGCAATGGGGGAGGGGTTGGCCACACTAGATTCAGCCTGCACATTTTGTGCATACCTAGGTGTACGAGAACCCCTAAGAGTAGCGACTTGCCTAGAACATTTATACGACCTCTGCAACGGTGTCGCTTCTAAGCCCATGTCTTTAGAATCACCAGTTTGTTTCGACCTATGACCCCTATTGGCAGCAATCTATTTACTCCTTGTATTATCTACCTTATCCTACATATAGATGAAAAGAAAAATTAAAAAAAGAAATGTGATAAAATATAAAATAGTATGTCAAGGTCAAAGATGCAGTTATTACCTTCAATTCCTCTATTGACATAGCAATAGCCTGTAGTGTTGCATGCACTACAGTTGGTATAGGAGTAGTTTACAAATTATGAAAACACTCATAATATAGTGCTAAAAGAAAATTAATAGTACCCACAATGGGTTGTGTCTTGTTGGTTGCCATTTGTATGATGTGCAACTCGGACTTGATTCGATCCAAAATATACGTGCACCAATCGAACCTTTGATTGTGCTTAGATTGAACAATATAAGCAAGTGCCCAAAATAGAATTTTTGGTCTTCCCATCAAAATTAGTCTAGCCTAGAAGAACTCGATAATGGCCTTCAGATTTTGATGGTTAACATCATTGATTGATAAACCTCTTTTTGACTTGGTGGTAAAAGCTACATAAACAAAATTAGATGTCAATTTACAAATTTGAAACATTGAACATTAATAGAATATAATTAACAAGATTTATACCTACCAAATATTCTAATGAGAGACCGTACTTGCTTTTGAGGTGTGCTTTGTCATCTGGAGACAACTGCAACCTCGTCGACACTTGAGGAAAATCAATGAAAGGAAGACCTATCAATCTATTAATATCTATAGGGGTGATGGTGAAAAGCAGATTTCTATTTCATACTTTAATTCTCATCATAGCCCTATCATGGTCATAACCAGCTATTATATGTTGCAGGAGGACTTTATCTATTCTGAATTATGGCATTGAAACAAGGGTTGTCAAACCTACGTTATTGAGCCACTTAAAGTCCATCCCTAGGGTTGTCATCAAATCTGAAATCAAAGAGCAAGAAAGATTCTTGAATTTTGGTGCAGGGGTGGAAGGGGTGGCCATCGCAAGAAGTTGGAAGTCGAAGAAAAAGGATTGGGAATCGAAAGGTTGATTGGAAAGGTTAGCTCTAGTTGTTGTAGTCATAGAAATGAAATGGAAAAAATGATAGTTGATGCCCTTTTATAGATTGAAGAAATAGGGTTGACATATGGCAACATTGTATTGGACATGCGGTGTTGTTGAATGAACGTGTGACATATGGCAGCCAAATCAGACCTTATTTCACATGAGGCCCACCACCCCAAAATCAGACCTTATTCTACTTTCGATACAATATCAGACCATATTATGCATCCGATCTCAGATCGGATCACATTATGCATCCGATGTAGGATCGGATCCTATTCTACATCTGATTGATGATCAGATCATATTGTGCACCCATTCGAGATCGGGTCATAATATGCACCCGATGGGTGATCAGATCATATTATGCATTCGATTGGTGATCGAATCATATTATGCATCCGATTGGAGGTTATATCATGTTATGCTTTCGATCAAATCGATCATATTATTTATCAATAGATCATATTATGCATTCGATTCGAGATCGAATCATATTATGCATCCCATGATCGATCATATTATGCATCTGGTCCAAGATTGATCATATTATGCATTCGATCTAAGATCAAATCTTATTATGCATCCGGTCCGAGATCGGATCATATTATGCATCCGGTTCGAGATCGGATCAAGATTTGTAACGTGGTCGATGTCGCCAAAACTCCTTTTTCACCTGGTCCGGTCAGAACTTTGAAATTCACCATTTTTTGCCATTTTTTTGAAAAATTAAGGTCATTCGCCATGCCATCATACATGCAGTTGGCCAGGATTCGCTAGGTTTTCACAATAGATTCACCATTTTTTTACAAGTACCTTTTGGGTCCTACCCCTTATGCATAACCCTGAGTGGGTAAGTTTGTTGGATCCAAGCTTGCATGCCTAGTTGAGTCTCAAGTTAGGATTGTGAGTTGAGTCTTGGGGAGGGATGGCCTACTACTACCATCAAGTAGTCATTGAGCATTATTGGTTGTGCTCGACTCGATGCCATGAAATATATTAGACAACCTTGTGTCAAATCATTGTTATTGGGTTATTGTCCTTATGATATATAATGAAATACACTTTTTCTCCCAAATGTATTTGGCTTTGATGTGTGGATGCTTTTGTGGTGAAAGTAGGTTTCCTTTCATTGCAAGTGTTGTGTTGCTTTCGTTTAACCCACTGAAAAATGCAAAAATATAACCATTATATTGTGTTGTCATGTGCATGAGAACATAGGAAGGTATAAACCGTGGCTTTTGACAAATCTAGTTTAAAAAGGTAGACTCAAAGAAAATACATGGTACTACACGATTCCAAGTTTGATCAACCTAACCTCATGACATACATCTTATATATATATATATATATATATATATATATATATATATATATATGATAAATAATAATATTAAAGATATTACTTTATTAACTTATTTTAAAAGAAATATATAAAAATTAAATAAAGGGAGTGCATGGTACTAAATGATTCCAAGTTATATAAATATAAGATTTCATTATTAGAGATATTCCAGTGCTACCATGATTTGACTTTACGAGGGCAATCCGTCAACTTGACCTTGTGACTAATTATTAAAAAAACAAAGATAATTGTTGATTACTTTATGTATAAAAAATAAAAAAATATTGGAGATATTGCTTTATTAACTTATTTTAATAAAATACGTAAAAATTAAAAATTAAATAAAGCAATGAGTTACAAGGACAAATATTTAATAATCCGCACATGTAGAGGAGTTGGAGAGCAAGTGGGTAGTTAAACCTCTCTAGTTGCTGAGAGGCCCAGGTTCAAATCTCTCGCCTCACATGTTGCGGATATGTTATGTAATGGTTCCCTCGTGGTCACAGTCTGTTTACCCCTTGTGGCCACCATCAAAAAAAAAAAAATAAGAGGACAAATATTTAATAACAAAGATTTTATCGAATTGTTGACATAAATTTGTTGGGCACAAATTTTTTTGAGCATATAATTGATGGTGTATTCAATAGATTACAAAAAAAAAAAAAAAAAAAAATGGTGGATGCCTATTCTAGATAGTGTTTACGTTTATAATTTTTTACTTGGCAGTGTTAGGTTTGTAATACATATACTAATGTGCTAGTATCCTTTTAGACCGGTGGAAAATTCTCAACGGCACCCTAAGTCTAAGTCAAGGTTAGGGCACTTTATTTCTTTGGTAGTCATCTCCACCAATTTTAAAAATATAATTTTGTGGCGTTCAATGTTCTAAGGTGTCCCTTTTAAGGTTCATCCTTTAAGGTTTTTTACAATTAAGAGTTGAGTATAACCACAATTATTTGTTAGTTACATAGGAGAGTTGGCTACAACCACTATTTTTAGTAAAGGAAAGTTGGTTATAGCCACTATTTTTAGTAAATGGTAGTGCATGGTTCAAACTATGGGGACTGCAACCACCAAACCTGTCCGTCTCTTTAATTGTTGACCTGAGATGGGGACATATTCCGAGCAGACTACTTCCTTTGAAAACTGGTTTGAACCCAGGTCTCTTCTCAACAAGTGCCCATTCAGACTAGCACACTAACCCTTGGAATGGACACTTGCCAATCCACCTACCCTTGGGGCAAGGCTTTTGACACTTATCAATAGATATACCCCAAGTGCCAGGCTGCAACAAGAATTTGAGATAACAAAAAGTCATCTAGTCTAGTCCGATTTTTATTAAAAGGCTAATTGCAACATGAATTTCACGAGCAAGTACCTGTCTGAGTAGTTCAGATATAAATATTGCTCCTTGGAGCAAAGTACCTGTCTGAGTTGTTCAAATAAAAATAGTTCTTTGAATTGTTAGGAGTTCCATCTCTATTCATCTTAGTCCTATATAAGAAATACGCCCACTTCACTTACAAATTGGGCAGGTACAATAATATGAGTTATAGTATTATGGAGAATGCAGAGATTCCGAGTCCTCTGCCTTTGCTTTCTCTCAATCACATTTCATTAGTCTGCAAATCTGTGAAGTCGTCTACTGAATTTTACGAGAGAGTTCTTGGGTTTCAGCTGGTGAAGAGGCCTTCAAGCCTAAACTTTGAGGGAGCCTGGTAAGAGCCTAAATAACTATAACAAATTGAAATATATTAGCAAGAAGTAATGGTTGTTTTGAGGCTATATATATATATATATATATATTTTAACTTCTCCACTTGATGTTGTGAAGGTTATTTAATAACTATGGCGTGGGAATACATCTCTTGAAGAGCGAGTCTGTTGACAATATTCCCCAAAAGTCTCATATCAATCCTAGGGATAACCATATCTCCTTTCAGGTTTCATTATTTTTTTCCTTTTTTATCACTATTCTGTTATGGGTAAATTATTTTCATGGTGCATGACTTTATTGAATTTTGTTTTCTATATTTTGCAGTGTAGTGATGTGAATCTGGCAGAGCAAAAGCTGCAAGAAATGAAAATTAAGTACGAAAAACGAGTTGTGAAGGACGGGGGAATTTTCGTTGACCAACTATTTTTCCACGATCCTGATGATTACATGATCGAGATCTGCAACTGCGAAAACATGCCTGTCATTCCCATGAGACGTTCAAAATCTAAGACGGACAAAAAGGAAAGCTACTCAGAAATCTCTTTGGTTCAAATCAACGCTACTCCGGACCAAAAGGATTTCTCTGATATCGGTTAGTCTATCTTATAAACCATTTTACAAAATTGGCATTAAGATTATGGGATAATATATTGATTTAAGAAAATTAGGATCTGATTCTAACCAAAAAAAAAAAAAAAAAAATGTCTGGTTCGCTTGTAATTTACAGAGCTAGAGGGGGAAGGTATGATAGAAGAAGAGCGACAGTCATCGTCCGAACCAGAAGAGCTGCTTTTCCTAGACATGATGATTTTCTGCCTGTGAAGTTATGCTGAGATAGATACCTCTAATATAAGTCTCAATCAAATCTCTCTGTGTTGTGTCACCAAGTAAATAATACCATATCGAGATTGGTTGCTGTTCAGATACTTGCTAATTATATTTGTTATATTTCATTAGTCTATATACAGTGTTATGCATGAATATGTTTCCTGCAAGGCTGTTCTGTATCGGTGCAAGTTATACCAGTGTGGAGACTTCCTCAACTGTTGTAAACAATAATTAAGCTAGACAAGTGTTGACCATGAAATATTTGTTGTTAAAAGGATTGGAATCTTTCATCGAACAACGTTCAACATAAAATATGTGTTGCTTACAAAGACATTAAACGTTCACGATCAGGCAATAAATTGGATCTGTCAGACATGAATGATACAGCTCATAGTCTCCCGAGCTAATTCACCTACTCAATTATAGCAAACATGACAGCTCTCGTTAATTGAAATCAATGCCTGCTGGGTATTTAGCAGAGCATTTCCTACATGGGACCCTGCTATAACTCAATTTAACTAGAATTATATATGTATATATATCTTTTGAGGTATTTTATCAAGTCACATAAAACTAATACTAATAATATTAGTTTATATAAAAAAAATTAATTACTTATCATTATCTATCGCTTGGATAATAGACCTCAAAAAAAAAAAAAAAAAAAAAGTCATACAGCTTTTAAGATGTATCTTTGAAAAAAATCAAACTGAAATTAAAAGTTAATGTACGCCTGACCATGAGCACGGTGATGCCTCCGGTTCAAAGAACATCAGTAAAGAAAAACCTGAGAGGACAATAGTATCAATAAAATAAATGTTATACAATCTTAGAGGACAATAGTATCAATAAAATAAATGTTATACAATCTTAAGGATTAGTGGATTGGCAAGCGTTAATTTGGTTTGAACATGAGTTTCTTTTTGGTCAAACTAGCACTTACCAACGGGTCAGAGTGACTACGACTATGGTATGAATTTAGAGTATTAGGTGATCTATTTCACCTTGGGTTATAAAGGTGGAATAGGTTTGATGGATGCAGCCCACGTGACTTATACCTAGTGGTTGTCAACTACTAATAGTGTCGTTGAACCCGGGTCACATCACCCATAATGCAAGTGGTAGACCACATCACGCGGATATTATATGAGTGGATTTTACTAAGACTTTAGCATATGAGTGGATTATGCTAAAGTCTTAATAGTATATGAGTGGATTTTACTATTAAGACTTTAGCATTTTTAATTAAAGGTTTTATGTTTGAATTTGAAATAGGGTAGGGTTATATGTATATATAAATATTTAAATAGTTACATAGATTTGTAAAAATTAAAAACTAATTTATTTATAAAAATTTAAAATTATTTTTTTCTAAGTTCATGAGAGGTTTTTGAGAGGGGCTTCAAAAGGTTTTTTTTATTTAAGGTGACTCCTTGAACATCTGGTTGGAAAGATTAACAATTGTTTCATATTGAATATTATTAAGGATACATTAAATTTTTTGAAAGGTATGTTAAAGTTAAAATTGAGCATATTTATAGGGAAGGTAACTAGGCTGCTGATGTTATAACAAATTTGGGGGTGGGGGTGGATAATGGACAGTTCAGAATTTGGGAAGATAATTTCCCTTCGAGGTTAATGACAATTGTTGTTTTGGAAGCATTGGGCCTACCTATCCAGTAGGTCTTTTTATTGTCTTTCTGCTTCGATGAGATCTCAATTTTATTTTAATGATCCTTTCTTTGGGGGTATTTTTTTGGGGACTGGCCCTTTTGCTCCCTAGTGGTTACCATTCTCAAGGAATATGTTTGGTGTTTTGCCTTTATACTTGCCCTCTGAGTTTGGAGTTTTGTTATCTGCATCTTGATGTATTTACTTCCCTTCTAGTCTTATTTGGTGTCTCTAAAAAAAGTTGAATAAAAAATTTCCTTTATGTCCTACTAAGTGGTGGACTAGTCTTTGCTTTTGGATGACTATTTTAGTTTAATTTCCGTTTCTTTTGGTCTTGGAGGCTGGCCCGTGTTTAATTAGCCTTATCTTTCTCTACCTCCTCTAATGTAAAAGGTTCTAGGACCTTTCAAAACCCTCTTTTTCACCATTAATAAATAAAACAATTATTTTTATAATAAATAAAAAATCAACATTTAAATCTTAATTTTATTAAAAAACTTTAATAAAAAAAATTAAAATTATTATTTAAAATTTTAATTTAACATTTTTTTTAAGATTATAAATTTTAATTGATTAAGAAAATTTATAAATAATTTTTCAAAAAAATAAAAGAAAATGACTTAATTTTTTTTATTCATATGGCCAAGTAACAATTGCCTATATTAAGTAAATATATTCTAATAATCTATGCCTTAAAAACCCTTTTTAAGTAATGTGTTTAGAGAATGTGATGAGGCCAAATGATCGAATCATGAAGGGGATTCCAAAAAACATTCGCTTTTTGCCTTAGATCACACTCAAGATTAGGGGATGCTTTTTGAAGCCTAAGGAGCTAGTTGGATGAGGTTATTTCACAAAAACCTAGGGTTTTTGTAGAAAGCAACAATTTCCTTTTAAGATCTTATTTATATTGATGTCAAAACCTGGGTTTTAGATCTAATATGCGTAGACAAAGGATGCAAGGTTACAAATGTATACCCTTTATGATTCTTCAATTTGAATGATTAGAAAAAGTAAATAGATTTCCTTTTACTTTGGAATGACAAAAATATGCAAAAGCACTCAAGCACCTACTCTATATGATTCTTTTCAATTTTGAATGATTGCAAAGATGAACCAAACTCCTTTTATTTTTAGATAGAGATCTAAGAAATGATGCAATGGACAAATTTATCCTAGGATACAACTATGAGTTTTTCCAATTTCATGCCTAATGCAAGATTACAACCTAGATTTGTCCCTTTTATAAATGTTGTAATCAAAAACTGATTTTCATATCCTTATTATATAATTTATTTACAAAACTAAATTAAATGTTACAAAACAATTCAGACATATCAAATAAAAAAACCTATGACCTAAAGAAACAAAACCTTAAAATTATTCACCTACTGAGTTGGAGCAAAAGCACCATGCAAATGTGTTGGGCAAAAGAACCATGGGTAGAAACATGATGCATTTTTTCTCCCTTGATGCTTTTGGTTGTACTTAAAGAAAACAAAAAACCTGCAAATAGAGACAAAAATTGAGTGATTAATGTAGAGGGGTTTTCCTAGTTTCAACAAGGATCAATAGGCTTTCTTGCTTGAAAGGATCAAACTCTTGTTCTTTAATATAAAGGATAAAGATAACGTCAATCGTAAAAATGATACCCAATGCTAAAAGTAAAAGTGTAAAAAAGACTTGGAAATACAAAACATAATGAGAAGACAAAAGATAAATGTTGAATGGTAAAGGGATAAAAGCCACAACTTGAATTCATAAGTTCCCCCATTTTCTAGTGAAGAGATTACTAAAGGATGCTTGCAAATTTGCTTTTATGTTGATTAGGTAATAGATGGATACTTGTGGGAGATTGCCAAGAGATTCGAGTGGTATCCCAAACAATGCTTGTCAAGCCCTCGATTGTTGAATATGTCACATGCAAGAGAAAAATATCATGGATGCCCTCAAGTCCCAATGTCATTCCAACAAAATTTCACGAGGTATGTGCTATGGATATTTTGGAATGATGGTATATAGAAGATTGTCCCCCCTAAAGACCTTCCCAAGGGGTGGTTTTATAGAAAAATCAATCCTCCTTAGGGAATCCATGGAGGATTTCTTAGCAAAGGGAGGCAGGTAAGTTATGTGCAGTTGCACGGGGCTGATTATGTCGAGTTGCACAGAGTTAACTGGAATCTGATTGGAGTTAGATAGCATGCAATTGATAATCATAAAGGTATGGTTAGTAGTTTACCAGTCAATCATACGACAATAACTAAAAATTAGATTGACGGGACAAGATTTGCAGTGAAACATGTAGTGATGGACAATCAAACTACTAAAATCTTAGCGTTGACAAGATAATATTTGGAGTGAAACATGTAGTGATGGACAATCAAACTACTAAAATCTTAGCTTTGACAGTGGTGGAGCAAAAGTACCACCACCTCGTGGTGCTACTACTTCTATGACCATTGGGGGTCAAATCTAGGTAAGAAAAAGTCCCAAATTTTTTAGTTGGCAAAAGCACCACAGAGAACCATAAGTATTATAGAGCCTTGACGCTTTTGTTTTTTAGGGGTTTTGGGACATCAATTCTTATGTAAGTATAGGCGTGTTATACTTTTTAGGAAGCTCTTTTTAAAACCATTCTAATGGTAGTATATTTGTGAGGTTTACAGAGATTTTTTAAGCTTCAAAGATGATATCACTTTTGATATCACTTTTTATCTTAAATTTGAGTGTAACGTAGTCAAATTAACTTAATTTGGTTAAAGACTGCCTGGTGACACTTTAAACAACTAATTAACAATAAAATTAACGGTCTACATTTACCTTTTTTTTAAAATACATTTATTACAAAATACATATCAAAAACCATTTAAAAGCCCCCAATTTAATAAAAAAAAACTCCATTACCTATGGTAAAAACTATAACAATAATACAAAACTAATGTTTAATTAAAATAGTAGTAGCCTAACTTCCATCTATTACTATTTTGACTAAACTATAACATATGTTTATTTCTGTTGATTTGATTGTATGGGTGGCCTTCCACCTCAAGCTGTGATTTTTCCAGCTCTTTTTTTTTTATTGTATCCTGTTTTATTTTTGTTTTGTTTCAATAAAAATAGTAGTAGCCAACTTTCACCAATTAAAATAAATGCGTGCTGAACTTAACGACCAATGAACATGGTTGACCAATGCGCATGGTTGAGCAGTCTCTTCCCAACCATTACCCATCTTAAAGTAAAGACGAGAGCTATGCTTATAAATAGAGAATTTAGCACACAACCACCACATACCCACCCCCTCGCACACTCGCCCATGCTGCATTGGAACCTTGAACCTCCCTTAGGTTAGTGTGAGCAGTCTCCTCCCAACCATCAATAGGGAATTTAACACACAGCCTTTGTATCCTCCTTTGCATTGCAGTAAAACTTTATGTTAAAGAAAACCGTTCCCTGTATCCCATGGGAGCCAGGACTTTCCGGGACCTATTTCACGAGGATATACCTCCTTCACAACACCGACCTCCTTTCAAAGATTGAAGGAACTTACCATCCTCCTTTGCATTGCAGTAAAACTTTATGTTAAAGAAAACCGTTCCCTGTATCCCATGGGAGCCAGGACTTTCCGGGACCTATTTCACGAGGATATACCTCCTTCACAACACCGACCTCCTTTCAAAGATTGAAGGAACTTACCAGGTTTACTCGTGCAGATAGTAAGAGGATAATTTTTATCCTTTCGAAGGGCCCATTGGAGAGCATTTTCTAGTAGTGGCCACCTCTCCATAATTCGAAATAAATGCCTGCTGAACGTAACATATGTTTTATCCTTTTCAAGGGCCCATTGCAGAGCGTTTCCCACATGAAACAACGTTAAATGCCTGCTGAACGTAACATATGTTTTTTCCTTTTCAAGGGCCCATTGCAGAGCGTTTCCCACCTAAACAACGCTTTAACTCAATTTAAATGAATGGCTATTGGAAATTATGTAAATGGGATGAAATGTTCGAAACGAATTAGAATTATATATATATCGCAGTATTTTAACCAGACAGAAAAGTAATACTTATAATATTAATTAATTAATTTATATAAAAATTTATAATTATTTATAGTTTTTATTGTTTTAAGTAAAGTGTGGATAATAGTTTCAAAGGTTAAGTGGATTGGTAATCTGTTTGATCAGGTACTTATCAACAAGAGATTTAGATTTAAACCTTAGATATATCTGTTTGCAAAGGTAAGTCTATCTAAATCTTATAGTTACTAAAATTAGTATAAATGTAACTAACTTCCTTATCTATATAAAAAAAACATGAATAATAAACCTTAAAAAAATCCAAATAAAAAAAATAAATCCCAAAAAATTATATAGCTTAAGATATATCTTTAAAATAATGAAACTGAAATTAAAAGTTAATGTACACCTGACCGAGGAGCGGGAAAATGAGCTCTGGCGATTTTTGAATCTGAACTAGGGTTTTTGGATTTTCGAAAAATCTCTGGCTTCTGCTGGCTTGCAGAGGTGTCTTTGGGGTACGGTGGTTCGAAGGTTCGATCGATGCCCCAGGAGGGTCCAATGGGGACTCCTCCGGCTCCTTTTCCGGAAGTACTAGCTCTTATGCTCGATTTGTTTAAAGAAGATTCTCCTCCGAAGAATGTCGAAGCCCAAAATATGGCATATAAAAAGCTCTTCACGACTACTGGGAATAGGTCTTCGACGATGGCGTGTGAATGGTTGTTTACCGCAGGCCGAATCCCAACCAAAAATTGTCATTGATCCCGAAGATGGTTAAGGAGTCTGTCCTCTATAGAGCTAGACATGATTTAATCTGCAAGTTCATGGGTATTCGCCCTTCCCTGAGCTTTCTGCATTCTTGGATCCGCCAGAACTAAGAGCCCCACGGTGAGTTTTCATTGTGGTTTATTAGTAATGGTTATTTTATTGTCAACTTCTCGGCTCTGGCCGATAGAAATAAGGCTTTTGAGTCGGAGAAGAAAAACCATGGCCCGACAGGGCTATTTGTTCAACCCTGGAGGGTAGGATTCGATCCTCGTGTTGAACCTATCGCTGTCCCGCAGTGGATTCGATTATATGCTCTTCCAATGGAATTCGGGGTGAGCAGGTACTGGAAATGATTGGCAATTCGATTGGTAGACATCTGGGTGTTTCCAGAGACACTATTGAAGGGAGCATGGCGGTGTATGCTCGAATATGTGTGGAGATGAATCTGAGCCAGCCTTTGCCGGCAGAGTTGGAAATTGAATTGGCAGGTCTTTCTTGGATTCAATAGTTGGACTATGAGGCCCTACCCTTTAGATGTCGGGTTTGCCACAAGCATGGACATTTGGCCCATTTTTGTCCTCTTAATATGAATGCCAATATGGAGGCCTCCTTAGGAATGCCAAACTCGCCTAAAGAGGATAAGGCTGCACCCAATAAAGATCCTATTAGCACCAGTTAGGGCCAGGAGGCTCAGAGAGAGGGTTTTGAACAACCCAGAAGAAAAAGACGAACAAAGAAAAAGGAGGGAAAGGAGCAATCTCATCTCAGGCCTGCCAATAGGTATGAGATTTTTAAGTCATTGGTTGATGAAGAGGATCAATATATGGAGGGCTTGGAGGGTTTCAAGGAAACCTCTGTTGTTCCTGGGCCACTCCCCCTCTCATCTTCTCCTGTCATTCAGCAGATAGTTGATCCCTCTGAGGTATCACAACCAGTGTGTTCTGGTGCCTTAGTAGTCCATAACTAGGAGCAGACAGTTTCTCAGGATGTTCGCATGGGGATAGCAGAGAAAAACAAGGAAAGGCCATCTTTGGGGATAACCCAGATAGAAAAAAAATAAAAAAATAGTAATTCTCAGGCTAGATTAAAATCAATACTGATGGAGCTGCAAAGGGCAATCCGGGTAGCGCCGGTATTGGCGTGGTCTGTCGGAATCATGAGGGATCAGTGCTTTATTGGGAACTGCAAGGTTTAGGTAGAGCCACAAATAATGAAGTAGAAGCCATTGCTATCAAATCTGCCTCTATTTGGGCAGTTACTCAGGGTCACAGGAGGATAATTCTTGAATCTGATTCTCAAATTCTGGTTGGAGCTCTAGACTGCATGAGGAAATTTTTGTTGAATGTTTGGAGGTTGAGGATTCTGGTCTCTCAAATCAAGAAATTATGGAGGGAATTAGATGATGTGATTCCAGTATATGTGAGAAGAGATTTAAACAAAGCGGTCGATTTCCTGGCTAAGATGGGTGCTGTGAAAGAGGTAGGGGTGCAGCTGCACAGTGACATGCCTATTGAAGATGAGGTGATTAGGCAGGGCCTTGAAAGATCCTTGAGACAATGATCAATGAAAAAGCTAAGGGTATTTTTTATCGCGATTTTGCGACCTATTGCGCCATCGCGACCATTGGCGGTAAGCTGTCGTGATATCGCAACATGTTGCGTCGTCGTGATTGCTAGAGAAAAGTTGTCGCGATATCGCGACATGTTGCGCTGTTGCGGCCGATGTGGGAAAGTTGTCGCGATATCGCGACATGTTGCGCCGTCGCGGTCGTCGAGGAAAAGTTGTCACGATTTTGCGACATGTTGCACCATCACGGCCAAGGGAGGAAAGTTGTCGCGATTTCGCGATATGTTGCGCTGTCGCGGCCAAGGGAGGAAAGTTGTCGCGATTTCGCGACATGTTGCGCCGTCGCTGCCGCCGAGAGAAAGTTGTCGCGATATCGCGACATGTTGCGCCAACACGGCCAAGGGAGGAAAATTGTCGCGATATCGCGACATGTTGCGTCGTCACGGCCAAGGGAGGAAAGTTGTCGCGATATCGTGACATGTTGCGTCGTTGTGGCCGCTGGTGGATTTTTGTCGCGATATCGCGACATGTTGCTCCGTCGCGGCCAAGGATGGATTTTTGTCGTGATTTTGCGACATGTCACGATTTCACGACATGTCGTGATTTTGTGACAGGTTGACTTTTTTGCGGTCAGAGGAGTCTTGTGTCGTGATTTCGTGACTTGTAGCTTTTTCGCGGACAGAGGTGAAGTTGGTGTTTGCTGCGTGTTTTCGCGATAAGTTGTTGTAACAGACCTATCAGCTCTCTCAGCTAGCTTGGTATTGGTTCAAGAGATTTGGATCCAATGCAAATCTTCCTCTTCTCTTGTAATCATGTGCTTTCATTGTTTTCGGTTGGGATGTGTCTTATCCCAATTGTAACTGATCAATGTTTTAATACAAGTTTTTTTCAATTTTTTCAAAAAAAAAATGTACACCTGACCACTACTAGTAACTAAGAGCACAATAGTAGTAATAAAATAAATGTTAAATATTATTTAGGTTAATTTTTTTGTGTAGCGGGAATTTTTATAATCTCTAGTCTATTAGATAAAGATAAATTTACAGAATCAAGCACAAAAAGCACAAAAAACATCGGTAAAAAACCAAGAACACAATAGTAGTAAAAAACTAAATGTTAAATATTATTTAGTTTAAATTTTTTTTTTTGCGTAGAGAATCTTTATAATCTCTAGTTTATTTATTAGATAAAGATAAAGTTAACCAGATCTCAATCCTTCAAGCTAAAGCAGCCAATCTACAAGCACTAGCCACTACTGACCCACCTATCTCTTTATGGTCATTTAGTTTAACAATTTATCTCATATAATTTGATTATAATATAATTTGAATGGATTTTACAATTGAGACTTTAACATTCTTAATAAAAGGTTTTAGGTTTGGGCATTTAGTTTAACAATTCATATTATAGAATTTGATTATAAATAAATTTTGAATGGATTTTGCAATTCAGACTTTAATATTCTTAATAAAATGTTTTAGGTCTGAATTTGAAATAGGTAAAAATTATATACGATATTGTGATATGTGCTATACATACTTAAATAATTAAAAACCTATTTTATTTATAAGAAATTAAAATTATCTTTTAAAAATAAATCAACATCTTAACGCTACTCTTATAACTTATAAGAAATTTTAATAAAAAACCAATGATTATTCAAAATTTTAATCAAACACCATTTTTTTTTCAAAATTTAAGAATTTTATGAGTTTTAATTGACTAAGAAATTTTATAATTTTTTTTTTTTTAATTTTAATATGTATGACTAAGTAGAAACTACCTATATTAAGTAAAAACATTCAAATAATCTATGTTTTAAAAACCCTTTTTAAGTAACGTTTTTAGGGGATGTCATTAAGGGAAAAAATCTAATCATGAGGAGATTTTCAAACATGTTTTGCTTTCGCCTTAGATCACACTCAAGATTAGGTGACATTTTTTGAAGCCTAAGGATCTAGTTTGATGAGGTTGATTGCAAATACCTAGGGTTTTTGTAGGAAGAAATAATTCCCCTCTAAGATCTTATCTATCCTAATGCAAAAACTAGGTTTTTAGATCTAAGATGCATAAACAAAGGATGCAAACATACAAATATCTATCCTATATGATTATTCAATTTGAATGATTACAAAAAGTAAATAGATTTCCTTTTACTTTTGAATGACAAAAATATGCAAAAACATTCAAGTACCTACTTTATATGATCTTTTTCAATTTTGAATAATTGCAAAGACAAACCAAACTCTTTTTTTTCAAATAGAGATTTATGGAATGATGCAATGGACACATTTATCCTACGATATAACTACATACTTTTCCAATTTTATGCCTAACGTAAGCTTACAATCTAAATTTATCCCCACTATACATTTTGTAATCAGAAACTAATTTTCATAACCCTTTTATAAAATTTCTTTACAAAACTGAATTAGAGGTTAGAAAACAATACAAATATAGAAAATTTGAAAACCTAAGACCTAAATAGACAAAACCCATAAATTATGCACTTGATTCCGAGCTAGAGTAGAAGCACCACATAGAAGTGTTGGGCATAAGTGCCATAGGTAGAAACAAGTGGTGCTATCTCTCCCTTACGAAACTTTTGATTATACCTATAGAAAAAAAAATCTACAAACAGAGACAAAGAAAATGGGTGGTTAGTGGAGAAGGATTTACCTAGTTTCACCAAGGATTAGTAGACTACCTTTCTTGAAAGGATCAAATCCCTATCCTTTGATATAAAATATAACTCCAATCATAAAAGAAATACCTGATGCTAATAGTAAAAGTGTACAAAAGACTTGGAAATGCAAAACATAATGATAAGACAAGATAAATGTTGAATGAGAAAGGGGATAAAAGCCACAACCTAAATCCACATGTTTTCCCTTTTTCTAGTGAAGATATTAGTGGAGGATGCTTGTAGATTTGCTTGAATGTTGATTAGGTACTAGATGAATACTTATGCGAGATTGCCAAAAGATTTGTGCAATGTCCTAAATAATGCTTGTCAGGCCCTTGATTATTGGATATGTCATATGTAAGAGAAAAAGATTATGGATACCCTTAAATATTAATGTCATTCCAACAATATTTTGAGAGGTATGTGCTATAGAGATTTTGGAAGCATGATGGTATATGGAAGATATGATGGTATGTAGAGATTTTGGAAGCATGATGGTATATAGAAGATATGATGGTATGTAGAGATTTTGGAAGCATGATGGTATATATATATATATAGTTGCATGGGGCTAATTAGGCTTTATTAGGAGTTGCATGGAGTTAATTAGAATCTTATTAGAGTTAGCATGAAATTGATAATCAAGAAGGTATGAGTGGTAGTTTAATAGTCAATCATATGACAATAACTAAAAATTAGATCAACCAGATAAGATTTACAGTGGACCATGAAGTGATAGGTAGTCAAACTTCTAAAATCTTAGCTTTGATGGTGGTGGAGCAAAAATACCACCACCTCATGGTGCTACTACTCTTAAGACCGTTGGGGTTCAAATCTAGGTAAGAAAAAGTCGATTTTTTTAACTGGCAAAAGCACCATAGAGAAGCATAAGTGCGATAGGGCCCTAACACTTCTATTTTTGAGGCATTTTGGGACATCAATTCTTATGCAAGTATAAGAATGCTTATACTTGTTGGAAATATTTTTCTAATCCCATTCTAATGGTGGTATATTTGTGATATTTTATAAAGGTTTATAAAGATTTTATAAGTTTCAAAGATGATGTCACTTTTTACCCTAAATTTGGGCATGATGTAATCAAATTGATTTGGTTTGCTTAAAGGACTGCTTGGTGACACTTTAAATGACTAATTGGAATAAAAAATTAGGTGTCTACATTTGCCCATTTTTTATGCATTTATTACAAAATAAATATGTCAAAAACCATCGTAGATGCCCCAATTTTATGACAAAAAATGCTCCTATTTACCTATGGTAAAAGCTATAACAATGATACAAAGAGTAATGTTTAATCAAAATCTGCTAAATAAAACCATACCCAAAATATGCCTCCTTGATTTTTGGAGGGAAAAATTGAGTTGGACTGAGGAAACTCAACTTGGACATGGTCCATATGAGAAATATCGAGAAAATGGAGATGGATGGTATAAATTTTTTAAAAAGGTGTAAAGGATTAAAAAGGATAAAAGGGCATAAAAAAGGTAAAAAGGGGGTAAAAGGGTTGCAAAAGGATAACAAGGTTGAAAAGGGGTAAAAAGGGGTTTAAAAAGGGAGGGATGAAAGGAAACTAAAATCATTTTGATTGTAGGAGGGACAAGGAAGGAGTTCTGGAGAGTAGATTGCTAGTGCTTTTGGATGATGACGTAGTGGGGATGACCAAGACATCTTATTGATGCCATTTTAGCACTATAGTTGGAAGGAGATGGAGTGGCAATAATAAGTGACTATAAATCTTATATATTTTTTGTATTTTTACCCCAAAAAACTTTTCATATGGATGACTCAATGATTTTGCATCCATATGGCAGTTTTGTATAAGGTAAAATAATTTCACATGTTTTTGCATTTTCATGTATTTGACATTATCGTGTTTGTACTTTTTTTGAGTTGTATAGAACTTCCATACGGTGCATCTACACGATGCTTCTATACAGTGCTACTATGCTCATATAATGCTTGCATATTTGTTTTTTTAGTTGTGATAATTAACATCTTGCTTGTTTGTTGATGTAGGCATGATAGGCAATTTTGGAGTGCCAAGAGAGATAGCTTCATGCCTTAGAGACCATCCAATGATTTTTGGATGGGTGTGACTATGAAATTCTAGTGGTAGTGGGGTTGTCTCATATAACTCATATGCCAAGGGTGGATTTTGACTAGGCATTGTTAATAGCTTTGGCAGAGCGATGATATTTGGAGATAAGTACCATCCATCTTCCTATAGGAGAGATGCAAATTACTCTAGAAGATGTATGGAGGATGCTTTGAGTTCCTATCAAGAGTGCGATGGTCAAGATGGGATGTGATTAGAAATACTGTTTATAGATGCTAATAGGGGATGAGGAGTTTTCAATAGTACAATCTGAAATTGATATCAATACCACATACAAAGGGGTTGGTTGAATTAGTAGACTACTCTCTTACGTGGGTTTGTATCAAGACTCTTGGTCAAGGACATAAACAAGAAAGTAGTGTAATTGGGATGGGGATGCATGGTAGTGGACATGCAAGATGAGTATGCGTTTATTTGCTTGGTGAAAAATGGTACTATCATGATTGTATCAGATGCTTCACTAGGTGGTTTACAAGGGAGTGCACAGTTTGGTGTGTTGCAAACTCCTCTAGGTGTGGGTAGGGGATCACATGGCTATCCTATAGCTACCAAAGTTTCCTAGAAGAGTGGATAACTAGTAGGCACCTATTGCTTTTATGTGGGGTTAACATTTTAAGACAAGGCAAGGTGATTTAGTAGAGGTGATTAACAACAAGGAGGGTGATTGATGACCTATATCATGAGTAGGTCATATGAAAAACCTATCAACTATATCTAGGGTGGAGTGATGATAGGTATCACCTAATCCAATTTAGATAGGTTAAGTGGTTGCTGGGATTGAGGGGTGAGAGGGAGCTACAATGATTCAATTAGTGATGAGGTAGTTTGGTAGAGTATAGGATGTGCTAAAGGGTCCGATGTGGTTTAGGAGAGTTACATGGAATAAACGAGTCAATGGCCTTCCAAATCTTGATAGATTTACAAAGGAGGATGAGGATGATCTCATGATCTCAAATCTTGGATGGGACAACCCAGGTTTGACCAAGGGGTACCATTATTGGCATGAGGGGATTTGACCATAGTGATTGATAGTACCTAGAGAGCAACCACTAAAGACTAGGTAGTGAGCTAATTTGATCTTGTGGAGATAACTACAAGAGGTGTAGAGGAGATAAAGAAAAAGGTAAGTTCCATCATTAATATCATCGCTCCATATACAACCACTATCAAAGGGTGCAATAGATGAGGTAGGGGATAGCAAGTTACTTCTTGTAGACTTTGAGATAAAGTGATATGCCCTACTATGATAGGTAGCAAAGTTAGGAGTAGAGAGGGAGGACTTAGCAGGGTAGATGATGATCTATGAGGCAACTCACCACCTAGAGGAGGAGAGAGGCAGAAAGATAACTGAGTTCTAGAGGGAGAGACATGGGAAGACAAAGTAGAAAGGAGAGACATGTAGGTGGTGGAGCTAGATAGGAAGAAAGATAGACATGTGGAGAAGTTGGAGAGAGAGCGAGATAGGTAGGTGGAAAAAGCTAGAGGAGTGAGAGAGAATGATAGAGGGAGGGACCTTGCTACAACCCAAGCTAACTAGAGTTATATATATTGCGGTATTTTAAAAAGACACAGAAAAGTAATACTAATAATATTAGTTACTTTCAAGTGTTAGGTCAAAAAGAGACCTAGGTTCAAACCTTGGGGAAGCCAACCCTTGTAAAGGTAGTAGTCTGCTCCGAATCCTCTGAGTGCACGAACAACAACGGTACGTGTCCCGAATGACCAGACGATCCCCATCTCATACTAGTTTATCTGGAAATGAGACAAATAGGTTTGTTGGGAAGTTCATGTGGTTTGAACCCTACACTACTCAATTACTAAAAATAGTAATTGTCACGAACTCTACTATATAACCAAAAAAAAATATATATATTTATTTATTTATTTATAAAAAAAAAATTAAATAACGATTTGATTTTACCGTGTGGATAATAAACCTTAAAAAAAAATCATATAGCTTAAGATGTAACTTTGAAGAAAATCAAACTGATATTAAAAGATAATGTACGCCTGACCATAAGCACGGTGATGCCTCCGGCTCAAAGAACATCAGTAAAAAAAAAAAAAACTAAGAGCACAATAGTATTAATAAAATAAATGTAATACATTATTTACTTTAAAAGTTTATCTAATAGTATTTGAGTGGATTTTACTATTAAGACTTTAGCGTTTTTAATAAAAGGTTTTCTGTTTGAATTTGAAATAGGCAGGGTTGCTTCTTCAAAATTAAAAATTATAAGAATTAAAAATTATTTTTATAATAAATAAAAAAATAATATTTAAATTTAAATTTTATAAAAAAATTATTTATATGTAGATATAATAATTATATAAAATTTTAATTTAACATTGTTTTTTTTTAATTTAAAAAGATTATGAATTTTAATTGATTATAAAAATTTATAATATTTTTTTCTAAAAAATAAAGAAAAATGATTTGATTTTTTTAGTACATAAGTAATAATTGCTTATATTGAGTAAAAACATTTTAATAATCTATGTCTTAAAAATCTTTTTTAAGTAATGTGTTTAGGGAATGTGATCAGGTAAAATGGTCCAATCATGAGGGGATTTCCAAACACATTCTCCTTTTGCCTTAGATCACACTCAAGATTAGGGGATGCTTTTTGAAGCCTAAGGAGCTAATTTGATGAGGTTAATTTGCAAACACCTAGGGTTTTTGTAGGAAGCAACAATTTCCCTCTAAGATCCTATTTATTGTGATGCCAAAATTTGGATTTTAGATCTAATATGTGTAGACAAAGGATGGAAGCATACAAATATATATCCTCTATTATTCTTCAATTTGAGTGATTACAAAAAGTAAATAGATTTCCTTTTACTTTTAAATGAAAAAATCTGCAAAAGCACTCAAGCACCTATTCTATATGATTCTTTTCAATTTTGAATGATTGCAAAGACGAACCAAAACTCCTTTTGCGTTTAGATAGAGATCTAAGGAATGATGTAATGGAATAATTTATCCTAGGATATAACTATGCACTTTTCCAATTTCATGCCTAATGCAAGATTACAACCTAAATAGGTCCCTTTTATATATTTTGTAATCAAAAACTGATTTTCATATCCCTTTTATATAATTTGTTTACAAAACTGAATTAAAGGTTACAAAAGAGTCCAAATATATCAAATAAATAAACCTAAGACCTAAACAAACAAAACCTATAAATTATGTACATGATTCTGAGCTAGAGTAAAAGCACCATGCAGAAGTGTTGGGCAAAAGAACCATAGGTAGAAACATGATGTGTTGTTGCTCCCTTATGATGCTTTTGGCTATACTTATAGAAAACAAAAAACCTACAAATAGAGACAAAAAATGGGTGATTAATGTAGAGGGGTTTGCCTAGTTTCGACAAGGATCAATAGGCTTTCTTGCTTGAAAGGTTCAAACCCTTGCTCTTCGATATAAAAGATAGAGATAATGTCAATCATAAAAAGGATACCCAATGCTAAAAGTAAAAGTGTACAAAAGGCTTGGAAATACAAAACAAAATAAGAAGATAAAAGATAAATGTTGAATAGCAAAGGGGATAAAAGCCACAACTTGAATTTGTAGGTTCTCCTTTTTCTAGTGAAGAGATTACTAAAGGATGCTTGCAGATTTGCTTTAATATTGATTAGGTACTGGATAAATACTTGTGGGAGATTGCCAAGAGATTCGTGTGGTGTCCCAAACAATGCTTGTCAAGCCATTGATTGTTGAATATATCACCTACAAGAGAAAAATATCATGGATGCCCTCAAGTCCCAATGTCATTCCAACAACATTTCATGAGGTATGTGCTATAGAGATATCAGAAGCATGATGGTATAGAAAATTGTCCCCCTAAAGACCTCCCCAAGGGGTGGTTTTATAGAAAAATCAAGCCCCCTTAGGAATCCATGGAGGATTTCTTAGCAAAGGGAGCAAGGTAAGTTATGTGTAGTTGCGTGGGGCTGATTATGCTCGATTAGGAGTTGCATGGAGTTAACTAGAATCTGATTGGAGTTAGATAACATGCATCTAATAATTAGAAAGGTGTGATTGACAGTTTACCAATCAATCATACGATAATAACTGAAAAATTTGATCGATGGGATACAATTTGCACAATGGAACATGTAGTAATGGACAATCAAACTACTAAAATCTTAACTTTGGTAGTGGTAGAGCAAAAGTGCCACCACCTCGTGGTGCTACTACTTCTATGACAATTGAGGGTCAAATCTAGGTAGGAAAAAGTCAAATTTTTTAGTTGGGAAAAGCACCACAAAGAAGTATAAGCGCTATAGGACCTTGATGCGCTATGTGTTTATATTTATTGGAAAGCTCTTTTTGAAACCATTCTAATGATAGTATCTTTGTGAAGGTTTACAAAGATTTTATAAACTTCAAAGATGATGTGGCATTTTACCCTAAATTTAAGTATTATGTAGTTAAATTAACTTAATTTAATTAAAAGACTGCTTAACGACCCTTAAATAACTAATTAACATACAAAATTAACTGTCTACATTTACCTTTTAATAATTTTTTACAAAATAAATGTCAAAGACATCTTAAATGTCCCAATTTAATTATATATATATATATATATATAAAATCTCCGCTTACTTATGGTAAAACTATAACAATGATACAAAACTAATGTTTAATCAAAATAGTAGTAGCCAATGTTTAATCAAAATAGTAGTAGCCAGCTCTCAGCAATTGAAATAAATGCGTGCTGAACTTAACATATATTTAGTAAGAGGGCCCACTGTAGAGCATTTACGAATAGTGGCCACCTCTGAGTAATTCGAATCAAATGCCTGCTTTCGTACGAGTATGTTTTTTTCCTTTTCAAAGGCCCATTGCAGAGCGTTTCCCACATGAAAAACCGCTTTAACTCAATTTAAATGAATGGCTATTGGAAATTATGTAACCCGACACAGAAAAAATAATACTTATAATATTAATTAATTAATTTATATAAAAAATTATAATTGTTTATTTAGTGGTATGTGGATAATAACTTTAAAAGTTAATGGATTGGTAATTGTCAAACACTTACTAAGAAGAGATTTAGATTTAAACCTTAGAATATGCTTGTTTGCAAAGGTAAGAGTATGATCTAAATCTTTTGAGATTTGATGACGGTAGTACCAATCTTCTCACCCGCATCAACAATCCCAAGGTGATATAAACTTGTTGAAAGTAACCCTATAATTTAAATAGGTAACAATTATTAAAAATAGTATAGATAAAACCAACTTCCACAAGTAATAAACCTTAAAAAAATCTAAATCTTTAAAAAAATCAAACTGAAATTAAAAGATAATGTACGCCTAACCACGAGCACGGTGATGACTCGGCTCAAAGAACATCACTATTAGAAGAAGAGGTAATGAAATCCAACATAAAAGCACAATAGTAGTAATAAAATAAATGTTAAATATTATTTAATTTAATGTTTTTTTAAAAGGAATCTTTATAATATGTGGATAAAAATAAAGATGATTAAATTGATCAAGCTTAAAAATATGAGTGAAAGACCAAGAGCACAATAGTAGTAAAAAAATAAATATTAAATATTATTTAATTTAACATTTTTTGAGTAGAGGGAATCTTTATAATCTCTAAAATTTGATTATAATATAATTTGAGTAGATTTTACAATTCAAACTTTAGCATTTTTAATAAAAGTTTTAGAATTAAATTTATAATAGGTAAAATTATATAGGATATTGTTATACATACAAACACTTAAATAATCACTTAAAAACTATTTTATTTATAAGAATTTAAAATTATCCTAAAAAAAAAAATCAACACTTTAATACTACTCTTATAAGAAATTCTAATAAAAAACCAAAGATTATTTAAAATTTTAATCTAACACTTTTTTTTTTTTAATCTAAGAAGTTTATGAGTTTTAATTGATTAAGAAAATTTATAAATAATTTTTTTATTTTTTAAATATATATGACTAAGTAGCAATTGCTTATATTAAGTAAAAACATTCAAATAATTTATGCTTTAAAAATTATTTTTAAGTAATTTTTTTAAGGGATGTCATAAAGGAAAACGATCCAATCATGAGGAGATTCTCAAACATGTTTTGCGTTCATCTTATATCACACTTAAGATTAGGGGATATTTTTGAAGCCTAAGGATCTAGTTTGATGAGGATAGTCACAAATACCTAGGGTTTTTGTAGGAAACAACAATTTCCCTCTAAGATCATATATATCCTGATGCCAAAACTTGGTTTTTAGATCTAAGATGCATAAACAAAGGGTGCAAGCATACAAATATCTATCCTATATGATTCTTCAATTTGAATGATTACAAAATGTAAATAGATTTCCTTGTACTTTTGAATGACAAAAAGATACAAAAGCATTCAAGTATCTACTCTATATGATCTTTTTCAATTTTGAATAATTGCAAAGACAAACCAAACTCCTTTTTTTCATACAAAGATTAAAGGAATGATGCAATGGACACATTTATCCTACAATATAACTACATGTTTTTCCAATTTCATGCATAACACAAGATTACAACCTAAATTTATCTCCTCTATACATTTTGTAACCAAAAACTAATTTTCATATCCCTTTTATAAAATTTATTTACAATACTAAATTAGAGGTTACAAAACAATACAAACATAGCAAATTTGAAAACCTAAGACCTAAATAGACAAAACCCATAAATTATGTACTTGATTTTGAGCTAGACTAGAAGCACCACATAGAAGTGTTGGGCATAAGCGCCATAGCTAGAAACAAGCGACACTATTACTCCCTTATGAAACTTTTGATTATACCTATAGAAAACAAATAACCTACAAAGAGAGATTGGGAAAATGAGTGGTTAGTGGAGAAGGGTTTGCCTAGTTTTACCAAGGATTAGTAGGCTATCTTTCTTTAAAGGATCAAACCCCTATCCTTTGGTATAAAAGATAATGCTAATCGTAAAAAGGATACCTAATGCTAAAAGTAAAAGCGTACAAAAGACTTGGAAATGCAAAACATAATGATAAGACAAAAGATAAATGCTGAATGGGAAAGGGGAGTGTTCTAGTGAAGAGATTACTAGAGGATTCTTGTAGATTTGCTTTAATGTTGATTAGGTACTAGATTAATACTTGTGGGAGATTGCTAAGATATTCGTGCAATATCCTAAATAATGCTTGTCAAGCCCTCAATTATTGAATATGTCATATGTAAGAGAAAAATATCATGTATGCCTTCACGTTCCAATGTCATTGCATCAATATTTTGAGAGGTATGTGCTATAGATATTTTGGAAGCATGATGGTATATAGAAGATTTTGGAAGCATGGTGGTATATTTATAATTGCATGGGACTAATTAGGATTTATTAGGAGTTGCATGGATTTAATGAGAATCTTATTGGAATTAACATGCAACTAATAATTAGGAAGGTATGATTGGCAGTTTCACAGTTAATCATATGACAACTAGAAATTCGGTCAACCGGATAAGATTTACAGTGGACCATGAAGTGATAGGTAGTCAAACTACTAAAATCTTAGCTTTGATGGTGGTGGAGAAAAAATACCACCATGGTGCTACTACTCTTATGGCCATTGGGGTTCAAATATAGGCAAGAAAAAGTCAAATTTTTTAACTGGCACAAGCACCATAGAGAAGCATAAGCGTGATAGGGCCCTAACACTTTCGTTTTTGAGGCATTTTGGGACATCAATTCTTATACAAGTATAATAATATTTACACTTTTTGGAAATATATTTCGACTCCCATTCTAATGGTGGCATATTTTTGATATTTTATAAATTTTTATAAATATTTTTTAAGTTTCAAAGATGATGTCACTTTTTACCCTAAATTTGGGCATGACGTAGTCAAATTGATTTGGTTTTCTTGAAGGACTACCTGGAGACACTTTAAATGACTAATTGGAATACAAAATTAGGTGTCTAAATTTACCCCTTTTTGATGCATTTATTACAAAATAAATATGTCAAAAACCATCGTAGATGCCATAATTTAATGATAAAAAATACTCCTATTTACCTATGGTAAAAGCTATAGCAATGATATAAAGACTAGTGTTTAATCAAAATCTACTAATACAACAATGAATTAATATGCATCCTTGAGTTTTGGAGAGAAACTTTGAGTTGGACTAAGGAAACTCAACTTGGACATGGTCCATATATGAGTCTAGACCTTGCATGCAGAACTTAATACTTCAGGGTCTAGACCTTCTAATGTCACTATAGAAGGATAAAATATTAACCCAAATTTTTCTATGGGGCAATAACCCCCATTGCCTTCAATAGAGGAATTTTTAAAAATAACTTCTAGTCAACCTACTCCAACTATAATAACAAATCAATTATAAATTTCCCTTAGTAGACCAACATCTCAATTGGTATTTCCTAAAAAATTATTCCTTTTAAATCCAAGAGGAGGTTATACCTATAATTTAGTCCCTCCTTCCTCTAACATTACCTCCTTTGATATATTCAACCTTAGTAGCTTTAGTATGACACCTATTCTTGATCCTACAAATCCACCAACTAATCTCTTCAATAATTCCTCAAAACCCTTTGTCTTTCAATCAAATTCCTCTTTAAATCAAAATTCTCAAATACATCCTTTTATTAGTATATCAAATCCTTTTCCCTCATAACACATTTTGCTAATTTTGACCAATCAACCCTCTCCTATGGTTCAAGCTATTATGTCCTAGGTACAATAGTTGAATCAAGAAATATCTTCACTCTAAGTATTTTCAAAGCAAATATGTGCATTTGACAATTTATGCAATCAAAATTTAGACTTATTTGTAGCTAACCATCCTTTCACATTCAAATCATCTATTAATATACTTGCATTTATTGATGTTTAGACTTCAGAATGCCAAGTGACAAGCAATGCCTACTCCATTTCAAATTAACGCTTAATAGATGCAAGCTAAATATATTCCCACAAAGTCTCATGAGGTAATCATTAGAATGGTATTACTATTTGCCTCACCTTTTCCTTAGGATATTTAAGGAAATAGGTAAAAAAATTGTCCAATAACTCATTATTAACATAGAAGAAACCACTACCCTTGTTGATTTATATCAGTTAAAGAAAAGGGAGTATGAAAGTTTATAAGGTTTCTTAAAAGTATGGAGGTCATTAGTCATAAAATTAGAGCATTCAAACCTCTCCCAAATGACCTTCTTAGTGTATTTAAAAAGAACATTAATGAGCATCTATCCTATCCATTGGAAATGTTCATAATACCTTCTTTTGAATGGGCCATTCAAATGACCAAACAAGTGGAATATGTCCTAATTAGAAAAGGGGTAATTAAAACCCAAGAAGGAGTAGGATAGTCCATATTCTAATCAAAAGGGTTAGTATAGGAATAAACATGTTGTAGGAGATAGGGTCACTAACTGTAGGTAAAACAATAATAGTGGAAGTACTATAGTAACCCTTCATAAACATGTTTTAAATAAATAAGAAATACCTAGGAGATAGTATGCTAGGTTGGACTTACCTCCATTAGTTATTCTAGAATAGATTCTAGAAGCAAAGAAGATTGAGCTCCCACCCATAAGACCTCCAAATCCTAAAAGAGAAAAAGTATGAGGATTCAATACCATAGAACAATATTCTTACCATTACATCAATTGACATTCCACATATAGATGTAAAAAACTTAAGGGTCTCATCCAAGACCTGATTGATAAAGGACAAGTCATCTTTAGTGATTCCCAACCCTCCATATATTTAAATCAAGATTTAGGAATTTTCTAAAACCCTCTACCAAATCATGATCAAAAGGCAATTAACAATATTGTTAGAAATAGAGTCTATTCCATCATTTGTGTTATGTAAATGTATCTTCCAAGGTACATACTTAGGACATTAGATTACTTTAGGGGGAAGTTATCTAGTTACTTCATGCAATGTAATAAATGCACAAGTGTCAATGTGCAAGTTGTATATGTGCAAGTTATCCCTTGCACAACTAGGTAGAGTGTTGGCCAAGGAACATGTGTTCCTATATAAGAAAGGCCTCATAGTCAGATAGATATGAGAAGGGGGACATAGATAGATAGAGCTTCTTACAACATAGTCGTAGGTAGTAGTGCAGTGTTGTGTATATCACCATATATTGGTGATGGGTACAATGTAGTTCAGTAGCTTCATTAATGGAGTGTTCATTTCCTCCATAGCTACGTTGTATTCATTTATGTTATTTCTATTCAAGCATACTTCAGTCATCTTGCAAATTTACTTTCTTTTATATTATTCAGCATCTTGTGATTGTTATCTCCCATTGCTCATTACATCAAAAGCTAATAGTGGTATCAGAGCTACGATAGATCTAGTCTATGTAGGTCAATAGGGAAACCACCATTATCTTTGAGCCTGAGTGTTTTGTCAAACTAACACGTTGCTAGACCAACCACTATCAAAAGATCTCAGAAGAATCTAGGTGGTAGAATTAGGGAGAGTCACGAGTGAGGACTGAAAGAAATATCAGTTCCAAAAAATACTGAGATTGTACTTGACTGGAGTCTTTCCATAGAGTTATAAGAAAAACTCGTGAAGACCAGGACTCAACATCCAATCCACTAGATTGACAGATCATCTAGTGAAGATCCAAGATATCTGGAACTTGCTAACTGTTGCCCAAAGTTTCTTTTGTTGCAGATAATTAATTCTCAGAGGATTGGTACTCCTCCTACAATAGAAAGCTAGGAGACTCCAACTTCATTGCTCGAAGGTCGATGTGCCCTCATAGTGCAGAGATTAGTTCCTTGTGCAAGAGAAGAACACTATGGAAGAAGACTTTTGGAGAAGAGGTATGGTGAAGTTAGGAGACTAAATATCTCCATTGCTAGATTGAAGAACTTACATAGTTGAAAAGCCATAGAAGCCTTGATACAAAAGGCCATAGTAGCCTTGAAGAACAGGCCATAGAAGCCTTGATACAAAAAGGCCATAGTAGCCTTGAATAAAAGGCCATAGAAGCCTTGAAGCAGAAGCCACAAAAGTCTTGATACTAAAAAGGCCATAGAAGCCTTGATACTAAAATAGGCCACATAAGCCTTGAAAACCTTGAAAAGGCCACAAAAGCCTTGATACTAAAATAAGCCACAGAAGCCTTGATCCTGAAGAAGAATTTGAAAGGAATATCTAATTCAGAACTAGATTAAGATTTTAGTACTAATACTTTATTGCAGGGAAAGAAGATTCAATGAGTTGGGAAACTTCCTACAAGAAAGTTAGGAAGGGTATCTTCTTTAGAATCAACTCAACACCTAAAGCAAAATCGAAGAGATCAAGAGAAGATCTCTATGAAGAACTTCCAGACTTGGAAGAAGAAGAAGGACTAGGAGAGTCCTGCTCGAATCTAGAAGTAGTAGAATCAGAGATCCAAGAGTAGATCACACTACCAACACTTCCAGAAGTAGAAGGTTGAAGAGGTCTCAAGGGAAGACCAATAGAAGCTGCAAGATCAAAGACCTTGGGAAGGTCTCATCGAGCATCCAGAAAAAGGCTAGGAGAGCCTGACTGAAGAAATTCTCAAAGGAGAACTCACTAGAGAAATCCACTACCAAGGAGAAGCCCCTGATAGTGAAGGACTTGGGACAATTATCGCCATCTGACAACAAGCCCAAGAGAAGGAGAATTTGGCAAGGAGTGCCAAATCGAGATTAGAGTGCCAAATCCAAGAAGAAGAATTTTGCAAGGAGTGCCAAATTTTAGAAGAAGAATCTAGTGAAAGACCTCAAGACATTCAAAATCTTGAGAAGAAGATCCTACTTGAAGTTAGAATTCAACAAGAAGACTTGAAGACAGAAGAAGCTCACCAAATCTTAGATATTTGAAGATTACCTCTCACAACAAGAAGGCACCACTTAAGAGAAAGACTTCTCCAAATCTATAGTAAGGAGGAGAACAAAAGAGGAGAACAAGCCACCAAATCCTAGGCTCATGAAAGAAAGTTTGAGACCATCATTTGGTGAAGAAGGAGTTATTCAAAATAGTCTACAAAGAGCTACAAGATCCTACTCGAAGCAACAACTTGGTGATCCTAGACACCAAGATCTACATCCTCTACAGAAGTGGCAAAAGAGCTACAAAGATTTTTAAAAAAAAGGTAAGCAACTTCTTGGTGCAAGTAGATTCATTAATTGGATTACTTATCAGATTTGTTAAAGCACCTGAATTTGGATTAAAGTTGCAATTAGATTACAGTATTCAAAAGTGCAAAAAGAAAGATTCTTTTTAAGGTTCATTTGCACATTGATTAGGAGTTGATTAGATTTTTGAATTACTTCTATCAACTACCTATCATCTACTTTGGAAAAAGAAAAAGAAGACTAAGTCCTACAATATTGATTGTAGTGAAATTATAGAATAACTCTTAAAGATTCATTTTAGGTTATTCTTGATTAGTTGTAGTAAATTTTTAGTGCATTAATTTGAGAGTTTATTGGAGTGATAAGGTGTAATATTAGTGCATTAAAAGTAAAATACTTGCACTATTATACTACTCTCAAAAAGAAATTAGTTTTGTGTTTTTGAAGGGCACAAAATCTGATTTGTATCAAGTGTCTAAAGACACTATTGAAGCACAAAATCTGCAGCATATTGGGGCCAAGAGAAGCCACCAAAAATAGGTTAGAATCCTCCAAAAACTTGGAGAAGAATACAACTAACCAAAATAGAAATAGAAGCTTCATATATTGAGACTTGGTGAGTCTCAAATCCAAAGCATTACAGGGTTAATTGCTTGTTACAAAGGGCAGAAAATTACTATCACAAAAAGCTTCTATCTACTTCATTAAAGGCTTGGATTTATCATCAAAGTTTCCAAGAAAAAAGGGTAAGGAGTCTAGCTAAAGAGACATCCTCAAAACCCTCATATCTGCATTCAAAAATCTGCTACAAAGGTAGAATTTCAGACCTACAAAAGAGTGCAAGAAAAAGGTGCAATAAAGGAAGTTTTATATACATGTAAGGTTACATGGTATTGCACTTCTACAATACGTAGGAAGAGAGCAGATTTAAAGGTGCCTCAAAAGGCACAACTTCTACAAGGTAAGCCAACCAAGGAAGGATGTACGTTTGCACTCCTCGTCCACAGCAAAGGGAGCCACTCAAAGGGCTCACTCTCAACATATCTTGGATGGATGAACCTACAATATCAAAGCCCATACAAGGGTGTTATCAAGCTGCATTTACGTAGACAGAAAGGGAGCTCATCTACGTAGGGAAGGCATCAATCTACTTCTACCAACATGGGATGGACAACATAAGCAAGCAGATATCTACACTACAAAGAAGTACAAAAAAATAGCACATTGAAGGTATAGTAGACAAGGAAAAAAATATGCTACATTCAGGTCTCAAGCTTGGTGAAGATCATCCACCAAAGGCAACACCAATATCACATTCAGAATCGCCATTTGAAGCTCCACAGTGCTTCATCAAATCACCTACAAAAGAGAAGGTTTCTTGTTATCCAAGAAATGAAGCAAGCTAAAGAGAAGGTATACAAAAGGAGTTATACTCTCCTTGGAAGCGTTATAGCATAGGTCTTCATGCAGAGTGTTTGAATGCCACTTGGCATAATCTCTCTATCTCTCAACGCTCAAGAATCCTCACATAGGAGTTACAGGGAATATTCAGAAGGAAGGTGGCACTTGTTATCCTCCACAAGCCTCACGCAAGTACCCACATGAGCACTCATCCATTACGTAGTGCCAAAGAAGTGTTAGACAAGGAAGTTGGTGCATTACAAAGAAGCAAGTGCTCATACGTAACCGTTGTGACACTTGTCACAAAAACCAAGATTCATCTTCCATAAAAAGGGTGGTCAAGGAGGTGAAAGTATAGTCAAGGTAAGGCAGCAATGGTAGCAAGTGCATCGATAGCATCCAGGTCATATCATGGTAGTAGCTCGATAGCTACACGATAGCGGATCGATAACAACTTGGAGAACGATCCAAAGGGAAATGATGAAGCATATTAAATTCTAGTCAAATGATATTAAAGTGAGTGTTGAAGCTAGCAGCAAGTGGAAGTATCTTCCATTACTCATAGCGCCCAAGGATAGTCTACCATCGGTTATATAAAAGGTACAATTTCCATTTAATTTGCTTTCCATATAAAGGGAGTTATAAGGTTATGTTATAAGGTTGAACTATTGGAAGGAATCAATCTTCATTTGAAAGCAAAACTTAGGGAAATTAAATATTAAAATTGTCTAATATTTGCAAAGCATAACATAGGAGTAATAAGGAATGCTACTTGGAATTATTTCATTTAAAATTTGCAAATATTAATGTATTTCTAATTTTCCAAATTTGGGAGTCATAAGGGCTACAACTCCAAACTAGGTTATTGGAAATTAGAAATAAACCAAGGGATATAAAAAGGGGTTATTAAAGCTTTTGATTAAAGTTGGAATATTATTATATTCTTGTCTCAAAACTTCTCTTAGGGGACAAAATAAATCCAACATTAAAACCTCTTTAAATTTGAAAAGTGCTTAGTTCAATAGGAGTAATAAGGTGTTAAGAAGTTGATTTTTGACCTTTACAAAATTTGTACAAAATCAACCAAGATTGAACTATATCTTTACAAAAGCACTATATCATATCTCTAGGGAGTCATAAGGCATTCTACAAAACTTGATGATAATAATATCCTTCAAATATTATCAAGTTGGGAAGATATAAGCTATTCATACTCTCATAACTAGGGAGACATAAGGAAGTCCACAAAATCTAAGAATTGATATTAGGGTGATTCAAATGGCATCAAATAAATTCTTCCTAGCAGAATCTCAACTACTCAAGGGTCCAAATTATTTCTCTTGGAAAAACAAAGTGAAAGCAATCTTAGTGTATGAAAAACTTTGGGATGTCGTCAAAGGGAAAACACAGAGACCTATCACAGGTGAAACTGAAATCCTAAAGTTTGAGGAAAATGATTCAAAGGCCTTAATGATAATTACTTTTGCTATCACTAATGAGATTCAACCATATATCAGTTCATCCAAAACATCTTCAGATGCATGGACAAGCCTAGAGAAAATTTTTGAAGGAAAGAATAAGGCAACCATTCTTCATCTCCAAACTCAACTTCACTCATTAAAGATGAATAGTGGAGAGAGTATAGAACTGTTCCTAAGGAAGGTAGTAGATGTCAAAGGGAAATTATTAACCTTAGGAGAAATAGTTAAGGATGAACTTCTCACTCAAGTAACCATGAGAGCACTTCCAGACAGCTATAAACATTTGGTCACATCTTTACAGGTTTTAAGCAAAGATACTTCTTTTGATGACTTAGTCAATATACTTCAAGAATATGAAGTAGAAAATACTATGAAATATGAGATGACTAACACTGCATTGGCATAAAAAGATAATCCACAGGGAAATATTACTTCTTCAACAAGAGGAAGAAAAACATGGTATTGTTAGATATGCAGAAAGAAAGGTCATAGTACCAGCTATTGCAAATACAATCCCAAAAATTGAAAGCAAGGAAATCAGATGTACAATGGGAATCAATTTCGACAATATCAAAGGAACCCTCATCAACAACAATTTTAGTGACCAACCAATTATCCTCAACTAGAATATCAGAAGAGAAATCAGAAGGGACACCTGGCTCAGAGGATAGAAGAGGTTGAAGAACTGGAAGAACCCACAGACACCTATGAGGTGAAAGCTCTATCAGCAAATGTTACATACTGCAGAGACACTAATTATTTGCTTGAACAGGTTACCAAGAATATAGAGGAAGAGTACCAAGATCAAGATGAAAAGGAACAATATTGAAGACTAAAGTCTTCAATACCCAAATAATGTAATACAAGGGGGTGTTAGAAATAGAGTCTATTCCATAATTTGTGTTATGTAAATGTATCTTCCAAGGTACATACTTAGGACATTAGATTACTTTAGGGGGAAGTTATCTAGTTACTTCATGCAATGTAATAAATGCACAAGTGTCAATGTGCAAGTTGTCCCTTGCACAGCTAGGTAGAGTGTTGGCCAAGGAACCTATGTTCCTATATAAGAAAGGCCTCATAGTCAGATAGATATGAGAAGGGGGACATAGATAGATAGAGTTGCTTACAACATAGTCGTAGGTAGTAGTGTAGTGTTGTGTATATCACCATATATTGGTGATGGGTACAATGTAGTTTAGTAGCTTCATTAATGGAGTGTTCATTTCCTCCATAGCTACGTTGTATTCATTTATGTTATTTCTATTCAAGCATACTTCAGTCATCTTGCAAATTTACTTTCTTTTATATTATTCTGCATCTTGTGATTGTTATCTCCCATTGCTCATTACATCAAAAGCTAACAAATATTCAATACAAGAATGTTCCACTACCTTACCAAAATATAGTTGGGATGATTCAAGTAGTGACAAGACAACAACAAAAGGCTCAATCATCAAATCCACCTACTAACCCTCCTCTAATTATACAATCCAAAAAAAATCACCCTCCTAAAAAACCAACCTTAATCCTAAAATCTCAAGATAAAGGAAAAGGGACCTTTAACCTCCAACAACAACTCAAAGACATACCTACAAAGATTTCTTTACTTGAGTTATTGAAAAATTCTCTCATTCATAGAGAAATTATTTTCAAACTTTTGAATGAGCAGGTAGTTCCCCAAGATATTAGTCCAATTGATTTAACTCATGTGGTAGGAACCCTTGCCATCAATCATGCGACCATCACCTTTTACAAGGAAGATGTCCCACCTCCATCTATGCTTGGGGAATGCCCACTTCATATTACCTATGAAATTGGTGATAGTTTCATCAAAAGAGTGCTTATTGATAATGGATCTTCCATTAATGTGTGCAACCTCAAATTCCTCAATAGGATTGGATTAAATAAGCAAGACTTAGAAAAATTTGATGTCATTATCAAAGCATATGATAATGAAGAATGAGGAGTTGTAGGAACATTGGTCCTTCCTATAAAGGTAGGGCCTCACATACTCAACACCCTAGTCCATGTTTTAACTTGTGACTTGAACTATAATATTCTATTGGGATGACCCTAGATCCATGCTATGCAAGTAGTCCCATCCACCTATCATCAATGCTTAAAGTTTGATTACCAAGGTCAACTTCACACTATTCTTGCAGATTTAGATCCATTTACCTATTATCAATCCATTGAAAAGGAAATCCTGAATATATGTCTATGCCCATCCTTAAGTACATCTAGCCTTATCACTAAATAAACTTTACCCTTAGGATTAGGTAACAATGACCATGAAGCAAGCACTAGTAGTCAACCTAAGAAGCAAGAAGAACAAACCCAAGAAATTCAAAACATTAACCATGTTAATCCATAAAGTGAATTATTAATATTAGACCTAGCTAGGTTGCCTCCCTCACCTCAAACCTTAGGACTACCTTCTTAGAAGGGAAAGGTAGTGCAAATAGGGAGTTGTACCTTTGTTTGTGCTAGAATGGCTAACAAAGAAATTATTCATGGAAGCAACTCCCATCCAATTGAACAATGATATGCTTCTTGCTACATATCAAATCTCTATCAGATACCTAAACAGATCCTATGCAACCTAGGGTATCATGGGATGGGTCTAGGAAGGTTCAAACAAGGTGTCAAAGAACCTTTGGAACCCAAATCATGGATAAGTCAATGGGGGCTAGGGTATAGACCCCATTGTAATAAGTGTCAACCTTGTTCATCATCCTCTAATAGTGACAATAAAAATGACTTTCTCAAACCCTATGAAGACATCATAATAACAAAAAATTCAAAATCAAACCATGAAAGGGACCAAGAAATGTCTCTTCTTCCCATCCATATACTTAATATAAATACCATAGATATTGTTCATCCTAAACCTTGTAACTCTTTTAAACTAGTAGACACTACGACCCAAATAGGGAGCAATTCTCTATTAATAGCAACCATCAACAATTATGAGGTAGATGCCTTAACCCACAGCCCTTCTAGCAATCATCTTACCCTAGATGATTCCTATAATAAAGAGTCACATGTTCAAACAAACATTGCCAATACCTCATAATCATTCGATCTTGATCAATCATCTTTAGAGCCAATATAATTTTGAAAGCTTAGGGGTACTCCTTGCACCCCCACATTTTGAGGATGAGTCTCACATCCTCATCGAAGAAATAATCGATATCAATATTAGAACCCAAGATAAACCTAGAATCCTTAAATTGGGAAAAGTCTTGACTCCTGAAGAATATGAAGCATATATAAACCTCCTAACTAAGTTTTATGACATCTTTGCATGGTCTTATATAGACATGTTAGGATTAGATCCTTCTCTTATTGTACATCACTTGGATGTTTGGCTAGATATCAAGCTAGTAAAGCAAAAGCTAAGAAAAATGCACCCTAAGGTAGCCTTACTCATCAAAGAGGAACTTCAAAAGCTCCTCAAAGTCAAATTTATCAAAGCCATCGACTATTCTAATTGGATATCTAATATAGTCCCTATCGCTAAAAAGGAAGGCACCATTCATGTCTACACTGACTTTAGAGACATTAATAAGGCATGTCCCAAAGATGATTTTCCTCTACCCAATATCGACATGATTGTTAATTTCTCTACTAAATCTAGGATGTTGTCCCTTATGGATGGATTTTCTAGATATAATCAAATTAGGATAGCACTAGAAGATCAATCTAAGATAACCTTTACCACCCCATGGGGGACCTTTTGCTAGCAAGTCATGCCTTTTAGCCTAAAAAATGTTGGGGCAACTTACCAACATACTATGATGTATATATTTCATGACATGATGCATGATACTATAGAAGCTTATGTCAATGATCTCCTCACTCATTCCCTAATATGGGAAGATCATGTTCAAAATTTAAAGATAATTTTTGAATGCCTAAGGCAATATAAAGTTTGCCTTAAACCCTCCAAATGTGTCTTTGGAGTCATGTCTAGAAAATTGCTAGGGTTCATCATTTCCTATCAAGGAATCAAAATTGACCCATCAAATATTTCTGCTATTACAAACATACCTCCACCTAAGACACTAACAGAATTACATAGTCTTCAAGGTAAGTTGCAAGCTATTAGATGATTTATCTCTCAACTCACCGATAAATGCCAACCTTTTACTAAACTATTA
Source organism: Wollemia nobilis (assembly GCA_028583015.1). NCBI lineage: Eukaryota > Viridiplantae > Streptophyta > Pinopsida > Araucariales > Araucariaceae > Wollemia > Wollemia nobilis. The sequence continues at coordinate 1,968,739 of JAQPPZ010002274.1, forward strand.
AGAAAAGATGTCAAATTCAAATGGGATGATGAGTGTCAAAAGGCTTTTGATGCCATCAAAACCTACCTTCTATCTCCTCCAATCCTTATCCCACTAGACCCCCTCAAATATTTGTTATTGTACATCACTACAACTATGCATGCCCTAGGAGTCATGTTGGCCCAATATGATGACCAACATAAAGAAAGGGCAATCTACTACATTAGAAGATATTCCTAGTAAGTTATGAAACCCATTATACACCTTTGAAAAAAATTGTCTAGTGATAGTTTTTACCTCTCAAAAATTAAGGTATTACATGCTCAATAAAAATACCATTGTGATAGCTTGAGTCACACTACTAAGTGGGTAATGGCCCTCAATGAGTTTGACCTTAAATTCATAAACCAAAAATCCCTAAAAGGACAAGTCATAGCAAACCTTTTAGTAGTTGCACTATTAGAAGCTCATCAACCTATAGAAGTTCCATTTTCTTGATGAAACTATTTACTATCTAGATATCAAGCAATCTAATGCTTCATCTCTCTACTTTGATGGTTTAGATATGCCAAGGGTGTAGGAGAAGGGGTAGTTCTAGTCTCCCCATAATAAATCATTATCCCATTATCATTCAAGATTTAATTTTCATGCATAAATAATACTATAGAATATGAAGCCCTAATCCTCAGGCTCTAAGCTGCTCAATCTCTAAAAATCATAATCTTATATATTTTTAGAGACTCTCAACTTGTCATTAATTAGATCAATAGAACTTATCAAACCAAATATGATAAGTTAAAACCCTATAAAGATATTGTCAACCATCTATTGGCCACCTTTGATAAAGTGACCATTACTACCATCCCTAGGTCTAGTAATCATCATGTTGATGCAATGGAAGCTACAACTTCCTCCTTTCCCCTAGAATTGGAGGATGAGAAAGCCACTATCATCATCCAAAAAATTAGGTAATCAATAACCCTTAAAACTAGCCAAACACCTTTAACAATATTTGCTATAGAATCAATAATCCATCCAAACCCTTGGTACAAAGATATTTATGCCTTTCTTAAAGATGGTGCATTACCTAAAGGTCTCAATCATAATGAATGCAAAAATATTAGGCAATGTGCTTGTCACTTCATCATCATTGGTGATGTCTTATACAAGTAATATTTTAATGGTATCCTCCTTTGTTGCCTTAATGTAAAAGAGGCTAAGCACACAATTCAAGAAGTTCATGATGGAATATGTGGTAGTCATTTCAATGGAAATGCCATGACCAAAAATCTCCTTAGGCTAGGATATTATTGGCCTTCTATAGAAAAGGACTCTTGTGATTACATTCATAAGTGTGATAAATGTTAGAAACATGATAATCTTGTCCATGCCCCATCATAGGAGCTATAGTCCTTGAATTCTCCTTGGCCCTTTTCTACATGGGGTCTAGATATTATAGGAAAAATAAATCCTACCTCATCTGATGGCCATAAGTTCATCATCATCACAACTAAATATTTCACCAAATGGGTTGAGGCCATGCCTTTTTCCTCTTGTACTAGCATACAAGTTTCTAAATTTATCCTCAATTAGATCTTATCCCATTATGGCATCCCTTCGATCATAATCTTAGACAATGACACTCCTTTCAAAAATAAGGATGTTGCTAAACTTTGTGCTAAGTACAAAATTCAACATAAATGGTCCACACCTTACTATCCTCAAGGTAATGGCCAAGTTGAAGCCTCAAATAAAACTCTTATCCAAATCCTTAAGAAACTTGTAAACAAAAATGGATAGGATTGGCATCTTCAGCTATATCCCATATTATGGGCCTATCAAACCAATGTTTAAACTTTGATTAGTGTGATGCCCTATACCTTGGTCTATGGGATCGAGGTTATCTTCCCTTTTGAACTAGAAATCCCATCTCTTTGGATTTTGCTAAAAGATGTGGTAGTAAGTGATGAATATCACCATGCTTACCTAAGTCAACTAGAATTACTTGATGAAAAGTAGATTCATACCTTGGAACACCTTTGATTCTATCATCAAAGACTCAAATAATCCTATAACAAAATAATTAGACCTCAGTCATTCGAAGTCAAGGATCTAGTCCTTAAAGAAAACTAAAAAAACACCAATGCCAAAAGCAAACTTAAGGGTAAATTTAAACCTAATTGGCTAGGCCCATTCATTATAACCACTAAGTATGGCTCAGGTGCTTATCATCTGGCCACACTTGATGGACATGAACTAAAATAACCCATGAATATAATGCATCTCAAGAAATACTATGTCTAAATATGCATCATTTGCTTGCTCATATGCCTATCTACATTGACTACCTATTGCATGATTGAATGATGATTCACTTGCTTGCATTCATGTGCTTGTTGCTTCCTAGATGCTTGTTGCATAAAGAGTCAAGATATTTATTAGGACCCATGATGATCCTAGTTAGGATAAATTGCATTCTAGATTGCATTTTAGCTAGGTAGCTGAGGTAGTGGATCTCTCTCAAGACTCTTCTTTCATGGTAAATCTATAATTCAATCATTAACTCACCACTCTTACATCTCAAAATAATATACAAGTTTGTTGAAATCACCTTGCTTCCATCATTCTCTTACAATAGCTTGCTAGCACCTCATGATGATCATAATACTGAAAAGCAAGTCTATACATTGCATTTAAAGATCTAAGCTAGCAATATCCCTTTTAAAAATCACTAGCCACTTCTAATATCATCAATATTCCTTGTTATCTTACAAATAATTGGGAGGTGACTGCATTTACATCTACTGATTGGTAGCTATGTGAACATTTATAGATGTACCAAACACTAGATAAAAATGGGGTACATCTCCTAGATGTTTGTAGAATAGTCAGGGATAAACATCATACTCTACTATTTTCAATAACATCACATTTCATCACACATATATTGTCAATTTGATTCATCCCTATACCTAAGAAGGATGAGTGGTAGAGTTATTCTATGCTTGGCAAGTACCTAAATATACTTACACACCCAACAACATGGGATAACTCTATCAAACATCCTTCCTTGGTATAAGGGTCTAAAATCTCAAGTTATGATATAACATGCATCATACTTCATCACTTTCAAGACTTGAAAATATGATTCATCCTTATATCTAAGAAGGATGAGTAGTAGAATTATTCAATGCCTAGCAAGTGTCTAATAAACTTACACACCCAACAACATGGGATAATTCTATTAAACATCCTTCCTTAGTATAAGGGTCTATAAAAAATCTCAAGTCATGACACAACATTTATCACACTTCATCATTTTCAAAACTTGACAATCTAATTCATCCTTATACCTAAGAAGGATGAGTGATAGAATCATTTAATGCTTGGAAAGTATCTAACATACATACACACCCAACAATATGGGATGATTCTATCAAACATCCTTCCTCGGTATAGGGGTCTATCAAAAAACTCAAGTTATGATTCCTCTACCCTAATCAAGGCCATATGATGAACATTATAAAATCCTCATGATTACTAATGGCCCTATCTCATCACACCTCCTAGAATATTGCTTAAGTTTTACAAACATCGATAATCATACCATATTTACAAACATTCATAAGCACTAAACCCCTTTCTTCAAAGGAAAGTGGTTACCTAGTTTACTTTGCTTCAACAAATCCATAAAAATTTATAGATACACCAAGCAAGGAGACTAGGTATTTTCACTCCCTTTAATGATTGGGAAGGTGCTTTGGCAAACAATATTTCTCTTTTCTCCTAAAAAAAGAAAGACTTCTATTAAATATTGTTCATTAATTCAAAAATTCATGTCAAAATACCTCCTTCCCACAAATTTCTTAATGGGAGGCATCTATCACAACATATTATTTACACCAATAAATTTTTCCTTTCATTTACATGACTAATTGCCTACATAATTGCATGATTGCATGTTGCATGTATGTTTGGTTGCTTGATGCATATAGAATCAAGGGATTTTGCAAGGATGCAATGATGACAACTAGTCAGGATAGCTTACACTTGCATTACACTTGCACTAGGTCTTTGATGCTAGTGGATCCTCACCCTTAGGACATTAGCTTGCTTGATGCATGATTATACCCACTAAGATGTGATGATAGCCCATATTAGCATATATTATTATGCATAAGGGCATCAGATGCTAGCGAAATTTACATTTTTATTTGCATAAATTTATTTGATTGAAATCATGCATTTGTATGCATCACATTTGCATCTCTCATATTTATTTTCCTTCATCTTCAATAACTATTTTATATTGACTCATCATTTGAAGTTGCATCCCATTAATCTTGTCCCCTATAACAACTTTAACAAAGGTAACAAAATATTATCAATAAACCCCAACTAAAGGATAGTAACAACCTTGGATCATCAATAGAATATAGTACAATATTATTTCCTTCATTAGGCTATTGATGGGAGACAAGATCATGGTCCAAATTATAACTTGAATAATCCCAAAGTTTGAACAATACAAACCTCACATCAATCTAATATAAGCACTAACTTCCTCTCTTTAAAGGAGAGTGGTGACCTAGCCATGTTGCTTTGTGAGTACATAGAGCATTGTAAAGGTGCCTAGTAGGATGGCTAGGGATTTTTGCTCCCTTTATTGATTGGAAAAGTGCCTTAACAAAAAAATTTTATTAAACAATCACCAAAATTATTTTAGATCTTACAAAAAAATCACAAGACCTCCTATTTCTAAGTAAGGGGCATCTATCATAAAAGCCCTAGCTAAGCCTAGGCACATCAACAATGATAATAATTTTAAGCCCTAGTAAGCCTAGGCACATGTATATAATTCTACAAGATGACAATGGCCTTCACATAAGCAAATCCCTAGCAAGCCTAGGTACATGTACATAATTCTATAGGATAACAATGGCATTCACATAATCAAAGCCCTAGTAAATCTATAGCACATATAAATAATTCTATAGGTTGACAATGGCCTTCATATAAGCAAATCCCTAACAAGCCTAGGCACATGTATATAATTATACATGCTAACAATGGCCTTCACATGAGCAAAGCCCTAGCAAGACTAGGCACATGTATATAATTCTATAGGCTAACAATGGCCTTCACATAAGCAAAGCCCTAGCAAGCCTAGGTACATGTACATAATTCTACAAGCTAACAATGGCCTTCACACATCAAATCCCTAGCAAGTCTAGGCACATACAAATGGTCCTATAGGTTGATAATGGTCTTCACATAAGCAAATACTTAGAAATCCTAGGCACATGTACATAATTCTATAGGCTAACAATGACCTTCACATATCAAATCCCTAGCAAGTCTAGGCATATAAAATAACTCTATAGGTTAATAATGGGCCCCACACATAAATTCCCTATAAGACCTAGGAACATGTACATAATTCTATGGTCTAACAATAGCTTTCACACATCAAAGCCCTAGCAAGTCTAGGCATATGCATATGATGCTTTAGGCTAACAATGGCCTTCACATAATCCATAATGACATAAAAGTCCTTCAGACCATCTTAGTCTAGGAAAATAAAGGCTTTGAAAATACCATAAAAAGACTTATCTCAAGGAAAAATTATTGATATCATCTAAACAACTTGTTTACAAAAATAATAAGCATCTCTTGCACCAAAATATAACTATTAAAATCAAATAATATCATCATACATAAAGTTTTAAAGTATATTTAAAATAACATATCATTACATCATCAAGACATAACATAGACAAAGTGAATCATCAATGAAATAATAACCTCATATATATATATAATATATATAGATCATATACATCACTCAAATGATTTGATATACCATAATGATAAAATTTGTATGCTCAAACATATATAAATCATGAGGATTGGTGCACCATAATCACAAAATCAATGCACTTAGGCTCCAAGATTGGCTCAAAAGGCCTACAAAATCTCATCAAAAACCTACAAAAATCAGCTCTATGATATCCTATGTCTAAGTAGGCCCATGCACTAGACTATGTAAAAATCCTAAGTAGTAGATCATGACCTAGAATGAGACTTGGAAGGGGTATGAGGTGGGGAAGCCTACCTCTACTCTAGAGGAACTATCTAGTGATACAATGCCCTATAGTGGGCACTCTTGACCCACTCTACCTCTAAATCATTCCTTGACTATGACCAAATGATCTAACATACCTAACATTTTAGGGCCTGGAATTGTCTGCTTATGGATATCATCTATCTCTTAAGTAACCTATGCCACTTGTGCCTCTACTACCATAGCCTAAGCCACTATTTCATCCCTTTGAGTAGACAACTAGACAATCCTAGAATCCCTCTCTACCTTAGTATTATCTCTCTCTAAAGTCACCTGAGCCACCTAGGCTATGACTACATCCCTCTATGATGTAAAATAGGAGGCCTACAACACTACCTAGGCCTGACTCACCCTAAATATGAGTTATCTCCACTATCATGACATCTATCTTCCACTACATAGAAAATATCTTTGAGACATCCATATCCTTAGTGGCCTTTTTGGGACCTACTCCTAGATCACCTCCCTGATATGGGGGCATAAATATCAATGGAGAAACATTGAGGACTCCTAAGATCCCTCTCTCATTATCATCTCTTGACCTCCCAAAAATTTTTACCTAATGAATGGTTGTACCCCTCTACCTAGGTGGAGCCAGTGTCAATATCTAAGGTCCAAACCCCCTATACCACTACTACCTATAGATAATGGTGTTGCAATCCCCACTAGGATCACACAAATCTAATATTAGAGTAGGGTCATCAACATCCTTCTCCATGAATAGGGTAGGATTAGTTCTAGCTTCCACATCTCCTTCATTCCTATATGCTCATCTATATCAAAACTCCCCCATCTATGGGAGATCCTATCAAAGACCAAACTACCTAAAAACTTGGTCTAGTCTATACACCTCTATGCTATCACTAGGGCTAATGATCCATCATATCCTCTAAACATGAGCCATCTCAAAACCATACTCAACCCATCTTAGATATTATCTCCATAACCTCCATATTATCTGAGTCAAGCTCCAAATCATCTATGCCCCTAATAAACTACCATCAATATTCACCTAAAGGGTTGATGATGGATCTCAAAAGAATGGGCCCACCTATAGGCTACTAGAGTCCCTACATATATCACCTAACAAGGTAAACCAAATAGACCAAATAACAATATGCTCCCAACACCAAATCTAAAGAAAGGTGCAAAAAATAAGGTTCTTTTCCTCTATATAGATAATTTTTTGTAAGACTTTATAGAACAAGCCAAGACAAAAGGACCCCAAACATATCTAACATATTGTTCCCTTATCCCTATGATCACTCTACACTATACCCATGATTAAAGATAAATTCTCATATCTCCAAATAATAGGCCAAAGATAATGGCACTCAACAAATTTGTTAACCTATCAATGCACCCACTAACAAGAATCATGTTAACATGTAACCCATGTTGAATCAACTATTGGTTAAAATGTCCACAATAACTCTATAGAGTTGATCATTGATCTACACTCATCCTAATAGGGATCCCTCAAATAGGTATCCTTAGAATCCTCCATACATCCTCCAAGGTGATAGTCATCTCACCCATCAGTAGGAAAAATATGTCATACTTGGAATTCCATTTCTCATTTAGTGCTATGAGGATGATATAATAAAAATTGGCCTTGGGCATTGCTACTAGATATTCAAGTCCAATAGTGTCCAATATGATCCTATCATCTAGGACCATCATTTTTAAAGTACTCACAATAGCACAACATAATTTATTTCTATGCTCTCAAATACCTACCTTCATAAAGAAACACTTGTTAGCCTATTTGATCTAAATTTTTTTTACTTTTTATGGGTTTCTAGTGAATTTTCTATCCATTGACAAACTTGTTACCTAAAAAAAAAAATTCCCTCTAAATTAGTTTGCCACCTAGAAAAAAATTCAAAATTTGATGAATTTATAGCCTATATGCAAATTCACCAATAATGAATTTACAACCTAAATGCAAAATTGCATCCCAAAATTTAAAATCAAATTTTGAGCAAGAAAATGATAAGAAAAGATCTTGGTTTTTGACACATACTTGTAGATTCTATCTCTAGTGACCACTTATCTCTTGAAACACATCCATGCAATGCATTATTCACTATTTCTAAACCATTAAAAAAACATCAAAAAATCAGCCCTAGAGATTTGATCCTCCAAGTTGCATGGTAAAAATGAATTTCATTTTACCCCCTCACTGCCTAATATAGCCCCTTCGAGATTTCCTAATATTATTTTTCAAGAATTACACAACTCCCTCTACGTTTGAAGAGTAGATATCTTAGGATTACTTCTTTCACAAAATTGGGATCATCAATAGGTACTTTTGAAGCATTTATTGGGCAATAAATACCTCAAAAGGGGGAAAAATATAGACACCCAATTTTACTCATCCCATCACATCCTAGGATTCTAGTCAATTTTGGCAACCTACCCAAGTCATTTTTCAGCCTTCACTATAGGAATTGAGTGCTCAAAACAAGTTTACCACTCATAGCCAAGTTTTTGGTAGTGAATTCTTCTTGTTTGCAGTGAGACTTATTTAGAGATAAATTTTTAAAATTCCTCTTAACCTAATGATCAAAAGGATGGATTTTTTGCCTAGACAAGTTTGCAGCCATGAATTTGTTTAGATGGCAAATTTATCTCCAAACTTTCAAAATGGAAAGTTTCTCATCTTGGCACTCATGCCTATCATAAATTTTTTTTACCAGCCTAGATTGGATCAATGCACCTCCAACTAATTTTGAATTGGCATGTTTTTTGCCTATGCCAAATTGATCATAGCATACCACCTATCCAACCTCACTTTTTTCCTAGGTGGAACTTACTTTTTCTTCATCCACATAGATTTAACAGTATAATATTCCTCTCTTTTTCTCTAAGCCTTATAAATATATAAATTAGGGCACTACCTTCTCAAAAATAAGCGATTGAATGACATCGAAGCTTAGTGAAAATTTTCTTGCATTTTAGAACAAACATTACTCTTCAAAATGTTTTTTTACCTCCATGTCTCCTCAAACATTGCATGCAAGAGCTCGAACCTTGTGGCTAAAAGAAGATTTTTTATTGTCATGTTATTTTGTTTTTGAGATATTTTGATTTTTTCTTAGCCCCCTTTTGCATTGATTGATTGCATTATACCTTGTTAAAATCCCATATCTAAAGCTAATTTTTGTATTGGATTTGTTGAATTTTCTTTAAATTACTCTGTAGAATTCATAGGCATCAATGAGGAATCTGTTATAGTAGGTTGTTTACCTTAGCTCATGGTCACCTAGGTTATTTATTTCCTTTTTATTTAGTTATTCCATGTATTTTCCCCACCCACTTATGTGTGGATATTTCATTTATCTTATTTAGATATTATGAGATGTTACATATTTATTTCTTAGATATTATGGGCACATTTTTAGATTTGAATATTCCTAGGGGTGACATTTGGAGGGTTGATATTCTTTCTCCCATAGCGGTTACATATCTATGGACCATATCACATATTCCTTTTGTATGGTGGATATTTGTCCTTAGCTTGATCCTACGGCTATGGTTGATCATCCTTGCCTATATAAGCAAGGCACCTTCATTGTACTCGGTGCTCCATTTTTAGATCTAATATATGATATTGTTGCTCTCTTGTTTGCATATCTATTTGTAAGCTTATGCTGTCAATTTGCTTTCAGATTCTTGTTTTGGTTGAATTTGGTGTTTATGTTAACACTTTAGATCCTTGTATCTTGGAATGATCTTATTATCATTCCTTTCATGGCATAAGAGCAATAGGTGTTGCAGTCATCCATTTGTGAGTATTGTGTAGTTGTTTCTCTTGTAGGTTCGAAGAATGGTGTGGAAGCTTCAGTTTTTGTGATTGGGTCCTTGGTGGAGTCTTTTGGCCAGTTTGTGTCACTCCTTCCATTGTAAGATCATTACCAGCCTCCTAAAATCTCTTTTTCCCATACTACAATAGCCTCATTCCCTTGGATCTGTACTAAGCATTTTTTTCTTGAGCATTTCCCTTTTTGGCAGGGTCACCAACCCAGCCTGTTTTTATATTTTGCATGTATCTCCTGATAGAAATGCCATTTTTCTAGGAAATGTTTTGGAGGTCTGTATATGCATTCATTTGAGTTTTTCCCAAAATTTCAGCTCATTTGGATCAATATTCTTCAAGATATATTGATTTTATGAAAACCTGTAATTTTTTAGTAATCTGTGTATATCTTCATCAAAACTTCTGAGTTTTTGCAGATTGTTTTACAGAATGTATAAAATCATATTATAGACCGTGCCATAATATTTTAGAATTTGGAACTGTATTTTGATAGTTACAGTGATTTTACTATTTTTAGTCAAATCATCTTTGTAGGAGAAATATTGGGAGTTGCTCAGCGAAATTTTTACCAGACCTATAAAATCATTTTTCTGATATGCCTATAAAATTTCAAAATTTTTGGATCTATATTTAGACAGTTATAATTATTTTATGACTACACTCTCAATATTGCATTGTGAAAGGTTTTTGCACTTGAACCTTGTATATGGACTATTGTTATAAAGTCCCATCTTCTGCATTCCTGTGAAGCTAATAAAATAATCTTTTGGGGGGATTTTCTCGATGCTAATTTGTGCACCCTATCTACATTCTTTTGCTCTTTGGTGATTTTTGTAGAATGGCTTCTTCATCTTCTTTTGCATTAGATCAATGTGAGCCATTAACAACACATAATTAATACACATGGAGACCAAGAATGGAAAAAATCATTAAATGCAAAGGATTATGGGTTTTAATGCCTGAATAAAAACTAGAGTTCACTAGAGAATATAAAAAATTTCAGAACCAATGCAAATTACATGAATGTATGGGTTTGATAGGAACTTATGTAAGTGATAGTATTTTATTTCATTTGGAAGGATGTGACTCTCCTTTCAAAATTTGGGAAAAGTTAAAAGGATTATTTGGTAAGGTGGATCACATAAGAGCCATGCAGCTTGAAGTTGAGATCACTTCTCTCAATCCTGAATATTTTCCATCTATTATAGACTATCTTACTAAGTTAGAGCACTTGTTGACACAGTTAAAGGGGAGTGGGAGAGACAAGAAAGGTGAAGAGTGTGTTTACCTTATTCTATCCAAGTTGAAAGGTCCATTCCAAATATTTGCTTCTACATTTTTCTTTAGCATGGATGCCTTAGGTGACACATTCATAAAGCCTGAATTGGAGTTTTTTTGTGAAAGACTTACTAGGGAAGAATCTAAATTGTCTAACCATGAGTCTTATACCTATCAAAAGGCATTAGTAGCATCTAGTCCTAAGGGTAAGGGAAAATTCAAAGGTAAACCTAATTATTCTACTTATCCATATCAAAGTGCCCCTAAACCCAAAGAATCTAACTCTAAACCCAAAGAGTCTCCTAAATCGAAGAATAAGTCTAGCCTTTCATGCTCCTTTTGTGAGGGGAATAATCATATAGAAAACAGGTGTTGGAAGAGAATACAAGCCTTAGAGGATGCAGTCAGAAAACACAAGATATCTATCTCCACTCCACCTCCTTCTAGTGAGCATGGCAAAGCACTTAATGTTGTTGGGAGATCTCAGTCAGTTGCTGCAGATATTTGGGTTATAGATTCTAGTGCTTCTCACCATATGACTTCTTCTAAGGAGTTGTTTGTATCTCTTGGTTTGAATTCTACTTCCAAAATTGAGGTTGGATATTCTTCCTTTATTTATGTTAAGGGAAAAGGTGACATACAACTTTATGGTGGATGCATCAATGATGCACTATATGTTCCTGAAATTACTACAAATTTACTTTCTATTTATCAAATTTGTCATTCTGGTTAGGGCAAAGCAATGACTTTCACACCACAAGGAGCTAAAGTTAGAACCTTGTTGGAGCCTCATTCACTTGTTTCACAAGGTGTTGTTGATCATAGTTCTAGAATATATCACTTTGAGGGATTTGATGACACTTCTTCTGGAGGGACATGCTTGGTTGCTCATGCAAATTCTGAGAGTAAGCTTTGGCATGAGATATTTGGACATCTTAATTATAGATATTTGAAGGAGTTGAGCACTCATGGTATGGTTGATGGTTTACCTAGAGTTTCTTATCTTGATGGAGTTTACCCTAGATGTGCATTAGGGAAACAACACCAAGATCCATTTCCTAAGGGTAAGTCAAAAAGAGCTTCTTCACCACTTGAGCTTGTGCATAGTGACTTGATGGTTTTTTCTACTCCTTTCAAAGGAGCTAAGTATGCACTTACATTTATTGATGATTTCTCAAGGCATACTTGGGTTTATTTTCTAAAGTACAATAGGGTTGTCTTTTCACACTTCAAGGTGTTTAAGGCTTTTGTTGAGAATCAATCTTCTAGTTGCATAAAGAAGCTTCACACTGATAATGGGGGGGAGTACTTCAACAAAGAGTTTTCTGATTTTTTGGTAGCACATGGTATTGTTCACCAACATTCTGTTCCTCATACTCCACAAAAAAATGGCTTAGCAAAAAGGAAGAACCGAACTTTTAAGGAGATGGCTAACTGCATGATGCATTCCAAGGATTTACCTCCTATATATTGGGTAGAAGTAGTTAATTGTACGAACTACATTCAAAATTGCACACCACATAGAGGACTTGAGCATTTGAATCCAGAAGAGGCTTGGTCTGGGACTAAGCCCAATGTCTCATTTTTCAAAGTTTTTGGAAGCCATGCTTGGGACTTTGTGCCAAAGAAGCAAAGGAAAGCCTTGGATAAGAAGAGAAAACCCTTGATCTTTGTTGGGTATTGCGAGGACATGAGAGCTTATCAACTTTTGGATCCTGATACTCATGAAGTTCTTTTTAGAACTCATGTTCAGTTTGATGAGCGCTTCTCTTCTCATGATTCTTCTTCTTTACTTCCATCCATTTATGATTCTTCACTTCATCTTGAGGATCCCTTCTTTGAGGAGCAAGTTCAGGAGGTAGTTGAGGAGGTCATGGATATAGATTCAGATGAGAATCTTGTTCCTCCTAATGTTGTCACTATGCCTATGTGGGCTTGTACGACAATTTATGAGGCAACACCTTTCATACAAGATCTTCCACCCACTAGACATCATCATGCACATTCTACAAGTTCTAGACTTTTATGTAAGGCAGTTTCTGGGGATCCACAATATTTCTCACAGGCTCATGGGATACATGAGTGGGATGATGCGATGACAGACGAGTATTCTTCTTTGATGAAGAATCATGCTTGGGATTTGGTTTCTCTTCCTAAGGGAAGAAATTTGGTTAGGTGTAAGTGGGTATACCAAACCAAATATGCAATTGATCGGTCCATTGATAAGTATAAGGCTTGTCTTGTAGCAAAGGGTTTATCGCAAGTTGAAGACATTGATTACTCTAAGACTTTTGCACCCATTGCCAGGATGGATTCTATGCGCCTTGTACTTTCTATTGCTGCATCACAGGGTTGGCCAGTGTACCAGATGGATGTGAAGAGTGCCTTCTTGCATAGAGATTTGTAGGAGGAAATCTACATGGAGCAACCTGCTGGGTTTGTTCATGACTCTTCTATTGTTTGTAGACTACGGTGGTCTCTCTATGGTCTCAAACAAGCCCCTCAAGCTTGGTATGAGAAGATGGACTCTTTTATTCTATCTACTGGTTTTGTTCGTTGCCACTCAGATCCTATAGTGTATATACAACATGTTGGAGAGGATATAGTTATACTTGTCTTGTATGTTGATGATTTGCTTCTCACTGGTAGCTCTTCTTCCCACATTCAAACTATTCAAAGGGCTCTTTCAATGCAATTTGATATGATAGATCTTGCTCTTTTGCATTTTTTCCTTGTTTTGCAAATTTCTCAGTCAGATTCAGGGATTCATTTGAGTCAACAAAAGTACACCCATGATCTTCTTAAATATTTTGGTATGGATGATTGCAAGCTATGTCCCTCTCCTTTCCAGTCTGGGGTCTCTTACTTCCAAATGCACCACTCCTATTTGTGATCCTACCTTGTATAGGTAGTTATTTGGAAGTTTGATGTACTTGACCCATACTAGTCCCGATATTCCTTTTGTAGTTGGACTTGCGTCTTGATTTGCACATGCCCCTAATAGTAGTCACTGGCAGGCTGCCAAGAGGATTTTGAGATATGTACAAGGCACTTCACACTTTGGATTGCACTACACCCAATTTTCTACTCAGTTGGTTGGATATACTGATTCAGATTGGGCAGATTCTATTGATGACAAGCATTCCACTTTTGGCTACATTTTTTGTCTTGTCTCTTCTTCGATTGCTTGGGCATGCAAGAAGCAACAGGCTGTTGCACTTTCATATATAGAGGTAGAGTACAGGGTAGCAGTTATAGCGAGTCAGGAGGTTCTTTGGCTATGACAGTTATTAACAGAGTTTGGTTTCCCATAGGATTTAGCAACAATACTTTGGTGTGACAACCAAAATGCAATTCACATTTCTCGCAATCCTATTGTGCACCAGCGGACCAAGCATATTGAGATTCACATGCACTTCATTCGTCGACACATTTAGGATGGAGTTTTTTGATTGGAGTACATTCCAACTCAGCATCAGTTTGCTGACATCTTCACGAATTCTTTTGCATCACCTCGCTACCTTGAGTTGCGTGGCATGCTTGGGGTTTCAGAAGTTGTCCTTGGGGGTGTTCTTGAGGACATCTTCCTTCTTCTTCCTCTCTATTTCTAGCAGGATGATATTTTCCCATGTGGTTTTTACTTCTTCTAGTTCAAGATTTCTTCATGGATATATTGTACATGAGTACCTGATCAGACCTTGTTATCGGGACTCATATTGTGGATATGCCACTTTTATTTTTGGCCCCTAGCTTCACTTGAGGGGGGTGTTATAGTAGGTTGTTTACCTTAGCTCATGTTCACCTAGGTTATTTATTTCATTTTTATTTAGTTATTCCATGTATTTTCCCCATCCACTTATGTGTGGATATTTCATTTCATTTATCTTATTTAGATATTATGAGATGTTACATATTTATTTCTTAGATATTATGGGGATATTTTTAAGTTTGACTATTCCTAGGGGTGACATTTGGAGGGTTGATATTATTTCTCCCATAGCAGTTACATATCTATGGACCATATCACATATTCCTTTTGTACGATGGATATTTGTCCTTAGCTTGATCCTACGGCTATGGTTGATCATCCTTGCCTATATAAGCAAGGCACCTTCATTGTACTCAGTGCTCCATTTTCAGATCTAATATATGATATTGTTACTCTCTTATTTGCATATCTATTTGTAAGCTTATGCTATCAATTTGCTTTCATATTATTGTTTTGGTTGAATGTGGTGTTTATGTTAACACTTGAGATCCTTGCAACTTGGAATGATCTGATTATAATTCATTTTAGAATCTACCATATTATTTATTAAGCTAACACCTAGCAAAGTCAACCTTTATTTCACCTTCACAACCACACACTATAAATTCATAGTTAGTAGAACTAACATGCTACAAATTTTTCTTCGACACTCATTGTCTAAATTTTTGATGATATTTTTAATTGCTTGGTATTATCATAGCTGATCTATCAAATTTGCATCCCAAAAATCTTTTTTTTTAGCCCTAGAAATAAATTTATAGGTCATAGGTTTTGTAGGCTGCAAACCTATCCTATAGGTAGTGAAATCACCCTATAGGCTACAAAGCTCACTTATTCAATGAATTTTTCAATTTCAACATTAGAAAATGGTTAGTCAAACCTAGGGACATCCTAACACCTTCTCAAATAGTTCAATTCTATTTTCTTAGTAGTTATATTTTAATTTTATGTAGATAATATTCTTCAAAAGTTTTAAATGTTGATTTTTTCAAAATAATAGAGGATTTGACCGCAAGCAAGGAAGTTTAACTTCTTCCTAAGCATCAAGCAAGCGCCTCTTAAATCTATCTCATTTGTTGTTTTCAATTCTAAGCATTTTTCTACAAATCCATAGGTTAGAAGGTGATAAACCAATTATACACAATGAACTTATCTGTAGGTAGTAAACCTATCATAGGCGATGAATGTACATTCAAGTACAAATTCATCTTCAATAGGGTTCCAAGTACTATTGTTCCCATTTTCCTTTTATGCATCACATATCTACTTTATTTATTGTTCTCTATATTCTATTTAGTTCATAAAAGCAATGTAACAATTAAAGAACTAGTATTGGGATTCATAATTATTAAAATTATATTCTTTTAGGTATATTCATTAGGCATAAAAACCAAATTGCAAAAAAATTGCATATAGGTCAGAACTTATGTTTGTGCATTTTCTCTTATGCCCTTACTTGGAAGGATAAAAGGAATTTCCTTTTAATTTCCAATTTCATCTTCATAGCTCCTCAAGAATTTAAAAAGCATGTAGACCTTAGACCTTTGATTTCTTGGATTATTGTCTATTGCATCTTAGATAAACATTTCACTTTTCAAAAGGTTAATTCAGGATTTTTAGCTACCAAACTTAGGTGATTGTATAATTAACATACAAGACATCAGATTTAGGGTGAATATTTAAAATACCCTTGGTGAAACCTTCCTCCCCACCAAAGAAAGGTCAAAACCATGACGGGATTCAAGAAAAAATCTTTGTATAAGTGTGGAACCCTAGGCTTGGAGATCAACATCCTCAAATACAATTCTATAATAATATATTTCAAGTAAAACAATATAAAAAAGTATATTATAGTAAACAAGTGTTCTTAGATAGATATATTTACTTAACAATAATTTTAGATGTAATAGTATATAAAGAAGGATGTTTAAGATATTTGGTGCAATTCATGGGAGCTTTAAAGTACCACACTAGAAGCTAAGGTTTCAATACAATGGATAGATACATCATAGTTCCATATGAAAACTTGGATGTAGGAGTTGAACTAATGATAATTCATAGGCCTAAAGTTGAGTGTAACCATATTATGAATCAAAACCCATATTTGTGTTGTTTATGGGCTCTATACTAATAATTTTTAATAGGTTACTATAAATTTTATTTATAGTGAGCCCAAGATAACTCACTTTGGGTCAAGAACTCACCACTTTCATAATAGAGGGTCTTGAAACCTATCAAGACTTGAACATGATATTTATTTATGGAAGAAAATACATCTCAATTACTTAAGATCTCATCCAATAGTAACCAATAGGGGTTTGAACATTAACTCCACACTTTAGATTTCTATCAAGTCCTTAGAATTAAATGGATGGTACACCTATATTGGTTATTTAAAATTCCACCACTCTTTGATGCCAGTAATAAGTAAGAATAAGTGTTCTAATGTTATAAGGGTAGATATCATAGATATAAAATAAGTTATCCATCGAGTCCTACTATATCAATACCAAGTATACATGTTAAATATATTTCACAAGAACTAGATGGAGAAGGAATGTTTGCAAGGTTATTTATATCTTTCTCTTATTTGAAAAAGGAAAAACCTCATCTAAAAATGTGTTCTAACCATCAGTGATTAGGAAATTATCTTGTTATGTTGAAGAAGTTTGTTCACCTTGGAAATGATAAGCTTAGCGATATAACAGTAATTTTATGAACTAAATAACTATGGATTTTTTTTGCTAAAAACATGATGAGAAAACCTTAGTAGTCTATAGAAGAATAATTCATACCATGTATCTCACTGGTATAGTACGAATAATATTTTGGAGGGGTTGTCTTGGTGTTGATTTGTGCATCCTATCTGCATTCTTTTGCTCTTTGGTGATTTTTTTAGAATGGCTTCTTCATCTTCTTTTGCATTAGATCAATGTGAGCCATTAACAACACATAATTACCACACATGGAGACCAAGAATGAAAACAATCATTAAATGCAAAGTATTATGGGCTTTAATGCTTGAAGAACAACCAGAGTTCACTAGAGAATATAAAAAATTTCAGCACCAATGCAAATTACATGAATGTATGGGTTTGATAGGAACTTATGTAAGTGATAGTATTTTATTTCATTTGGAAGGATGTGACTCTCCTTTCAAAATTTGGGAAAAATTAAAAGGATTATTTGGTAAGGTGGATCACATAAGAGCCATGCAACTTGAAGTTGAGATCACTTTATCAATCCTAAATATTTTCCATCTATTGTAGACTATCTTACTAAGTTCAAGCACTTGTTGACATAGTTAAAGGGGAGTGGGAGAGACAAGAAATATGAAGAGTGTGTTTACCTAATTCTATCCAAGTTGAAAGGTCCATTCCAAATCTTTGCTTCTACATTTTTCTCTAGCATGGATGCCTTAGGTGACACATTCATAATGCCTGATTTGGAGTTGTTTTGTGAAAGACTTACTAGGGAAGAATCCAAATTGTCTAACCATGAGTCTTCTACCTCTTAAAAGGCATTAGTAGCATATAGTCCTAAAGGTAAGGAAAAATTCAAAGGTAAACCTAAGTCTTCTCCTTCTCCATCTCAAAGTTCCCCTAAACCCAAAGAATCTAACTTTAAACCCAAAGAGTCTCCTAAATCCAAGAATAAGTCTAGCCTTTCATGCTCCTTTTATGGGGGGAATAATCATGTAGAAAATAGGTGTTGGAAGAGAATGCAAGCCTTAGAGGATGCAGTTAGAAAACACAAGATCTCTATCTCCACTCCATATCCTTCTAGTGAGCATGGCAAAGCACTTAATGTTGTTGGTATATCTCAGTCAGTTGCTACAGATAGTTGGGTTATAGATTCTAGTGCTTCTCACCATATGACTTCTTCTAAGGAGTTGTTTGTATCTCTTGGTTTGATTTCTACTTCCAACATTGAGGTTGGAGATTCTTCCTTTATTTCTGTTAAGGGTAAAGGTGACATAAAACTTGATGGTGGATGCATCAATGATGCAATATATGTTCTTGACATTACTACAAATTTACTTTCTGTTTATCAAGTTTGTCATTTTGGTCAGGGCAAAACAGTGACTTTCACACCACAAGGAGCTGAAGTTAGAACCTTGTTGGAGCCTCATTCACTTGTTGTACAAGGTGTTTTTGATCATAGTTCTATACTATATCACTTTGAGGGTTTTGATGACACTTCTTCTGTAGGGACATGCTTGGTTTCTCATGTAGATTCTGAGAGTAAGCTTTGGCATGAGAGACTTGGACATCTTAATTACAAACTTTTGAAGGAGTTGAGCACTCATGGTATGGTTGATGGTTTACCTAGAGTTTCTTGTCTTGATGGAGTTTGCCCTAGATGTGCATTAGGGCAACAACACCAAGATCCATTTCCTAAGGGTAAGTCACCACTTGAGCTTGTGCATAGTGACTTGATGGTTTTTTCTACTTCTTCTTTCAAAGGAGCTAAGTATGCACTTACATTTATTGATAATTTCTCAAGGCGTACTTGGGTTTATTTTCTCAAGTACAAGAGGGATGTATTTTCACACTTAAGGTGTTTAAGGCTTTTGTTGAGAATCAATCTTCTAGTTGCATAAAGAAGCTTCATACTGATAATTGGGGGGAGTACTTCAACAGAGAGTTTTCTAATTTTTTGGTAGCACATTATATTGTTCACCAAAATTCTGTTCCTCATACTCCAAAAAAAAATGGCTTAGAAGAAAGGAAGAACCAAACTTTGAAGGAGATGGCTAACTGCATGATGCATTCTAGGGATTTACCTCCTATATATTGGGTAGAAGCAGTTAATTGTGCAAACTACATTCAAAATCGCACACCACATAGAGCACTTGAGCATTTGAATCCATAGGAGGCTTGGTCTGGGAATAAGCCTGATGTCTCATTTTTCAAAGTTTTTGGAAGCCATGCTTGGGATTTTGTGCCAAAGAAGGAAAGGAAAGCCTCGGATAAGAAGAAAAAACCCTTGATATTTGTTGGGTATTGCAAGGACATGAGAGCTTATCGACTTTTGGATCCTGATACTCATGAAGTTCTTTTTAGAACTCATGTTTAGTTTGATGAGTGCTTCTCTTCTCATGATTCTTCTTCTTTAATTCCATCCATTGATGATTCTTCACTTCATCTTGAGGATCCCTTATTTGAGGAGCAAGTTCAGGAGGTAGTTGAGGAGGTCATGGATATAGATTCAGATGAGAATATTGTTCCTCCTAATGTTGTCACTATGCCTATGTGGGATCGTACCACAATTTATGAGGCAAAACCTTTCATACAAGATCTTCCACCCACTAGACATCATCATGCACATTCTACAGGTTCTAGACTTTTATGTTAGGCAGTTTTTGGGGATCCACAATATTTCTCACAGGCTCATGGGATACAAGAGTGGGATGATGCGATGATAGATGAGTATTCTTATTTGATGAAGAATCATGCTTGGGATTTGGTTTCTCTTCCTAAGGGAAGAAAGTTGGTTAGGTGTAAGTGGGTATACCAAACCAAATATGCAATTGATCAGTCCATTGATAAGTATAAGGCTTGTCTTGTAGCAAAGGGTTTCTCGCAAGTCGAAGGTATTGATTACTCTGAGACTTTTGCACCCATTTCCAGGATGGATTCTGTGTGCCTTGTACTTTCTATTGTTGCATCATAGGGTTGGCCAGTTTACCAGATGGATGTGAAGATTACCTTCTTGCATGGATATTTGTAGGAGGAAATCTACATGGAGCAACCTGCTGGGTTTGTCCATGACTCTTCTCTTATTTTTAGACTACGATGGTCTCTCTATGGTCTCAAACAAGCACCTCAAGCTTGGTATGAGAAGATGGACTCTTTTATTCTATCTACTAGTTTTGTTCATTGCCACTCAGATCCTATAGCGTATATACATGTTGGAGAGGATATAGTTATACTTGTATTGTATGTTGATGATTTGCTTCTCATCGGTAGCTCTTCTTCCCACTTTTAGACTGTTCAAAGGGCTCTTTCAACGCAGTTTGATATGAAAGATCTTGCTCTTTTGCATTTTTTCCTTGTTTTGTAAATTTCTCAGTCATATTCAGGGATTCATTTGAGTCAGCAAAAGTACACCCATGATCTTATTCAACATTTTGGTATGGCTGATTGTAAGCTATGTCCCTCTCCTTTCTAGTCTGGGGTATCTCTTACTTCCAAATGCACCACTCCTCTTTGTGATCCTACTTTTTATAGGCAGTTAGTTGGAAGTTTGATGTACTTGACCCATACTCGCCCTGATATTTCTTTTGCAGTTGGACTTGTGTCTCGATTTGCACATTCCCCTCATAGCAGTCACTAGCAGACTGCCAAGAGGATTTTGAGATATCTACAGGGCACTTCACACTTTGGATTACACTACACCCAATGTTCTACTCAGTTGGTTGGATATACTGATTCAGATTGGGCAGGTTCTATTGATGACAAAAATTCCACTTTTGGCTATATTTTTTGTCTTGGCTCTTCTCCTATTTCTTGGGCATGCAAGAAGCAACAGGCTATTGCATTTTCATCTATAGAGGCATAGTATAGGGCAACAGTCACAGTGAGTCATGAGGTTATTTGGCTACGACAGTTATTGACAGAGTTTAGCTTCTCATAGGATTCAACAATAGGACTTTGGTGTGACAACCAAAATGAAATTCACATTTTTCGCAATCCTATTGAGCACCAACGGACCAAGTATATTGAGATTTACATGCACTTCATTCGTCAGCACATTCAGGATGGAGTTCTTTGCTTGGAGTACATTCCAACTCAGCAATAGGTTGCCGACATCTTCACAAAGTCTTTTTCATCACCTCGCTACCTTGAGTTGTGTGGCATGCTTGGGGTTTAAAAAGTTGTCCTTGGGGGGTGTTATTAAGGGCATCTTCCTTCTTCTTTCTCTGTCTTTCTAGCAGGATGATATTTTCCCATGTGGTTTTTACTTATTCTAGTTCGATATTTCTTCATGGATATATTATACATGAGTACCTGATAAGGCCTTGTTACTGAGACTCATACTGTGGATATGCCACTTTTATTTTTGGCCCCTAGCTTCACTTGAGGGGGAGTGTTATAGTAGGTTGTTTATCTTAGCTCATGTTCACCTAGGTTATTTATTTCATTTTTATTTAGTTATTCCTTGTATTTTTCCCATCCACTTATGTGTGGATATTTCATTTATCTTATTTAGATATTATGAGATGTTACATATTTATTTCTTAGATATTATGGGGATATTTTTAGGTTTGAATCTTCCTAGGGTGACATTTGGAGGGTTGATATTCTTTCTCCCATAGCAATTACATATCTATGGACCATATCACATATTCCTTTTGTACGATGGATATTTATCCTTAGCTTGATCTTACGACTATGGTTGATCATCCTTGCCTATATAATCAAGGCACCTTCATTGTACTCGGTGCTCCATTTTTACATCTAATATATGATATTGTTGCTCTCTTATTTGCATATCTATTTGTAAGCTTATGCTGTCAATTTACTTTTAGATTCTTGTTTTGGTTGAATGTGGTGTTTCTGTTAACACTTGAGATCATTGCAACTTGGAATGATATGATTATCATTCCTTTCAGAATCTACCTTCTTATTTATTAAGCTAACACCTAGAAAATTCAACCTTTATTTCACCTTCATAACTACACACTAAAAATTCATAGTCAGTAGAACTAAAATGCTACAAAATTTTCTTCGACACTCATTGTCTAAATTTTTGATGATATTTTTAATTCCCTGGTATTATCAGAGCCGATCTATCAATTTTGCATCCCAAAAATATTTTGTTTTAGCCCTAGAAATAAATTTTTAGGTCATAGGTTTTGGAGGCTACAAACCTATCCTATAGGTAGTGAAATCACCCTATAGGCTACAAATCTCACTTATTCAGTGAATATTTTGATTTTAACATTAGAAAATTGTTAGTCAAACCTAGGGACATCCTAGCACCTTCTCAAATAGTTCAATTCTATTTTCATAGTACTTATATTTTAATTTTATGTAGATAATATTCTTCAAAAGTTTTAAATGTTGATTTTGTCAAAATAATAGAGGGTTTGACCTCAAGCAAGGAAGTTTAACTTCTTCCTAAGCATCAAGCAAACCCCCTCAAATCTATCTCATTTTTTGTTTTTAATTCTAAGCATTTTTCTACAAATCCATAGGTTAGAAGGTGATAAACCAACTATACATAATGAACTTATCTGTAGGTATTAAACCTATCACAGGCGATGAATGTACATTCAAGTACAAATTCATCTTCAACAGGGTTCCAAGTACTATTGTTCCCATTTTCCTTTTATGCATCACATATCTACTTTATTGATTGTTCTCTATCTTCTATTTAGTTCATAAAAGCAATGTAACAATTAAAGAACTAGTATTGGGATTCATAATTATTAAAATTATATTCGTTTAGGTATATTCATTAGGCATAAAAACCAAATTGCAAAAAACTTGCATATAGGTCAGAACTTATGTTTGTGCATTTTCTCTTATGCCCTTACTTGGAAGGATAAAAGGAATTTCCTTTTAATTTCCAATTTCATCTTCATAACTCCTCAAGAATTTAAGAGCATGTAGACCTTAGACCTTTGCTTTCTTGCATTATTGTCTATTGCATCTTAGATAAACTTTTCACTTTGCAAAAGGTTAATTCAAGATTTTTAGCTACCAAACTTAGGTGATTTTAGAATTAACATACAAGACATCAGATTTAGGGTGAATATTTAAAACACCCTTGGTGAAACCTTCCTCCCCACCAAAGAAAGGTCAAAACCATGACGGGATTCAAGTAAGAATATTTGTCTAAGTTTGGAACCCTAGGCTTGGAGATCAACATCCTCGAATACAATTATACAATAATATATTTCAAGTAAAACAATATAAACAAGTATATTATAGTAAACAAGTGTTCATAGATAGATATATTTACTTAAAAATAATTTTAGATGTAATAGTATATAAATAAGGATGTTTAATATATTTGATGCAATTCATGGGAGCTTTAAAGTACCACACTAGAAGCTAAGGTTTCAATACAATGGATAGATACCTCATAGTTCCATTGGAACACTTGGATGTAGGAGTTGAAATTATTGTAATTCATAGGCCTAGGGTTGAGTTTAACCATATTATGAATCAAAACCCATATTTGTGTTGTTTATGGGCTCTATACTAATAATTTTTAATAGGTTACTATAAATTTTATTTATAGTGAGCCCAAGATAACTCACTTTAGGTAAAGAACTCACCACTTTCATAATAGAGGGTCTTGAAACCTATCAAGACTTGAACATGATATTTATTTATGGAAGAAAATACATCTCAATTACTTAAGATCTCATCCAATAGTAACCAATAGGGGTTTGAACATTAAATCCACACTTTAGATTTCTATCAAGTCCTTAGAATTAAATGGATGGTACACCTATATTGGTTCTTTAAAGTTCCACCACTCTTTGATGCCAGTAATAAGTAAGAATAAGTGTTCTAATGTTATAAGGGTAGATATCATAGATATAAAATAACTTATCCATCGAGTCCTACTATATCAATACCAAGTATACACGTTAAATATTTTTCACAAGAACTAGATGGAGAAGGAATGTTTGCAAAGTTATTTATGTCTTTATCTTATTTGAAAAAGGAAAAACCTCATATAAAAATGTGTTCTAACCATCAGTGATTAGGAAATTATCTTGTTATATTGAAGAAGTTTGTTCACCTTGGAAATGATAAGCTTAGAGATATAAAAATAATTTTATGGACTTAATAACTATGGATTTTTTTTGCTAAAAACATTATGAGAAAACCTTAGTAGTCTAGATAAGAAGAATTCATACCATATATCTCACTGGTCTAGTACGAATGTGTCTTTAGGAATAATCTTTAGGTCAACAGGTGATGATATCTTATAACTTACATCCACAAAATAGGATATTTTTGAATATGAAGTTTCCTACTTTTCATCTTGAAATAAAATAAAATATTGGAGGGATATTCTACAAGAATTATAGATCTAAATTTAATTTGTTTCTTATCAATGTATTATCACTCACTGGTTATAGATAGAAAACCTCAATCTTTTAGAAAAGGTAGGCAGACTACTCCGCTCAACCTTTTCAAGTCTTATAAATTTCTAGGTTTAAGTCCTAGCTAGACTATTATTTTCATCATGTTTTAATATGGTGCAAACAAGAGAATGGAATCATCCTATGGATGGCCTTCTCAAGCAACACAAGTTTCCCTTTACTCCATAACCTCAAGATGCATAATAATCACAAGTGTGATCTATTGGGTTTAAGAAAACTTTAAAATATTTTACAATTCCTTGTATGGCATTGTATTATTGCATGATAATATCCTTATTATATGACAATATTCTTATCATATGATTATACAATAATATCCATCATTAAATGATTGCTCTGCTATGTACAACCAAGTCTTTGTATGATACTTTCATTGTATGGTGACCGAGTTGTATGACAAGGTATATTTTTAGGTATATGGTAATGAATTGTACAATAATGTTTTTAGTTTTAAAACACATTAATTGGAGGAGATGTATCTTCCTAATTAATTGTAAATGGATAGAGTTTTGTGTGGAATTCTTGACATGAAGACGATAAGGACTATGAATACAATGATTCTTAACCCTTCTCAACCTGGTATGTTATTCTCTTCATAATAATTTAGGAGATGGTATCCTTTAATCAATAAGTCAATAGATCTACACACACAAACATAGACCTTCCAAACCCCTATTAAAACCATAAAAACATTCATAATTCACACAAATACATGATAAATGGGAAATTAGAATGTATACTATTTTATTGAAAATAAATTACAACATAATGGATATATAATTATTTGGATTTATTTGACTCTTCTATTTTTCCAATATGTCACCTCTTTACTCTTATTTTTTGAAGTCTTTATCTTATTTATTTGTCATAGACCATCTCAAACCATCACTCTAACCCCCTTCAATTTCTTTGTTTTATCCATATTTCCTTTATGGTGGTTATAATTCGACTTCCTTGTTCTTTCTCTTTGTGCATTTTTATTCTTCTCAAAACTCTTTTCTCTTCTACCTTTTTAATTCCTATGTCCATTTTTGCTTCCCTTTCCATACCAAATTTGGGCCATTATACAAACAAATTACCATTATTTTTTAATAAGCTATTTTTTTGGCAGTTTTAGTAATGGATGCTTTGCATCATATCAAGATTCCATGCTTAGCAATCTTGAAAGCATTCATACATGTTGCTACTTCAACTATATAGTTCTTCCACTTGACCAAATATTAATAATAAACCTTGCTTTTCATCCTCTTGGCCACTCCAAATTCTATCACTACCTCTATTTCATCTCATTATTTTTTTGGAAGTTGTGCTCTCCATTCTTCTATTGGAAATGTAATTGTGGAGTCTTTAGTACTACCCATGATCTTGTTATAATATGGATACAAATATGCCACATTAAAAATTGGTGAGATGTCTACCTATTTTGGGAGTTCAATTTCATATGCATTGGCTGCAAACTTCTTAAAAACCTTACAAGGTCGGGTCTTCTTCCAATTGAGTAAGTTATAAGTTCATTTTGGGAATATTTCTTTTCGTAAATATGCCAAAAAAAAATTCCAACCTAGAATTCTTGTTTCTGCCTATGATCAATATATTGTTTGTATTTTATAGATTTCTTCTCCAACTCAACTTTTTTCATCCATTTGCGGGTGATAAGCTAAACTAAATATCAATTTGGTACCCAACTTATTCCACAAATTATTTCAAAAGTGACCTACAAAATTCACATGTCTATCTAACACAATGCTTTTTGATAGACCATGTAGTCTCACAACTTCTCGAAAGAACAAATTAGCAATATGAGTAGCACCATTCACTTTTTTGCAAGGTATGAAATGTGTCATCTTCAAAAATATATCAACAACAACAAAAATTGAACATTCCCATTTTGTATTCAAGGAAATCCATGGATAAATTCCATGTTTATATCTTCCCATGGTCTTTCTAGTATCGGTAATGATTGATACACCCCAATGTTCTAACTTCTTCCATGTTGATAAATTTGACAATGTTGTACAAATATTCTTACATTAGTATTCATTCCTGGTCAATAATAACTTCCACAAAGTTGTCCCATTGTCTTATCTACTCTCAAATGACCAACAAGTTCTCTACTATGTTTTCTCTTAATAAACTCTACCTCATTGAAGTCTATGATATACACAAATTTTGTCCTTTGAACAATAATCCTTCTTAAATAGAATAATCCAACCATGGTGTTCTATCTTCTATAGTAGGGTTATTACAAGCTGCTAAAGATTCCTTGAAATCCATGTCATCATCATAAAGGTATTTCATAGCATCAAAACCTACCACTTCAACCTTCATTGCATTCATCAACAAGTTTTGTCTACTCAAAGCATCAACTACCCTATTTAAACTTCCACTTCTATGTTTCAAAATAAATGGGTAACTTTAAATATACTGCATCCATTTCATGTGTATTTTGTTCAACTTTCCTTGAATATTTATGAAATACAAAGCATGATGATTTGCGAATAACATAAATTATTTCGACAATAGGTAATTTCTCCACTTCTTTAGCGCTTGCACAATGGCATAGAACTCTTGGTCATAAATCAAATATTTATTCTTGGCCTCATTCAATTTCTTGCTGAAATAGGTACTGGGTCTACCTTTTTGACTCAAACCCCCTCCAATAGTTGTTCTATTGGCATCACAATCTACTTGGATTTTTTTTTTAAAGTATAACAATGTCAAAACTAGTTATTGGAGTATAAATTCCACTATTTTTTTTGATGAATTCTCTATAAAAACATGCCAAGCCATGAAAACGTTTGGCTTCATACATACTCCTTGGTGATGGCCACTCTACAATCACCTTCACCTTTGCTAGATCCATCCAAAAA
Organism: Wollemia nobilis; assembly: GCA_028583015.1. Taxonomy (NCBI): domain Eukaryota; kingdom Viridiplantae; phylum Streptophyta; class Pinopsida; order Araucariales; family Araucariaceae; genus Wollemia; species Wollemia nobilis. The sequence continues at coordinate 1,996,714 of JAQPPZ010002274.1, forward strand.
CCATCCTTGGATATAACAAAACCCAAGTATACTAATTCCTTCTTCATAAAACTACATTTATTCACTTTAATCAATAATTTCTTCTCCAACTTTTGCAAAACTAACCTCAGATGCATTAGGTGTTCTTCCTTCATCTTTCTAAACACCAAAATGTCATATAACTAAACCACCATAAACTTACCTAGAAAAATCTTCAAGACTTCATTCATCAACCTCATGAAAGTACTAGGTGTATTTGTCAATCCAAATGACATAACTAGCCATCCATACAATTCCTCTTTGGTCTTAAATGTAGTCTTCCACTCATCTCTTTTTTAGATTCAAATTTTATGGTAACCACTCTTTAAATCAATTTTTATAAAGTAATCTACTTCACTTAAGCAATCCATAAGGTCATCCATATGAGGAAATAAAAACATATACTTTACTATGATCTTAATTATTTCTCAAGAGTCCATGCACATATGCTACTCTCTTACTTTCTTAGTGTTGAGTGTATATTTTGCCCAATTGCAAAATACCACCACATGCAAAGTATTGAATATAAAACTCTCTCTTGAAAAGAAACCAAATGACAAACATTCAACTTCTCCAAGGTTCTAGTAAAATATCTAAAAGATTACAATAGTGCCAGAAATAATTCAATAATGCATGTGACCATAAACAAGGGGACTTTACTGGTTCTAAACAATGCTTAGTGATTTGAAAGATCTAACTAAAAATAAAAGCAATTATTTTTAGGGTTTTTTTTAAATTGGTGCTACCCTAAATCCCTGTTAGGAGAGTATTGTATCTTCATTTAAAAGGTTTCAAATGACAAAATGTGGAATTTTCCACCTCATTTTAATGCCCGTGCCTTTAAGATGAAGTAAATTTTAGGTAGTTGGGTTCATTTTATCTTCCTTATGTTGATGTCACTACCCTAATAGTGGTTAGTAGAAGTTAGCATGTTAGAAATGTTAGCAAAGTTAGCAAAGTTAGCTTTCATTTCTTATCTTAGTTTAATGTGAAATAATAGGTTAGTATCCCTCCTAAACCATATGTTTTATCTGAAAGCTTTAGATTAATGAAACTTGGAGGTGCAAAAATTATGGAAAATTACCAGAATGGAAATAACTTGAAAGCTTAACAATTCTAGAAATGGACCAGAAAAAATGAAACTAACAGGAAATTAGCAGAAATTCTAGAAAAGGACCAGAATGGAAATGAAAGAAACTAAAATTCTAGATGGACCAGAATGGAATGCTTGAATGCTTGAAATAAAACTTTGAGAATAGTAAATAAAATAAACATGTAAATTTGGTTAGCTGAAAAAGTCAAATTCTGAATTAGTTTAGCAAGCTCCTCCCTGCAAAATACCAAGTTATGAGGTAATCATAAAACAACCTGAATCAATGGACCTGCAACATAAGCATAATACCATTAAATCAAGTGCGAGACTCAAAGGAAACATAAAGAAACTGCATAATCTTGACCTTCGCCTATTGTAACCCATTTCATGGCATAAGACAATGGCTAGAAGTCACTAAAATGCAGAAATGATAAGACACTAAAAACGTTAGTTTTATGATAAAAACCCTCCTTTTGATTTTGCTCACAAAAGTTTGCTACCCTATCAAAATATGAAAAATGCTCTTTTTTTATTGCTTTCTCGGAATGTTACATCATTTCCAACCCCCTTGAAAAAGGTAGGATAGCAAGGTATAAATAATGCTTAGAATTCCTTTTGCTTCATCTTCTCTCACAACCAAAATAATGAATGGATATAAGAAAATAATCCATCATCATTTTCTATTATTTAATAAACATAACACTTCTAAACATTATTTATTTTTAAAAAACTAACAACAAAAACATAACCCTGCATGACTCCTATATCTCCCCTTTCTATTATAAGCATTCTACCCAAGAATACCCCTTTACATCCATCAAATGAATGATAAAAGCATTAACTATACCTTATAACCCCTACAATTTTAGACCTCCTTTAAAACATTGAACGTGATCAAACCACATTCACATTAACTAAAATAATACAGGTCAATCTTATTCAATGAAACTTTTGTTGTCACTTTTTGAGGCCAAGACCTGATGGTATTTCTCCTAAGCCATACTAATGTGCCCAAGGACTGGGGTGGCATTCCCCCATCCTAGGTACTTTGGTTTCCATGTAACCAAATGAAACCATCACACTGCCTACGCAGCCATGGCATTGTCCAACTTACGCAGCCATAGCACTGCCAACGATGCAGCCATGGCACTACCAAGACTATGTAGCCATAGCGCTGCCATCGTAGCTGTGGCACTGCCAAACCTACGCAGCAATCAATGTCATGGTGCTGCAAAACCTATGTAGCCATCGATGCTACCATCGACGTCGTGGTGCTGCCAAACGTACACAGCCATGACGCTGTTCAACTCCCTACTCTCACACTCACGTTGCCATAGCGTAATGAAATAGATGCAACACTAAAACCTTCCATGCTCTTCGAGGCTGGCCTTTAACTCCATCAATTGGCATCATAGGTTTCCCTAATAACGCTTCTTACTTCCTTATTCAATGGCATACCTCTGCCTCTCGATCGTTTCACTGACAACTCCGACACCTTTCATGCTGTTCTTTTGAAACCCTAACGCCATCTTGGACCGCTTGTTCTTTGCCAACGTTGCTCTATGAAGCTTCGATGCCATAGCGCTAAATGTTCTTGGACTAGCCACTCATGTCTTTGAATGTTTTCTAATAGCCACCATCGCCTTATCTACAATCAAACGAAACGACGTTAAACTTTACCTTATCGTAAATATTATTATCACGTCTTTTATAAAGTACATTATAATAATATTATTATATATAATATAATAATATTATTATAATAATAACATTTTAGAACCTTATAACATAATCTTAAAAATATTACTATTATGTACATAATATAGTTAATACAATTATTTTAGGTAGATAATAGCATATTGGCTTCTATCTCAATTTATTTGTACCTTTTGTATCCTCTTTTTGTTTTAGGTCAGGCCTTGCTTTGTTAAACACATTCCATCACCTTAGATAGTATGAAGAACATTAAACTCCTATTCATCAAAATGGATTTTAATTAATCTAAGCATTAATGCCTAGATTTATTAATCATTAAATATCAAATAATCAAAACAATTAAAATCATTAAAACAAAACGGTCAAACATCCCTATTCTTACAAACCAAAGAAAACCAAAAACCTTTCATATCAAAATATGACAAGTGGGTCCCCAAGAATTTTGGGGTGGTTGTGGAAAATCCACAACAAATGGTGACTCTGCTGGGAAATGCTCCTAAGCATTTTGGTGAGAACCCAAAAATAAAATCTGAAAACACACTCCAAACCAGAAAGTAGCAAGCATCAACAAATGCATAAATAATGTCAATAGACTTATAAGAACAGTAAAATATTAGAATAATGTAATATTAACTCTGGGTGTGTGTAGCACTCCACACCTTATTTTTTTGTAACTATTCTGCATTGCATCATCAATTTTACCTGACTAGAATTATGGCAATGGATATGGAGAGCTTTGAGGGTAAAATTTTTTATAGCATGAGCAGCACATTATATGGTGGCTTGAGCAAACACCTCAAAAATGTCTAACCATGTTAGGATCAACTGTGTGTGCGATGAATTCATTGACTAGATCTAGGGCTTGGTTATGAGTCATCATCATCAAGGACTAGTGTGTGCAAGTGTACCTTAGAGCTTTGGGGAATCAGATTCTCAACCAAGGTGTGATGAGAATATAGCCCTATCCTTTATTGCTCTCATCTTTGACCAAAATAATTAAACCGATTATGGATGAGGACATTAGACAAATCTATCCTTATGGCGGCCATAAATCTCAACCTTACGGGAGTCATGTCACCAAGAATGAGTGTACTCCACTGCTAGTCAAGCGTCTATAGCCTCAATGGAGGTTAACTCCATAGTCCATGATTTTTCTCTTGACTTCTTGAATCTTAGGATGACGACCCATCCTTATGAGGGACATGTAGTACGATCCTTACAACCCAATAGTCAATGGTGTGATGGAAACAGAGTGGTGAACATTTTGCTTTGGATTTTTTGAATCTTGGGATGACTACCCATCCTTTTGAGGGACACGTAGTATGATCCTTACAACCCAATGATACATGGTGTGATGGAGGTAAAATCAAATATTTGGGGAATCAGATTCTCAACCTAAGCATGATGAGAATTTGTCCCTATCCTTACTACTCTGATTTTGGGCTTTCAAGTTTTGCAAAAGTTGTAAAAACCACTGTTTTATGGACTATGTGCAGGGCAAGATAGACCAGAATTATCTTTTCATCTCACATCCCCATCCAAGTATGGTTTTATATTATTTTATCCAAGATGTTGGACATGGACAAAAATGTGATAGACATATGGTAACTTCGGAAACAACTTCCAAACCTAAGATCTTCTTAGTGTTCTTTGTGTCTTTGATCCCAAGATAATTGGAAACCACTTTCAGTGTTTGGGTTTAGCATATGATGTTTATGTAATAATAATGTGCCTTTGAGACATGGGTGGATGATATGCAAGATCAACGACTTCATGCTTCATGAGTTGCAAACAATATTTCACATGTTCAAGCCTTTTCCATATGATTCCAATTTTTCACATCCTTTTAGTCTTGGTTGAAATTCGTATACACATAGGCTGACCTCTTACTCCTACAATCAAATATAAAATTGGACCACTTTGATATACTAAAGACTTTTGAAATCAAAGAAACAAGATCAAATAAATAGGAAATAAAACTGATAAGACAAACAATTAAGCAAGCTGATTAGTGTACATATAATACAATGACTCTACCCTTAGGCCTGAAAATAATACTTTAAGTGAAGGCCATTGATGGGTAAGGCCAAATATTTTCCATCCAAGGTTTTTAATCTGAAACTATTTTCACTTAGGACTTCAAATATTAGATAGGATCCCAGCCACAAGCAATCAAACTTTTCATGTTCTTTTTTTCATGCCTTTTATCCCACAACAAAACTAAATTTGAAACTTTAAAGACCTTAATTTTGGACCATTTATCAAACCACCTTTTGATTATGTCTTGATGTTTGCTGAAATGAAGCATGGATTCCTCCATTTCCTCATCAAGATGCATTAATCGGGTTAATCTGGTTTCAAGTTTATCATCAGTCCCAACATAGTCTTTTATAAAATGTAAAGTTTACAATTTCAGATTAGTAGGAAAAATAGGGTCTTGCCCATAGACTAAGTGATAAGGAGATGTCCCAATTGACTCCTTGATTCTGGTCCTATCTGCCCAAAGGAAAAATTTTAACTTACTATGCCAATATCTAGGGTTATTTTCAAGTAATTTTTTTATTATGCATAATAAATTTTTATTTGATGATTCTGCCAAACCATTGCCTTGGGGGTAGTAATTGGAAGAAAATTTTAGACTCACCTTATTGTCATACACCCAATTTGTAAATTCTAAAGAGGAAAAGGCAGAACCATTGTCACTTACTATGGAGTTAGGCATTCCAAAACGAGTGACTATATTTTCCTCTAGAAATCTAATCACAACCTCGAAGGTGGCATTCTTAGTAGGTATAGCCTCTGTCCACCTTGTGTAGTAATTAGTAGTGGTGAGGATGAAATTATGGGAATCAGACGAGTTAGGATTTATCACCCCAACAAAGTCTAATCTCCATTGTGCAAATGGTCTCGTCTCTACCACTGACTGCAATGGCATTGCTGCATTCCACTCTTTGTTGGCTGCCACTTGGCATATGTGACATGTTATTACATGTGCATTTGCGTCTTTAAACAAGTGGGGCCAATAATACCTAGCTCTAAGAATCTGGTGTGCTGTCGTGTTTGTTGACCCATGTCCAGTTCCATACTTACCATGGAAGTCTTTGAGTACTTGGGTTGCTTCCTCTTGAGTAATGCAACGAAGGAAAATTCCTTCGTGATTCTTCCTATACAACACACCAGATTTAATAAAAAATCTAGCTAATTTTAAATGCAGTGCCCTACGCTGAGTGGAATTCAAATGAGAAGGGTACTTACCATGCAACAAAAAATATACAATATCTACGTACCATTCCTCTATAGTGATATCATTAACCTCGTAGTTTTGGCACGTTATTAAAGGGTCAATTTCTGCAATAGCCTTAACCAAACCTTGTCCATGCCCTATCTTCATGGGTCTTATCTCTAAGTCAAATTATTGAAGGGTGGAAAGCAATTTCCCCCTTCTTTCACCTAGCTCACTTTGTAAGAACATGGAATTTACTGCCGGGTCAGGAACTATAGCAAAACATTTACTATGCACAATGTAATACCTAAAAGTTTTTATAGTTTTAAACAAGGCATACATTTGCTTGTCTAGGACAGAATACCTCAGTTTCACGTACTTCAAAGGAAAACTCAGAAAGGCTATAGGATTTTCAATGTTGTCTTCACTTTACTGAGTTAACACACTTGTAAAATAATGATCTGAAGCAAATGTGTAAATATAAAATGGTTTAGCATAGTCTGGACTAATGAGAACATGGGCTTTGGAAATAGCATCCTTGATTCTTATGAAGGCATCCCTATTCTCACTGGTCCACTTAATCTGAACATCTTTTTTCAGCATGTCATTTAGGGGCTTGGCGATTTCAGCAAAACCTGAAATGAATTTTCTCACAAAGTTAATCTTACCGAAAAAGGACCTAAAATACTTTTTTCTATTGGGATGAGGAATATAATGGATAGCGACTATCCGCTATGGGTCTATAGCAATCCCATATTTCAAAATGACATGTCCTAACAGCTTACCCTCCATTACCCCAAAGATGCACTTTTTTGGATTTAGGGAAATTCCATGTTCCCTGCACCTTTGGAGCACTATCCTCAAGTCTCTAACATGATCTTACCTCTTATTGGAGAAGATAGGAATATGATCCACATAGAAAATAATGGACTTACCACTGAGCCTCTTGAATACAAAATCCATGGCTCTTTGGAAAGTGGCTCCAGCGTTCAACAAACCAAACGACATCCTCCGATAGGAAAATGTTCCCCACTTCGTGGTGAAGGCCATCTTCATCCTGTCATTTGGATGTATGAGAATTTTATTATATCCCAAGTATCCATCCAATAATGACATCATTTCAGACCCATTTACCTTTTGGAGTATCTCGTCAATGGTGGGTAATGGGTAATTGTATTTTTGGCAAGCTTTGTTTAGATTTCTAAAATCTATGCACAACCGAATCTCTCCACTCTTCTTCCTAACAAGGACAAGATTAGCCACCCATGTGGAATATTAACAGGGAAGATGATTTTGGCTTCCAACAACCTCTTCACTTCCTTCTCTATCAGGGTCTCTAGGATTGGGTTAACCGTTCTTTATCTCTATCTAAAAGGCTTGGACTCAGGCTTCAGAGGAATAGTATGCATGATTACATTCGGGTCATAATTTTTTAGCTCTTCATAGCTCCAAGCTATGCAATCAATGCATTCTCCTAAAAATTAAGCTATTGATTCATTCTCTCGTTGTGTGCATGCCTTTGCAATGAACACTTCACGTGGATCTACTGCACTCCCCAAATTGACTGAATTGCATGATTCCTTGGGGGATGGTATTTTTCTTTCTTTTTTATTTTGATATCCAATATCAAACAAATTTTCTAGAGAGGCCCTATCACTTGGCATATCGTTCCATACTCCGATTGTTCCTACTTCTACTTGCCTCCTCTCTTCTTCGTCTATAACCTGATTTTCAAATATACTAGAATTAGTGATAAAACTAAAAATGTGTCTATCACTATCAAATACCTGTAAGTTCGTGACATTGTATGGTATGGAGGGACAAGGCACTAACTCAGTGGAAATTTTTTGACATTTTTTATGGTCGGCAGATGAAAGCATGTTGGCCGCTATTTCTAACGAATTAGCCATTTTATTATTTTTTCTTGATATGAGAGAAATATTGAAAGCATCAAACTCATTAATTAATTCCCTTACTCTGGTTTTATAGAGGTTCAACTTCTTATCTCTATAGGTATATTACTCTTTGACCTGTTTGACTACTAACTCTGAGTCTCCCGATGCCTTAAGGCATTTTACCCTTTCTCTTAGGGCCAACTGAAGTCCAAAAATTAGGGCTTCATACTCCGCCATATTATTGGTGTCCGAAAACTGTAATCTGTAGGCAACAAGTAAAGGCTTACTACCAGGACATGTGAGCTCTACCCCAGCTCCTGCACCTTGTTTTGATTTGGACCCATAAAAATTTAGGGTCCACACCCTCTTGTTTTCTTTCAAAGTACAATGGTAAAGATTATCTTTTTGGGACCCTTCGACTATGTCCTCTATTTCAAAATTGTAAACCCCTAATTCTGTTTTAGTAAACTGAATCTCATTGGGTTTATTATATTCTGTAATAATTTACCTAAGTCTGGGCTCTCTGTCTATCCAGATTTTATTTACAACTCCTCTCCATGGCAACCACATATGGGAGGAATCAGTCACCACATAACCATTGATATTTTTGCTCCAATCCCTACCCAACACCATGCCATACTTGGCAGCAATATTTAGCACAAGGATATCCGTGTAATGTTGGACCCTAGGCTCTGAGTTGATTTGAACTAGGACATATTTTACAACACCTATTACATCCACCATAGATTTGTCTAATTGGACCACTTTGCTATTCGAATGAACAGGCTTAAGTCCTAGCTTTTGGCTTATCTCAAGAGGTATGATGTTGGCTGAGGCACTAGAATCAATCAAACAATTGTGTAAATTCTTTCCTGCAATCCTAACAGTTATGAGAAAAGGAGGTACCTCATGAATTTGACTCGGGGAATTTAATCTCTTCCCCATGATTTTATCTTGCCCCAATAGAGAGACCTCATACATTGAGATATTGACCTTTGTCCTTTTCATATCTTCTTCCAAGTCATAAGTGGATGTTCCAGGATTTGACACTTTTGACATTGTACTAGGTGTTTCCAAAAATGGAGGTGGTGGATTCACATCACCTTTTGTATCAGGAGGAACTAAAGGGTTGTTTGGGGGAGTAGAGAAGGTTTTGGGATCCTTAGAACTCTTGGTAAAATACTTGTGATTAGCTTTCTCAAAATGTTTAGCGACCTGGGCTTCCAAAGATTCATCCTCTTCCTATCCTAACACATTCATATCTTCCTCCATCTCATAGTTTTCTAAATAATGAATGACTTCAGACACCAAAGAGTCTAACTTTCTATGGCAACAGTGATGCATTTCCTCTCACATGACTCTGACTCATCACAATCTCCTAACGCATCAGCCTGATTGGCTATCGGATTGGGTATGCACCCATTATTAGGCTACGTATTGTACGATCCTGTTCTCCTATGGTCGTGGTTTCTATTGGGCACATGATTTTGGGCAACTTGTTTTTATAATCGAATGATGTCATTGCCCTACTTGATGGTCATTCTCTTGAGCTCTTCCAACTCAGAATTGGGTTCTTGTGGCTTGGGCATGACAACCCTAGATCCACTGATATTTTTGACATTAGCAATCTCTAGATTAGGCACTAAGGTTTGACTCTGGGTGTTTTGGGTCCACCATGGACCCTTGGCCCGAAGAGGTGCAACCATGGGATAGGTATTTGAGGCTTGAGTACTACTCACCTCAAATCTTGGCAAGGTTATCTGAATAGCAGCCATCATTTTTGGAGTGGGTGGAATGGCAACACTAGGGTATGTCAAAAAATATGGAAGCATGGGAGAAAATGGGTATGATTGATGATATGGCACACCATTCATCATGGGCATCTAAGGTGTCATAACTTGATTCATCATGGCAAATTGATTGTAAGGGCCATATTGTCCTAACATGGGAAATTGAGGTATAGTGCCACCTTGCGGTGTCATTTGTTGCTCAATGTCATGGCTTCAACATAGGCTAAGGCCAACATTGTAACTTGAGGATTTATCCTAGTAAACATGGATGTCATCGAATCTAAGGCTGTGAGGTATAATTGCAACGCCACAACAACATCTATTGCAAAGTGACGAGTCATGTTTGTGTAAATATTTTGAAATATGACATTAAATGTTCTGATAGGTTCATTAGGATACCTCTTGCATGACACGAATTGGTTATACATAATGGTAGGATCTAGCAATGACCTAAATTGATTAACACATGTATCTTCCAACTGGGCCCAATATATAATGGACCCTACAGGAAGATTCCTGTACCATTCATGAGCCATTTGGTCAAAGCTATTAGGGAAGAGTTGACAAACGACGTCTTCATGAATGACTCTCTGCCTAATCATATGGTCCTTGTAAATTTGAACGTGCTCTTCAGCTAAAATTGGACCATCATGGATAAACTTAGGGATAGACCTCTCAAGGTGCATAGGTATGTCATGGACATCCCCAGGTATACTTAATGGAGAACTTTGGGTACCAAACCAGGGAACTAGTTGTTGCTACTATTGTTGTTGGGCCATATTAACCAAAGGTAATGACCCTACTAAAGCAGTTGATACACTCAGGATGACAGAGATGGTTGCACTTGATGTAGCTCTTGCGATAGAACTAATGGGTGCACATCCACTAAAGGTATTCGGATTTAGAGGTCTGAGAGCTAGCCTTTCTAAATCTTGGCAAAGCGTCTCTAAACCTAACGTATCAAAAAGCTCGAAAGGGATTTTAATCTCCTGGATTTTGTACCTCGATTTCCTAGTTTTGGGAGAAAGACTTTGAAAAATGGTTTCCTCAGTGGTTTTAGACCTAGTAGCAATGCGTCTAGGTGGGTCCATCTTGGGAAAACTCAAGTCTATTCTATTAAGGCTTCTCACAAACTAGTCAAGAGTAAAATGTTGCACTTGCAAACACAATATTGTTGAACCAAAATTAACCACGTTAGCATTAGAAAAAAAATAAATCACAAAGCATAAAAGAAGGCCCTCCTTCTAGCGCCAAATATGTTGAGTGTATATTTTACCCAATTGCAAAATACCACCACATGCAGAGTATTGAATAGAAAACTCTCTCTTGAAAAGAAACCAAATGACAAACATTCAACTTCTCCAAGGTTATGGTAAAATATCTAAAAGATAACAATAGTGCCATAAATAATTCAATAATGCATGTGACCATAAACAAGGGGCCTTTACTGGTTCTAAACAATGCTTAGTGATTTGAAAGATCTAACTAAAAATAAAAGCAATAGTAGAGTATTTTATCTTCATTTAAAAGGTTTCAAATGACAAAATGTGGAATTGTCCACCTCATTTTAATGCTCGTGCCTTTAAGATGAAGTAAATTTTAGGTAGTTGGGTTCATTTTATCTTCCTTATGTTGATGTCACTACCCTAATAGTGGTTAGTAAAAGTTAGCATGTTAGCAATGTTAGCAAAGTTAGAAAAGTTAGCTTTCATTTCTTATCTTAGTTTAATGTGAAATAGTAGGTTAGTATCCCTCCTAAACCATGTGTTTTATCTGAAAGCTTTAGATTAATGAAACTTGGAGGTGCATAAATTATGGAAAATGACCAAAATATAAATAACTTGAAAGCTTAACAATTTTGGAAATGGACTAGAAAAAATGAAACTAATAGGAAATTAGCAAAAATTCTGGAAAGGACCAGAATGGAAATGAAAGAAACTAAAATTCTGGATGGACCAGAATGGAATGCTTGAAATAAAACTTTGAGAACAGTAAATGAAATAAACATGTAAATTTGGTTAGCTAAAAAAGTCAAATTTTGAATTAGTTTAGCAAGCTCCTCCCTGCAAAATCCCAAGTTATGAGGTAATTATAAAACAACCTGAATCAATGGATCTGCAACATAAGCACAATACCATTAAATCAAGTGCGAGACTCAAAGGAAACATAAAGAAACTGCATAATCTTGACCTTCACCTATTGCAACCCATTTCATGGCATAAGACAATGGCTAGAAGTCACTAAAATGCAGAAATGATAAGACACTAAAACATTAGTTTTATGATAAAAACCCTCCTTTTGATTTTGCTCACAAAAGTTTGCTACCCTATCAAAATATGAAAAATGCTCTTTCTTTATTGCTTTCTCGGAATGTTACATCATTTCTAGCCCCCCTTGAAAAGGTAGGATAACAAGGTATAAATAATGCTTAGAAGTCCTTTCGCTTCATCTTCTCTCACAACCAAAATAATGAATGGATATAAGAAAATAATCCATCATCATTTTTTGTGATTTAATAAACATAACACTTCTAAACGTTATTTATTTTTAAAAAACTAACAACAAAAACATAACCCTGCATGACTCCTATATCTCCCCTTTCTCTTATAAGCATTCTACCCAAGAATACCCCTTTACATCCATCAAACGAATGATAAAAGCATTAACTATACCTTATAACCCCTACAATTTTAGACCTCCTTTAAAACATTGAACGTGATCAAACCACATTCACATTAACTAAAATAATATAGGCCAATATTATTTAGTGAAACTTTCATTGTCACTTTTTGAGGCTGATACCCGATGGTATTTCTCCTAAGCCATACCAATGTTCCCAAGGACTGGGATGGCATTCCCCCATCCTGGGCACTTTGGTTTCCACGTAACCAAACGAAACCATCACACTGCCTACATAGCCATGGCATTGTCCAACTTATGCAACCATAGCGATGCCAATGACACAGCCATAGCGATGCCAAGACTACGCAGCTATAGCGCTGCCATCATCGAAGTGGCACTGCCAAACCTTCACAACCATCGATGCTGCCATCGACATTGTGGTGCTGCCAAACCTTCACAACCATTGACGCTGCCATCGACATCATGGTGCTGCCAAACCTATGCTACCATTGCACTGTTCAACTCCCTACTCTCACACTCATGCTGCCATAGCTTAATGAAACAAATGCAACACTAAAACCATCCATGCTCTTTGAGGTCAGCCTTTAACTCCATAAATTGGCATCACAGGTTTCCCTAATAATGCTTCTTACTTCCTTGTTCAATGACATACCTCTGCCTCTCGATCGTTTCACTGACAACTCCGACGCCTTTCATGTTGTTCTTCTGAAACCCTAACGCCATCTTGGACCGCCTGTTCTTTGCCAACGTTGCTCTGTGAAGCTTTGATGCCATAGCGCTGAATGTTCTTGGACTAGCCACTCATGTATTCGAATGTTTTCTAATAGCCATCATCGCCTTATCTGCAATCAAACGAAACAACGTTAAAATTTACCTTATCGTAAATATTATTATCACATCTTTTATAAAGTACATTATAATAATATTATTATATACAATACAATAATATTATTATAATAATAACATTTTAGAACCTTATAACATAATCTTAAAAATATTACTATTATGTACATAATATAGTTAATGCAATTATATTAGGTAGATAATAACATATTGGCTTCTATCTCAATTTATTTGTACCTTTTGTATCCTCTTTTTGTTTTAGGTCAGGCCTTGCTTTGTTAAACACATTCCATCACCTTAGATAGTATGAAGAACATTAAACTCCTATTCATCAAAATGGATTTTAATTAATCTAAGCATTAATGCCTAGATTAATTAATAATTAAATATCAAATAACCAAAACAATTAAAATCATTAAAACAAAACGGTCAAACATCCCTATTCTTACAAACCAAAGAAAACCAAAAACCTTTCATATCAAAATATGACAAGTGGGTCCCCAAGAATTTTGGGGTGGTTGTGGAAACTCCACAACACTTAGGTGATAGTACAACTAGTACTACACATGAGCTCAAGATTTCCTTGATCAACCTCTTGTCTAATAGGTCTTGGACTTGTCACTTTAATTCTTCATCTTTTGTAGGTGTCATCATATACACTGCCTTGTTTGGAAAACTTGGTCTAGGTATGAAGTTTATTTGTTGACTAATGCTTCTCATAGGTGGTAACCCATTGGATAATTCTTCTAAAAGAATATTATTATATTATTCCAAAAAATCCTTTGCATTATGTGGAATATCATCCATCCTATTCATTGTCCCATATTTCATGGGTTTAGCAATAAAATCAAGACATGCTTCCCCCTTCATCTTCTTCAAGAATTATTTTTTGGAGATTAGACAAACTTTTTAACTACTGCACACCTCTTTTTATTTGTCCTTCAATGGAATTAATGTGCACTTCTTACCATATTTTCAATAGTGTAGGTGTTCACCCTACCATCATGCATTGGCTTTCTATTATATTGTTGTGGTATTCCCAATAAAACATGACACACATCCATTGGTATGATGTCACATAGAACTACATCCTTATAAGAACCAATTTGAAAGTTTACCATACATTATTTAGTTACCAAAATTTGGTACCCATTCTATAACAACGACTTTGTATGGGCTTAGATACTCCATCCTCTTCAATCCATGTTTCTCTACCATCTCTGTTGCCACAAGGTTTTCAATGTTTTTGCTATCCATAATCACCTTACAATAGTTACCTCTTATTTTATAAATCATATTGAACAAGTTCCTAATTTTCTCAAGTTAATGCACCTCTTTTGTTGGTTTCAACAATACCCTTTTCATCATAAGAAATTCTCCTTATTTTGGTTCCTCTATGTGCTTTGATGAGGCTACACTTTTTTCATTTGCTTGTGTAACATGGCTACAATATTTCTTTCCATACCCTCTAGTTTATTGTGTTTGAGGGTATTCATATGCTTTTTGGTCAACTTATCCACATCTATAACAATTTTTAAGGAATACTCTACCCCTTCCTATACTATAACCTCCATGTACTCTTCAGAAATATTTGGTTTCCCTATTATTTTAGAGAAGTACTAGCTTGTTCCTCTTGCCTTTGTCGCCCTCTTTTGCTATGGTATTATCATTTTCCACTATTACTTTATCCTCATCCTTGCAAGAAACTTCCTCATCCCCATTGATTATTCTATTGCCATCGTGACAACTTATCTTTTGTATTTAAGGTATAATGGTAGGCTTCTTCCACCATTTTTGTTTTCATTATACTAACTTCATCTTGTATGGATAATTGTAGTCCATTGATATACTTTGAAACCTTCTCGTCATCATCCTCCACATAATTGGCCTGAATGGTGAGACTATAGAATTTCTTCATGTAACCCTTCACACTCATATACTTTTATTTTAAGTTTTTTAGTTTCCTAAAGACTCAATTGACAATTTGACAAGAGGAATTTGGCCTTCAATTTTATGACCATTTTCTCTCATGTCTTAATATTTTCCTTTCCTTTTCTTTGTCTTTTGGTTTGAACATGGTCCCACCATAAGGAAACATACCTTTTTAGCTTTGTACAAGCTAATTTCACCTTTTTGGGGTCTTCTATTGATTTAAAATTAAAATATTTTTCCATATCCATAATCTAATAAATGAGTTTCTCAGGGTTTAAAATTCCATTATATAACAAGGTTTCTACCTTTGGATTCCTATCCATGTTATAAATTACCTAAATTAATCTTTCTTTTGGATCCCCTTATTGTCCATCACTGTGAGCTCCTCGTTGACCCACTTCTCCTCTTCACTATCACTTATGTCTTCTACTTGAACACCCCTTATTTGGGTAGTTTCAAGTGTATTTAATCAAATGATGAATCCTCCCATTATTTTTGCTATGTTTACGGCTTGAGGACCTCATGGTATTCCTCTTTATCATTGTGCTATATTTTGTTTGGCATGTATCAAACCTCAAATATTAACTAGATATAATACCAAAAATGATGTAGATGAGAGAAGGGAATCCTCCTATGGATGACCTTCTGAAGTAGCACAATTTTTCTTTTTTCTCCATAACATAATAGATCACACATGTGATTATTGTGCATCTTGAGGTTATGGAGAAAAGGGAAACTTGTGCTTCTTCAAGAGGCCATCCATAGGAAGATTCTCTTCTCTCTTCTACATCATAATATTATTTTTCCTAATAGGTTAAAATTATGGCAATGCATGGATCAAGAGTAATTGTAATCATATTATACATCCAAGCCCACACTCAAGTCCTTTATAAGATGTTCCTCATTGTTAACATCAAGATTGCAAATATTTGTAGATATAAGTTCTAGTATTTGAGATAAATCATTTCTCACAAAGAAGGTTTAGTTCCATGTCTTGATGGGCATAAAGACTTAGTATGTATCGGTAGTGGGTGATAATCCTTGAATGTGTTGTCTTGACCTCATTATAAATGAAATTATGTAGCAACCAATTAGAAAGTATATAAAAAGTGACACTTAAACTTTATCTTTATTTTTCATATAAATGAAAAATGTTTCTAACCCTTCACTATTGAAGGGTGTTATATAAGACTACCATACAAATAAAAAGAAGAGAATCCCTTCAATTTTGATTCTTGTTGTTGATGGCTACCCTTAATTTGGCTTTATTTTATGAGTAGTGATTATGATATCTATGTTTTAATATGTGACCAAATTTGATAGCTTAAGGCAAGAATTGGTATTTTAACTTGGATTATTTAAGGCACAAGCTTGTATATCTTTACTCTATAATAGTTATTGGTACCAAATAAATGGATAAATAGACTAAATTATTCAAATACTTCAACGGGTGAGAATTATATCATTGATATTCATGCGTATATATTTGGGATTTCATACATTTAATATGATGAATAATGATATTGGAGATATTACTTTATGAACTTCTCTTGAAGGGAATATGTAACAGTTAAATAAAGCATATGTTATAAGGACACATATAGAATGAAAAGGATTTTTTCATGGTTGCAGGGTTATGCACAAGCGCGAAATATCGTAAATTGGCTCTATTTAGGATTTTTAAAATTTTGAAAAGGCTAATTTTGGATCATTTCACTAGGGCCCATTCGCCCGAAATTTACGGGGTGAATTTTTTTTTGGGGTAAATTCGCCCGTCATTGATAATCATGAACCTAACTTTATTTTAATTCGTCGACCTCAAATTACATATGATTTTGATTTTCCTGCCCAATTCGCCTTCAAATTATAAATGATTTTATATTTTCTCGCCCAAATCGCCTTCAAATTATAAATGATTTTATTTTTCCTGCCCAAATCGCCTCATATACTACGCGTATATATACTATACTGGGTACCGATAAACATACATCAAAAATACTCTAACTCAAAAATAGCTCTAAAACAACGAAAAACTTGAGAAGGTTGTAGAGGAGTGTCGATCGGCGCAAGACGATCGGTTGTAGAGCCGTGACTATCGAAATAAACCGATCGATTGCAGATGAGTGTCGATCGGTGCAAGATGATCGATTGTAGAGTCATGTCGATCGGTTGCAGAGCCATGTCTATCGATATAAGTCGATCGGTTGTAGAGTCATGTCTATCGACATAAGCCGATCGATTGTAGAGCCATGTCTATCGATATAAGTTGATCGATTGTAGAGTCGTGTCTATCGGTATAAGTCGATCGATTGTAGAGTCATATTTATCGATATAAGTCGATCGATTGTAGAGCCATGTCTATCGATAGAAGTTGATCGATTGTAGAGCCATGTCTATTGATATAATCTGATCGGTTGTAGAGCTATGTCTATCGGCATAAGATGATCGGTTGTAGAGTCGTGTCTATCGGTATAAGATGATCGGTTGTAGAGTCATGTCTATCGGTATAAGCTGATCGGTTGTAGGGTTTGTCGATTGGCATTTACCTATCGGTTGTAGAGGTGTCGATCGACATTGGTCTATCGATTGTAGAACCATGTCGATCATATTTAGTCGATCGATTGTAGAGGTGTCGATCGACATTCATCTATCGGTTGCAGAGGTGCCGATCGACCTTGGTAGGTCGATTGTAGATGTGCCGATCGACATTAGTCTATCGGTTGTAGGGTCATGTCGATCGGTGTTAGGTTGTTGGTTGTAGTGTTGTCGGTATAACTCTATCGGTTGTAGGGACGTGTGGTCGACATTCTATTGCTTGTAGTGACTGTCGATCGGTATAAGTCGATCGGTTGTAGGGAAGTGTTTATCGATAAAAGTGTATCGGTTGTAGAGGATTCATGACTAAAAATCGGTAGAGTATTCTTATTCCATTGTTCTTTTGTCCAAATATCTTTTTCTATAGTTTCATAGGCACTGTAGGTGAACTATACGCAACGTGGTAGACAACTATCAATGTCATCTGGTTGTGTGTCAAGAGCATTTATTTTGTTAGAGACTGCTTCTTGTCTCTTAGAGTATGTTTCATACGCAGTGTAGAAGCACTATCTGCAACTCTGGTCGATAAGTATTCCCTGTCATGTTGTGTGTTAGGATCATATGTTCATCTTGAGGGATGTCTGCTATTTTCCTTCAAATTCATATACATTTCCTAACATCTGAAGGTTTTTCTTTACAGATACAATGTCACCTACTGAATATGGAAAGAAGGGAGGCCAATCTTCTTGTAAAAAGACAATTCTGAAATATTTTACACCAAAATGCAATGAGACATCAATCTCTACAGATTCTACACAACTTGCAGGTACAAACACCTTTTACCATCAGTTTTCTAAAATTTCTATTCTTCTTAAATGTAAAACCTTTCTCTATTAATAGATAAATGGTTTTCTGCTTATCTACCTCTTTTTAAATGCTTTGTAAAACTGTATTCTGTTAATTCTTTAAAATAGTGCCTTTTTTACAACAAAAAATGATAGAGAACACCAAACATTGAATGCAGTTAACATTGTCGACCTTGATGTGCGTTCACTCAAAGATATTCTAGAAGATGAGATGGGACCACATGATAATTTTCCTAATAACGACATTCAACAACCACTTCAGGAGATTTTAAATTCAGACACATCAACCGAAAAAGAAAAAGACAGTACAATTAAAATTCAGACCTCTAGGGAATCTTCTAGTCAAAAATCTAAATGTCAAAAGATAAGCGAATGGACTATTGGAAGGGATTTTAAAAATGAATGGGCATGATTATACCCCTTTATTGAGCGAGATGAGAAACTGAATGTGTGTAAATGTATTATTTGTACATGGAAGCTGGGAAAGGATCATTTATTACAAAATAAGAAAGACACAATAGAAAAACACTGTGGGAAAGTTTACATCAAAGAAATACGAAGTGATGGAACAATTAACATAATTCATAGGTGGAAGGATGCAATAGAATGTGTGCATGTGAGATATGCTCTTGAATATGATAAAGCAATGAAACAAAAACAAACTCTCATTGAGAAGGGTGGAACAATCGAGGCACAATTTCAAAAAGTTAATAATACTTTATTAGCCTCAAAGAAATTGCAGTTTGCTATTGTATACAATATTCTAAAAAAAGGTCGACCCATGTCTGATTTTGCTGATTTTAAGGAAATACTTCAACTAGCCAATGTACAAAACCTTACCAGTTCACATTGGTCAGATCGAAGTGGTTGGGAAATGGTAAAATGTCTATCACTGGTTGAGAAGGAAGACCTGAGAGAGAATGTGAAACAAGCCAAATTTATTTCACTTTCCATTGATGAGGTAACAATTGTTGACAACACATCTTGGATTTGCATACATGTTTACACATTCAAAAATCATTTGAGACAACCTCATTTACTAGCACTACATAAGATGATTGAAAATTGTAATGCGGAAAACATTTATAATGTTGTTGTAACTAGTTTAAAGGATATTGCCGGAATGGATGAAAAGGAAATTGCCACAAAGTTAATTTGTGTTGGAGCTGATGGTGTGGCTACAATGCAAGGACAAAGGAATGGTCTTTGTGTTAGGCTTCAGACTTCCATTGCCCCATATGTGATTCCTATTCATTGCATGGCTCATCGAATGAATCTTGCATACAAAATTGTGAGCAATTTTGATAATGTAGCCAGAGTGGAAGAACTCGTCCGTGATATACACTCATACTTTTCATGCAGTCCAAAAAGGTTTGCAGAGTTTCAACAGTTTTCTCTAGGTGTAACGGAAGGCAGAAAAATGTTAAAAGATGTGGAAACCAGGTGGATTTCACTGTTTCTTCCTGCAAAAAGGGTATTTTCAGAATATCAATCCTTGGTTGGGTTTATGTATGCACATCGTAGAGATGTTGACAAGGCAAAATATTTGCTTTTTCGTATGACTGACTTGGAAACTCTTCTCACATTATGTGGTATTCTACCAATGTTACAAGAAATGAATACTATGATTAAACTTGCACAGGAAAGGGCAATTTATATTGTCGATTTCATGAGGATGAGAAAACAAATATGTATGGTTATTGACAGGATTTATTTATCCAAAAACAATTTTGAGGATCCCAAGTTTGATAGTTGGAATACGTTAATTAATGTCAATGAACCGAACAACTTTTTAAAGTTCAACATCAATGATAATCTTTGTATTGCTATCCATGGAAAGTTGATTCATGTATATCATTTTGAAAAATGATTAAATACTCTGATAGATGATGTTGAACAAGTGCCCGTTACCCATTCCGGATTCGATGAGGTTTTGGATAACACTAAGAATAAATTGAAAAGAATTGCAAATGCATTAACAAGTGAAATAAGAGATCGTTTTAAGAGAGATGAGACACTTGAGGCCATGGCTGTTGTTAATCCTAATTTCTGGAATCCTTGTGGTGACCAAAGTAGTAGAAGTGAGTTGTTTGTAAAATATATGGGTAATCTTATGAAACATTTCTCTAAAAGTGTGGAAATAAATGGCATTGAAATCAATGGTATTCTAAACAAAGATCTTTTGAGACATCAGTCAACCAATTTTGGAATAACAATGGATAATCAAATTGCACAATTCAAAAATCCACATGAGACTGGTTCAATCACGCGTTTCTAGCAAAAATTGTATCGAAGTAGTGTCTTGCAAGATACTATGAGTGAATACTTTGTTTTATATGAATTATGTCAGACAATGATTTTGGGATCTGTTGAAGACGAAAGGGTTTTCAGTGCATTAAATTTTGTTAAATCAAAAGTTCGTAACAGGTTGGACAAAAATTTGGAAAATTGTTTGAGAATGTATGTGTCATCGTACGAGGTGGGTAACTTTCCCTATGACAGAGCGTTGACATATTGGAAGTCCCTAGCAGAAAGAAGAGGTCTCTCTAATATGGTTGATAATGACGAAAATGATTCAGCTAGGAGTGATGATGAGATTATGGAAATGCAGAATTCACAGATTCTCAGTTCTTGTGGAGAAGTTGATAAAGCTTTGTATTACCTTCCATAAATGTAAAAATTGCAATGATTATATGACAAATTCATATAATCTAAGATTTTTTCGGATTTGAAATCATTTTGTAAAATTTTAGTGATTTGAATAAATTCATATTATCAATGATTTTCCGGATTTGAAATATTTCATATTATCAAAGATTTTTTGTATTTGATTTGTTGTAAAATCATATAATAATTCAATTTTCAATGATTATGCATGTTTGCTTTTTAATGTTATGGATTGTCTATGTTTTCAAAATTTATGATGTATGCTATAGCTTTGAGTAAGTTGAAAATTTGAAAACCATGTATACGTAATGATGCTATGTTATTGAACTAAATGTATATGTTGACAAAAAATAGTTATTTTTCCTTTGAATTTAAATGTATGTATGTATCATTAGTATCATTAGTTGTATGATATGACAAAATATAGTGATTTTTTATGATTTATGCTTTGTCATTGAGTAAACCGTGTATGCATATTAAAAAATTTTGTACATATGTATGAAAAATGCATGTAGTATATTACTCTAGATATGGAAAATGAAAATTTAAACCCATTCATAGATATATCCAAATTACCATATTCATTTTTATACAACTATAATGACTAACTATGAGTATGAATGCACTGAAAATTGAA
This sequence comes from Wollemia nobilis, assembly GCA_028583015.1. Taxonomy (NCBI): domain Eukaryota; kingdom Viridiplantae; phylum Streptophyta; class Pinopsida; order Araucariales; family Araucariaceae; genus Wollemia; species Wollemia nobilis. Next base: position 2,018,572 of record JAQPPZ010002274.1, read on the forward strand.
ACCCATTCATAGATATATCCTTCGTAAACTCACTTGAAAAATAAAAACAATATAGCTTAATAGAAATGAAAATACTCACTTTTATACTACAACAAGAATGAATATGAATAAACTGAAATTTAAACACATGCATAGATATATCATTCGTAAACTCATTTGAAAATTGAAATATAAAAACAACATAGCATAATATAGGGAAATTGAAATTTAACTCTTACATAAATATCTCCATCGTAAACTAACATTGAATATGAAAACAATATAGCATATTAAAAAAGAAAAAACACTTTTCTATACAAGAACAAGAATGAATATAAATAAACTCAAATTTAAACACATGCATAGATATATCATTCGTAAACTCATTTAAAAATTGAAATATAAAAACAACATAGCATATTTGAAACACCATAATACTTAAAAGATGAAAATAACACACAATTATAAAAGTGTATTTCTTAAAAGTAAAATAATAAAAGCAAGTATCTTGTTTTCATACGAAAACATATGAAATGTCATAAAATTGTCTTTCAAAATATCAAATTTTAAAATTCAATTTCTTGCTCCAGAATCTTTTCCCGTTGGCAGTGGACGTAATGCAGCCCCAGGTGGGGGTTGTCAAAGATCAGGAGAACTAGATGTTCTAGGTTTCCTTGTTGATCTTCTCCATACAGGTAGTGTTGTTTCCTTCACAGGTGTTTTGGAGTCTCCTGATTCCTCTTGATTATAACCTCTGACAACAACACCCCGCTTTGAAGAGAAAGAGGATGCATTTTTCTGTGTATATATAAAATGTCAATATTACAAAAAGACAAATAATGGAAAAATAAAAAAAATTATTTAAATATTGATTAAAAAATTACCTGAACCTATTGTTCTCTCATGGCTGCATTGTCCAGGATTGAGTGCCATGATGTTGGTACTGGAGTGTTCTGCAAATTGTAAAAAGATTCATAAAAAAAAGCAATAATATAATTACATGTGCTAACTATCGGTGAGGGTGAAGCGTGGGTTATCATGTTCTCTATTTCCAATCTGATCCGATGTGAGACATAGGTGGACCAGTCAAATTTTTGGTGTGAAAAACAATGGACCAAATACGCTAAGGCCCACATTGGAATTTTTGTCGGCCTTCCTTGCAGAATGAGTCTGGCAAGGAAGAATTCGCAACATGCCCGAAGAAATTTATTTTCAATCGCCAGTATGGTCAAACCCCTTCTAGACTTGGTGGATGTAACTGTAAAAAAAACAAAATCAGTAATACACCAATGACTAGAATTTAAATTCAATTAAATAAAAAAATAGTTATACCTTGAAAATATTCCAACTGCACATTGAAGTTGGTCTCCAGGTAGAGTTTATCTTCATTAGTTAATTGGTATTTGGAAGTGATAGGCTCAACACCAGCATGGGGCAATGTTGTCAATCGGGCGACATTTACGGATGTGAAAGAAAGAATGATGTTTTTGTTGTCGATGACAAGATTTACCTTACTTGAATCCATATTATAAGTTGCAATGATCCTCTCCACCAGTTTAATGTCCGTATCAAAATGGGGCATTGAAACAAGACCCCGAAGACCAGAGTCCGTGACCCAAGACATGTCGTAACCCGATGTTGATAAAATTTTTGAAATCAAGGGGTAAACCAGGTTCTTATAATTAACTTTAAACATTCTAGGGGTTGTAGGGGATGCCATAGGGTGTACGGGTATGGATAAGAAGACATAGAGGATGGTACGCGACACTTGATAGAAAAGGATTCAAAATGGAGGAAAAGGGTTAAAACTGGCTTAAAACTTATGGTAAAAGGTTAAAACTAAGATAAATCTAGAGGAAAAGGGTTAAGAATGCATTAAAACGAGAGGAAAAGGGGTAAGAATACATTAAAAAGGGAAGAAAATGATTAAGACTATGATAGAATAGGTAAAAAAATGACTGTTAATCCCTTTATATAGAATTCTCTACATACAATTAGCTTCTGGATGGGTGACACGTGGCCTCTACATGCAATCATTTCATAGATGGTTGACACGTGGCCTCTGAATGCAATCATTTCATAGATGGTTGACACGTGGCACAAATGCAACGCTATACCTACAATCGATCGACATGTCTATAGCCGATCGACATGTTTGCAATCGATCGACATATCTGTAGTCGATCGTCATGCCTACAACCGATCGACATGCCTACGATCGATCGACATGTTTGTAGCCGATCAATATGTCTACAGTCGATGTGCATGTCTACAGTCGATCGGCATGTCTACAACCGATCGACATGTCTACAACCGATCAACATGGCTACAACCGATTGACATGCTTGCAACCGATCAACATGGCTGACAAAATATAGAGATTTTTTATGGTTTATGCTTTGTCATAGAGTTAACCTTGTATATATACATAACTACTAAAAAAATTTCTACAAATGTATGAAAAAAGCATATAGAATAGTACTCTAGATATGGAAAATGAAAATTTAAACCCATGCATAGATATATCCATTGTAAACTCACTATGAAATATAAAAACAATATAGCATAATATAAATTACCATATTCAATTTTATACAACTATAATGACTATGAATGCACTAAAATTTGAAACTCATTCATAGATATATCCATTTTTTTTTTGGTAAATAAAAGTCTTCATTAATTACCGGGTTTTGCAGGTTAACCCAAAACCTATTACAATATCCAACCTTCTGCTGAGATTGTAGATCCTAGTCATACTTGAAAATTTCTTACCAAAAATTGTGTTGAATCCCCTACAACACCTTACTAACAAAGCACACCCATACCTAAACATAACTGTAAACATTACTTACATTGACAGGAATTGAAGCTTGGAATTTTGCACTTGTGAAACCTGTTGCTTGCCCATTTCCTATTCTCTGTCGGAAACTTCCAAGGCTTACACCCTGTTACCTTCATTTCCAATTTGAATGATTTAGAGGAAACCCCATAGTTATTACCAGATCCATGGGGAAATAACACCCATTCATCTTTCTCCTTAACGGGTAGGTTTCTTTTCATGACTAATAATATTTTCCACTTCACATGGCACACCTTGTGTCCATGTCACCAAAATACCAACATCAACACATATGTTGGCTAATTTGTCAGCTGACCTGTTGGCCTCACGATACACATGACGAGCCCTCCTATTCTATCTTGCTGTAAAAAGGATCCTCACTTCATGGATAACTCCCTCGATTCTCCATGGAGGTTTTTTGCCATTAGTTAACAGGTTGATGATGTTCATAGAATCACCTTCAATCATAAAGTTACCTTGAGTTGCTTAGGCTACTTGCAACCCTCTCCAAAAGGCTCTAGCTTCTGCTTCGTTATTAGTTTTGATTCCCAATGGTTCAGCGAAGGCCTTGACAAGATTTCCTTGGTGATCCCTGATTATTCCTCCAGCTCCAGCTCTTCTCGGGTTCTCCTTGGCTGCACCATAAAAATTTAATTTAAACCAACCCTGGGGGGGTGGCTCCCAAGAAATCCCATTTTTGGGATTGGGCAAAGGAATGGAAGGTTTGTCCTCAATACCTAAGGCCCGAGCTAATTGTTTTTCTTGGGGAAGAATTGAGTGGTTCTCATCCACTAAGGTGCTAAGGTTTTCTTTCGCAAAGACAATAATCTTGTTGAGGATGGTTTTTGGGTTGTGAATGGTATCCTTAAAGGCTCTATGGTTCCTTTCTAGCCAAATCTTCCAGAGAAAATGATGCCAATAGATTTTCCATAGGTACTTAAGTTTTAGGCTAACAAAGGGTTTAGGCCATTGATGGAACACTTCGAATATAAGAGCAGGCTTAACCCACGAGATCCTAAAGGCTTGGAAAAGTTCATCCAGGATGGACTCCGCTACCGGACACTCCAGAAACAAGTGTTGGGTAGTCTCCCATCCTGCCTTGCACATATAGCAACAATTAGCAATAACCATACCTTTGGATAACATATTGTCCATAGTGAGGATTTTTCCTTGAATCACCGGCCATGAAAAAAAGGATATTTTAGGAATTAAGCCTTTGATCCAAACCAAAATCGGTTGAAATTGTTGACCTTCCACATTGAGAAGCAAATTATAGGCAGACTTAACTCGTGAAGTCACCACTTTCGGTCTCGACCTCAAACAATATGATCTTCATCCTCTCCGGAGGGAATAATTTGCTTGAGTTAAAATGTTATAAAGCTCTTTAGACTCTGCTTCAAAACCCTGTACTTTGATGTGTTTCCACCTATTGATATTTATATCCTGCCACATATAATTTGCAACCTTCTTCCCAATATGCTGCTCCATATGCTCTTGAATCCTAGCCAAACAAGGATTCTGGGATAACTCCTCAGCTCTCACCCATCAATCCTTCCAAAAGTTTATTGTTTGCCCATTTCCTAGAATCCATCTAAGACCTTTCTTGACAAGATCCCTGCTCGTGAGGATTGCCTTCTAAAAAGCAGACCCCCTGCTTGCTAAGTTGTCATTAAGGAAGTTCACACCTTGGAGGTATTTCCTCCTAACTATGGCAGTCCATTCATTATCGATCTTAGTCAATAATCACCACGCTTGTTTGGCTAACAAAACTGTATTAAGATGAGCAACTCTCCTCAATCCTAACCCCCCATCAGCTTTAGGTTTGCAAACCTTGTTCCAACCTACTAAATGGATCCTTTTCCTATCCTCAGCCCCTGACCAGAGAAATTTTTTTTGAAGTTGCTCAATTTTGTGATACACCTTGCTAGGAGCTCTGAAGACTGATACGAAGTAAACGGGTATACTTTGAAGTGAAGCCATAGTTAAAACTGCTTTGCTGCTTGAGATAATAGATGTCCTTTCCAACCTGCTAGCTTTTTTTGGATCCTCTCCAGAACTATGTTCCACATTGATCCTTCAGGTTTCCCCGTAAACAGGGGAAGACCTAAATAGGAGGTGGGGAGGGATGCAATCTGACATTCATAGATATATCCATTGTAAACTCACTTTGAAATATAAAAATAATATAGCATAATACAAATGACCATATTTATTTTTATACAACTATAATGATTATGAATGCACTGAATATTGAAACCCATGCATAGATATATACTTCGTAAAATCACTTTGAAATATAAAAACTATATAGCATAATACAAATGACCATATTCACTTGAAATATAAAAACAATATCGCAAAATAGAAATGAAATTACTCACTTTTATACTACAACAAGAATGAATATGAATAAACTAAAATTTAAACACATGCATAGATATATCATTCATAAACTCATTTGAAAATTGAAATATAAAACAACATAGCATAATATATGGAAATTGAAATTTAACCCTTTCATTAATATCTCCATCGTAAACTAACATTGAATATGAAACAATATAGCATAATAAAAAGACAAAACACATTTCTATACAACAACAAGAATGACTTTGAATAAACTAAAAAATTCAAACTCATTTGAATATTAAAATATAAAAACAACATAGCAAAATCCATAAGACAACTCATTTTTATATCACAACATGAATAACATTGAATAACATATAAATCTATACCTATGCATATATTCTACGTAAACTCAAGCATATTTGAAAGTTGAAACACCACAATACTTAAGAGATGAAAATAACACACAATTATAAATGTAAATAGTGTAATAGTAAAATAATAAAAGCAAGTATCTTGTTTTCCAATGAAAACATATGAAATGTCTTAAAATTATTTTTAAAATTTATTTTTTCCCCTCATAATATTTTCCCCCTTCCTCCACTAATTTTGACTTCTCAATGGCTTCTGCAGTATCCATAACAATGGCCCCTCCCTCATCTTTTCCTTGTTCAGCTCCTTTTTCCACATCCACTACTTCCATGATTAGCACATCTTGCATTTTGATGGCTCTTTTCTTGGGTTGGGTAACAATACTATCAATTGCTCCAAAATTGACAATGATCATCTTAATATTTTGCATTCCATCAAGAAGGGTATTTTCTTCTTTGCCAACATCTTCAGATTTTGGTCCTTGAACTTCTTTACCCTTCTCCTTAAGCAGAACATCAGGATCCAATCCATTGCGGATAATGATTTTTTGCAAAATGTTATTTTGTCGAACTGATTCTTGTGCTCTTTTTTTCATTGCCATGGAAGCGTTTAAGAACTCCTTTGTCATCCTACGATAGTCTTGCAGGTTTTGAACCTGCTTCTTGAGATTTTTATACTTTACCTGCAAAAAGAAAAAAATTTAATCAACATGAAAAGATAATTACATTTTAAAAAAGAGAACAACAAATTTTTGAACACAAAAGCGATTGAGTCAAACCTCAACAACATTCTTTGCAGCTGTAACAACAACAACCTTTTTTTTATCATTTGCCCATTCATTGTAATAAGCTTGGGCCTCACCGTTTATATTCTCCAATCTGTTCATTATAAAATTTAAAATTTCATCTATGTATGATGTATTCAACTTCAACATGCCATATTTTACTTTCTATAGTAGAGCCTCCATATTTTCTAGTTCATTTTCAATAATAGAAATTTTTCTTTCTCTTTTTGAAAAATTATTGTATTGGGCATTAATTTCCTTTATCAACATCTTAGCCGGATACTCCTATTTTTTCATTTCTATTATATCTGGAAGTAGCAAATCGTTAATTGTAGATTCAACGTTATCAAAAACTAAATATTTTTTCTAAAAAAATTATTATATCATCCTCTTGTCGAGGAGGAGCCTGACGGGTGCTTCTTTCCCTTGGAGGAGATTTGCTTGAATATTTTGCACCTTCATTTACTTTATCTTGAACCAATTTTGATAGTTGAAATTGAGTGTGTATGTTATCTTGCAAAAAGTAATTTTGATCAAGTGGAACATCAGCCAACCCAGTACCAGAAGCTTCTGGTAATATTTAAAAGTAAAATTATTAATAGATATACGGCCAAAACCGAAAAAGTCTTTGATGCTTCTCTTTAAAATTTTTTGTGTTGCTTCTCTCCGTGGCCTAGATAGAAGAAAGTATTTTCCAATTGGGAAGCATTTACCTCACATTTGAGTTGGGCATTGTGGAGGAGGGGGAGGCATTTGTTGATTTTGTTGACGAAATTGTTGCAAGGGACCTTAAAACATAAAAATAAAAATTAGTTAAAAAATTTGTGAAGGTAGAAAATAAAAACTAGTTATAAAATTACATTATGAAAATTGGTTGCAAACATTGTTATAACACTTACCGACAGAAGAAAAAACATCTTGCATAGATGCTGCTGCAAATGGAATGTGGTAATGCTGTACATCTGAAAAAAAAAAAACAAAATTAATTAAAAACAGTAAAAATATTGTAAAAAATTTGTTTCGATAGTAATTAAAACTTACTTCCAGAAGATGAAACCTCATGCGTAACTACGTTTGTTGGAAATGAACGTGCAACCGCATGTGGATATTTTCAATGAACAGGAGAAATAGATCTTCTACGTTTCCTTGATGATATTTTCCTTATTAGTGGTGTTGCTTCCTCTGTAGGTGTTTTAGAGTCTCCTAATTCCTTTGGATTATAACCTCTGACAGCAGAATCCCACTATGAAGAGGAAGAGGATGCCCTTTTCTGTGTTTGGTATAAAATGTCAAAATTACAAAAAGACAAACAATGGAAAAATAAAAAAAATTACTTAAATATTAAAAAAATTACCTAAACCTGCTGTTCTGTCATGTCTAAATTGGCAAGGATTGAGTGCCAAGATGTTAGTACTGGAGTGTTCTGCAAATTATGAAAATATTAATAAAAAATAATAATATAATTAAATGTGCTAACTGTCGACGAGGGTGAAGCATGGGTTTTCATGTTCTCTATTTCCAATCTGATCCGATTTGAGACATAGGTGCACTAGTCAAATTTTTGGTATCCTATACAACGGACCAAATACGCTAAGGCCCACATCAGAATTTTTGTCGGCCTTCCTTGTAGAACGAGTCTAGCAAGGAAGAATTTGCAACATACCCAAAGAAATTTATTTTCAATCATCGGTACGGTCAAACCCCTTCTGGACTTGGTGGAATTAACTGCAAAAAAATTAAAATTAGCAATTGTACGTTCAATCACTGATAATAATTTAAAATCAATTAAATAAAAAAATAGGTATACCTTGAAAAAACTCTGACTACACTTTGAAGGTGGTCTCCAAGTAGATTTTGTCATCATCAGTTAACTGGTATTTGGAAGTGACAGGCTCAACACCAGCATGGGGCAATGCTGTCAATCTGGCGACATCAATGGCTAAGAAAGAAAGAACGATGTTTTTGTTGTCGGTGACAAGATTTAGCTTACCCGAATCCATATCATAAGCTGCAATGATCCTCTCCACCAGTTTAACGTTCGTATCGAAATGGGCCATTGAAACAAGACCCCGAAGACCAGATTCTGTGACCCAAGACATGTCGTAACCCGATGTTGATAAAATTTCTAAAATCAAGAGGTAAACCAGGTTCTTATAATTAACTTTAAACATTCTAGGGGTTGCAGGGGATGCCATAGGGTGTACAGGTATGGATAAGAAGATACAATGGAAAAGGTTTCAAATGAGAGAAAAATGGTTAAAAATTGCTTAAAAATTAAGGTAAATTGTAAAAACCAAGATAAAAGTGGAGGAAGAGGGTTCAGATTGTGTTAAAACAAGAGGAAAAGGGGTAAGAAAGCGTTAAAACGAGAGAAAAATGGGTAATAAAGCTTTAAAATGGGAGGAAAAAGGTTAAAATCATGATAGAAAAGGGAAAAAATGACTGTTAATTCCCTTTATATAGACTTTTCTGCATGCAATCGTTTAACGGATGGATGACACGTGTCCTATGCATGTAATCATTTAACAGATAGATGACACGTGACATAAAGCACCGCTGCTACCGATGGAAACTCGACTGTTACAGCACATTGGCATGGCTACAACCGATCGTCATGGTTGCAACCGATCGTCATGGCTGCAATCGATCGACATGGCTGCAATCGATCGACATGGCTGCAACCAATCGTCATGGTTGCAACTGATCGACATACCTGTAACCGATCGGCATGACTGCAACTGATCATCATGGTTGCAACCGATCGTCATGACTGCAACCGATCATCATGGCTATAACCGATCGACATTGTTGCAACCGATTGACATGGCTACAACCAATCATCATGGCTACAACCGGTCTGAATGGCTACAAATGATCGGTATGCTTGTAACCGATCGTCATGACTGCAATCGATCGGTATGCCATTTGTCGTCATGTCGACCTGAAGTCTTTCATATTGGCCTAAAGATTTTAAGTATGCCGTACATTTTTAGATTTTGAAACCGATATTCATAGCCCCCAACACAGAAAAATTTGCCATGGTTTGAAATTTTTTGAGACAAATTAATGAAATTCGCCACGGTTTGAAAATTTTTGGAGACAAATAAATGCAATTCACCATGTATACTTCTACAAATTTTGTCGGGATTCCAAGACAATTCACCTTGATTTTATAAATAGATTTTGGGGCTGACCCCTTATGCATAACCCTGTATGGTTGTTATGGTGAAATGTTGGTATAGTTCTTTGCACATATGATTAATGGTGTATTCAATAGATTACAATAAAATAATGGTAAATGCCCTATTCTAAATAGTGTTTATGTTTATAATTTTTACTTTATATTTTTTTTAATGTTAGGTTTGCAATACATTAACAGCTAAATAAAGCAATAAGTTATAAGGACAAATATAGAATGAGAAGGATTTTTTCATGGTTGTTATGGTGGAATGTTGGCATAGTTCTTTGAGCATATAATTAATGGTGCATTCAATAGATTACAATAAAATAATGGTAAATGCCCTATTCTAAATAGTGTTTATGTTTATAATATTTTATTTATTTATTTTAATGCTAGGTTTGCAATACATTATGTAAAAATTGAATATGATTATAATAGTTTTAGAATAAGATAACATAAAATATTAGAAATAGAATTAGATAAAATAGTTAAGAGTTAATCATGTTTTAGAATATTTAAAATATAAACTTAAACATAACAATGATTATCTTACCATGTTATAAGAAATTTAGATAAAGATTTGAGTGAGTCAAATAATTTTTTGACATGTGGTAAAAACATGTATTCATGGTGAAATTTTTGAGAAAAAGTGATTTGCATGTCCCATAATCCTCTAAGTTACTTGATGGATGTGTAATGTCTATCCAATTAGTAGATCTCTGTAATACGTCCCATTCATCACGAAAGCTGTGAATTTCACGTGATTGCTTCTTGGAGCCAACAAAGTACCTATCGAGTAGTTCAAAAAATATATATATTTTAAAAGGCCAACTTGGCTATAGTTCTTTGAACGGGGAGCCTACGCTTTGCATTGTTAGGAATTCCATCCCTACTCATCTTAGTCCTATATAAGACATACGCCCACTTACAAATTGGGCAAATACAATATGAGTTATAGTATTATGGAGAATGAAGAGATTCCGAGTCCTTTGCCTTTGCTTTCTTTCAATCACATTTCATTAGTCTGCAAATCTGTCAAGTCGTCTGCTGAATTTTACCAGAGAGTTCTTGGGTTTCAGCTAGTGAAGAGGCCTTCAAGCTTAAACTTTGAGGGAGCCTGGTAAGACATTTTATGTCTAATTAACTATAACAAATTGGAATATATCATCAAGAAGTAATATATATTTGAGAGTGATCATGGAACAAGTAGTTCATAGGATTTATTTGAAGCAATGGTAGTTTTGGGGCTATTTTTTTTTTTTTTTATAACTCCTTCACATGATGCTGTGAAGGTTATATAACTATGGCGTGGGAATACACCTCTTGAAGTGCGAGTCTGATGACGATGTCCCTCAAAAGTCTGAGATCAATCCAAGGGATAACCATGTCTCCTTTCAGGTTTCATTATTTTTCCTTTTTTATTACTTTGCTGTTATGGGTAATTATTTTAATGGTGCCTGACTTTATTGAAATTTGTTTTCTATATTTTGCAGTGTAGTGATGTTAATCTGGCAGAGAAAAAACTGCAGGAAATGAAGATAAAATACGAAAAACGAGTCGTGAAGGACGGGGGAGTTTACGTTGATCAACTATTCTTCCACGATCCCGATGGTTATATGATCGAGATCTGCAACTGCGAAAACATGCCTATCATTCCCGTGAGAGAGACGATCAACACCTCTGCACGTCACTTTGCCGAAATCTACATATAAGACTGACAAAAAGAAAAGCTACTCGGAAATCTCTTTGGTTCGAATCAACGCTACTCCGGACCAATTCAATTAGTTTATTTTCTCTGATATCAATTAGTTTATTTTATAGACCAATTCACAAAATCTGACTGAGTGTGGTTTAGTAGGAGAGACATCATTGTTGGTATAAATTTCAATTATAAAAGATGCTATTTGGATTTTATTGGTGATAGAGTTTAACTCTCAAAATAAATGTGAAGTATTTACCAATAAAAAACTAATTTACAAATTAACTAAAATTAGGGTTTGATTATTATAAACCAATATTTTTATTTTATTTTATATGCATATGATTAAGTAGTAATTACATATATTAATAAAAACATTCGAATAATCTATGCCTATTACATATATTAATAAAAACATTCAAATAATTTATACCTTTAGCTGTTGAGTGTTTGCCAGCTTGAGGGCCCAAGTAGTAGATGTACTTTTCAATGTTTGTCAACTTAATAATATTTCTTGATTTCTTTTTCAATTTTTTTTATGTAGATTACAGTGATAATTATATTTTACTATATGTGTTTTAAAAAAATATATATTTGGAAAAGTCATTAATATTAATTTAAAGAGAATTTTATGAAGTTTTTTCTTATATTAAAAATATTTTTGTGTGAGGAATATTTTCTTTCAATTCTCAATGATATGCAATAGTGACTTATCCCTTATGGATAATGATTATAAAATTCTTTTAGTTTTTAAAATTGGTAATAGAGTTTCAATGAAAAATTAGGTTAATCAATTATATTCCTCAATTTTCAAGGAAAAGAATCATGTTTGAATCTTGTCAAGCAGTATATATATCATTATCAAATTATTGTAATACTACTATCTAGTCATCATGATGTAATACAAATGAGATCGGTTCAATCTCATAAAAAATTATTAATATATATATATATATATATATATATATATATATATATATATATATATTTTTGGAAAAGTGATTAATATTTATTTAAAGATAGATAGGTAGGTATTAAAGAAAATTTTATGGTCTTTTTTTATATTAAAAATATTTTTGTGTGAGAACTCTTTTCTTTCAATTTTTAATAATATGCAATAGTAACTTATTCCTTATGGATAATGATTATAAAATTCCTTTAGTTTCTAAAATTGATATAGAGTTTCAATAAAAAAAAAAAGATCTCTTCAACCATTAAAAAATTATATTACTAGAATTTTGTATTTGACATAGATAGTCCCTTAAAAAGTAACATGATTCTCATTGTAATATCACTATCATTCCATCGTGTTCTCATAGCAAGATCAAACTTATTTAATTATTTTATAAAACTAAAATACCAAAATGTTATATTTGCAGGTTAATTAAACTTTTTTATCAAAATATTTTTCATTTTCTTCTATCAAATATATTCTTCATCTTCCTCAAAGTGTTATGTTTCTATAGTCATCTTCTCAACATAATTTTATTTTGAGATAATATCTCACTTGGCCAATTGCCTAAATTATCTCCTACCTAAATTCCTTTTCTATAGATATGCTTATATTTTTAATAGATTAACTCCAATAATAGTTGATGAATATTAGCAATAATATTATCTTTTATCTAGCTCCCACATCTATTTTTGTTGATAACATTGATGATAACGTGCAAATCCCTCTAAATTAAAATTTATTTCCATCATTTTTATAACAAGTGCTCTACCCTCTATATAGTTTTAGGTAATCATTTTCTTGTTATGCCTAGAGGTATTAAGTTCATTTGTATTTATTATATAAATATGTATGATTTTTGTCATCTGTATTTATATTGGATACATAATTATATTCCTATTTAAATGCAAATAAAGTAAAGCTATATATTTTCATTGACTCCATATGCTATTTTTAAATAGGTAAAATATCAAACTTTTCATGATATACATAACGATTTAAAAGTTTAAAATATTCCATAATAAAAAAATTAATGAGATACAAGTTATAGACAACTTATTATATCACTTTTTTCCCAATAGTTTTCGTTATGGAAAGATGTGGTGGAGGCCATTTATGAGATTCAAAGAACTTGTCATATTTCAAAAGAGGTGAATTCGACCTTTCTGGTCCTTATTCCTAAGGTTGAAGGTGCCAAGGAATTTAAATATTTCAGGCCTATTAGCCTTTGTAATACCCTCTTTAAGATATTAACCAAAGTTTTGGCAAATAGGTTTAAAATGGTTCTACCCCTTATTATTGATACCAACCAAAGAGGGTTTATTATGGGCGGACAAATCCTAGATGATATCATTTCAGTCCATGAACTCATACATTCTATGGATAAAAGTGGAAAAGTAGGTCTCTTCCTAAAGTTGAACATGAATAAAGCCTATGACAGAGTCTCTTGGGATTTTATATTAAAACTCATGTCTAACTTTGGGTTCCACGAGAATTGGATTAACCTCTCCAAGAAATGCATCTTGATAGCTATATTCTTTGTCACTATTAATGGAGCTGCTACAAGATATTTCAGGAGCTTCAGAGGCCTATAACAAGGGGGTCCTCTTCCCCTTACCTTTTTATTATCCTAGAAAAATATTTAGAGAGGTATTTTAAAGTTTCCTCTACCCTAAATGTTATTGAAGGAATCGAACCTGCTTTTTCCCTATATCTGATCACTCATCAACATTTTGCTGATGACACCCTCTTAACCACTTCTTCCTCTATCTTGTAAGCTAGAGAAATAAAGAGTATATTTTCTTCTTATGAGAAAGTGGCAGGGCAAAAAATCAACTTTCTAAAGAGTAAATTTTTCTTCCTAAATACTCCTCCCAAAAGGTAAAGGAAAATTACCCATATCTTGGGGTGTGAAATAGCTGAGTTACCTTCAACTTACTTTTGAATGCTTCTCTTCAAAGTCAAAATTAAGGATAATATCTACCCCATTTTGGAAAGAATTCAAAGAAAACTGGTAGGTTAGAAAGGGGCGCTCCTTAGACAAGAGAGTAAATATCAATTGGTTAAATCTACTCTCTAAAGTATCATAGTATTTTTATTGTATCTTTTCAAAAATTTGATGAATATTTCTCAAAAAATTGAAGATTTCTAAAACTTTTTCTTGTGGTTTGGTTCATAAGAGAAAAGGAGATGCCCCCTTGTCTCTTGGGAGTATGTCTACTCAAATAAAGAAGTGGGTAGCCTAGAATTTAGGAAACTAAAGCAGATAAATAAAACATTAATCGATAAACAAGGCTAGAAGCTCCTTAAATAGGAAGATACAGGGTGTAGGAAGATACAGGGTGGGTTCATATCCTTTCTGCTAAATATATGAAGTGGGTATGGACCTTTCTTGAGGAACCCAACCCTCCTCCAGGATCAAACTTTTAAAATAATATCCTTAAAACTAAAAACTCTTATTAAAAGAGGAGTTATATGGAATTTGGATAATGGATCTAAAATAGACTTCTGGAAATATCCATGGTTATTGGATTCTCCTCTTATTGATAATCCTAACCTTTCAATCCTTGAATCCTTAGCCCTCCAACTCTTTGGATCTAAAGTTTTATACTTTATAGAAGTTGTTAATGGAAATAAAATATGAAAACCCATCATTTCTCTAAACCTAAATTAAAGAGAGGAGGAAGCTAAAAGAATTCTTTCTAGTATGCTGAGAACCTAGGTTATAAAAATATTTAAAGATGAATATTATTCGATATGGAAAGAGGAAGAAAATGGTCTCTTCTCAGTCAAAATAGGGTACTTCCTAGCTAAAGGTGAAACTAAGACTTGGTTTCCTAGTAAATAGGTTTGGATCAAAAACCTCATTTCTAAAATCAAAATTTTCTTTTGGTTACTTCTTTAGAATAAGTTTCTCACCATAGAGAGCCTTCAAAAAGGAGAATAATCATATCAAGTAGATGCTACCTTTGTGAAAATAAATAAGAAAATACTCATCATTTATTTATTGAGTTTCCATTCACCTAGGAAGTGTTTCTCTCTCTCCTAAGAAACCTCAGGGTTTGTTGGATGGCTCCGAACAACATGGTTGAATTATGTTGTCAATGGATCCCTTCATTCTCTAGCAAAAGGTTTTGCACCCTTTGGTCTTTGAGTCTCCCCCATTTCCTATGGGGTGTATGGAAGGAATGAAATAATAGAGCCTTCAAAAATATCAAAATGGATACATTCTCAATAGGACATAAAATTCTAGATGCTACCATTAAAAATATCTCAAGAATTCCCTTCAGTAAAGACTCGGAAAGTATGGAGAAGATCAAATTCATTGAGAATTTAGGCCTTCCTATTGGAAATATTTAGATGGATGCTGCCCCCTCCAAGTTGGATAAAGCTCAATTTTTATGGGGAAAATAAAGGTAATCCTAGGATTATTGGAGATGGAGGTGTTAATAGAAATGATAAAGATGAATTTCTTCTAGTCTTCACAAAAAATCTAGGGATTAAAACTAGCCGCTTTGTTGAAGCTAGAGCCATTTTTTAGGGAGCAACTCTTCTTGAATCCCTTGATTGTAAGAAAGTGATCATAGAAGGAGACTATTTGAATATTGTCAACAACATAAATGACACTCATCCTTCCAGTTGGAACATTGAAAACATGATGAAGGAAGTTAAAAAAATATGTTGATCCTTGAGGATTCCTAGATCAAGCATGTTTACAGGGAAGGAAACACGATATTGGACTCCATGGCTAATCTTGTGACCCACCAAGAAGGCCTTACTACAGGGTTATGCATAGCGGCTATTTATCACCAAATTGGCTAAAATTAAGATTTTCAAAATTTAGAATTGGCTAATATTTGGGATCCTTGACCAAGGCCCATTAGATAAAAAAATTTTGGTTGTAATTTTTTTTTTAGGTCGATTCACCCCAATTTTATAATAATTTGACAATTTTAAGTTTAAATTTCCAATATTTTCCCTAATAATAGTGAACCTTCTACATGCGTTTGGACACTATTCACCTGGATTTCAAAACTAATTCACCAAATTTTTATAAATACATTTTGGGGCCGACCCCTTACGCATAACCCTACCTTACTATTTAGAGGGAAAGGCTCCCCCAAGTGCTCTCTCAGTTCTTTCCGAGAAATTCTAATACCATCCTCATCAAATTCTAATTCCTTTAGTCCCACTTTGGATTATCAAGGGAAAGATCCCAATATGGAGAATGTTTGTCTCTATTCAATTTTTGAATTTTTACCATTATAGAATTTCTCATTCCCTTCATTCCTTGTGTATCTTTTGAGTTGGGTAGAAAATTCAATTGGTTCTTTGGGAGTCTGAGTTTGTAGCATTTAACTCCTATCCAATTTGGGTTTTCTTGTCTTGGTGGAAAAAGATCAACAATCTATGTTTCTGCCACTTGGTAGCTTTGGTGGGCTAGTTTGCTTAAAATGGTGTGCTCCCCTATTTATTGAAATATATTTTATTTCAAGATAATATGGTCCTCTTTAGACCTCAATTTTAGAGTATATTACATTATTTGGTACATGCCAATGTACCACCTTGGGTACATTTTTAGATTAGGAGTTTATCTTAGATTAAGGTTTGAGTAGTTACTTCAAGCAAGTAATAAATGCACAAGTGTTAGAATGTGCAATGATGTAAATGTACATGTAGTCCACATGTACATGAGTCATAGGATAGGTAGATGAAGAGTCATAGGTTGAGTAAAGGGTAAGGCACATATCTTCCTATATATATGCCTTGAGGTAGAGAGTGAATAAAAAAGAGAAAGTGTGAGAGTGATAGACTAAAGTTACTATAGTGATTTATAGTTAGAGTGCAATGTAGTTCTTTCATTGAAATTATGGAGTGTTCATGTCCTCCATTATAATACATTGTACTATTTTTGTGAGCATCCATTAATGGCATATTTCTGAGTTATTACAGAAGTTTATCTTATAGTTTTCTTGTATATTATAGTGCCATTATCATATAGTTATCATTGCTTGCTCATTTTACATCTTGTGGTTGCATTTCCTTTAATATAAATCATCAAAAGCTAATAGTGGTATCAGAGCACATGGTAGATCGATAGGAAATAGGGAGAGCCACAAGAGATATTGAGAGGAGATCAAAAATATCATTTTCAAAATATTTGAAAATACATTTGGTGGAGTCTTTCCATAGAGTTGGAAAAACTCGTGAAGACTAGGACTCAACATTGATTCCACTAGATTGACAAATCAACTAGTGAAGATTCATTAATCTCTAGAGTTAAATATTTAGCATTCCAGTTTCTAATACTTTGTTGCAGGAAAAGGAGATTCAAAGAAATTTGGGAAGCTTCCTACAAGAGATCTAGGAAGAATATATTCTTTGGAATCAATCTAGTACCTGAAGCAACAAGTTGGAGATTGAATATTTGGAGGCCTTAAAGAAAAGGTCCCATTGCAAGAGTTGTAGACCTACAGATTGCAAAAGAGAGAAAAAGACCAAAGGAGCCTTATTGCAGATTGAAGACTCCATAGCTAAAGATTGAGAAGAAAGGAGGAGGCCAAAGAAGCCACATTGAAAACTGTAGATCAAGAAGGAGGTCCAAGAAAGAAGACCCCATTGAAGGAAGAAGAGACTCTAGAAAAGAGTCCAGGAGAAGATTGGAGATTGGAGATCTCCATTGAATATTGAAGACTGTAGATTGCAGATTGAAGAAGAAGGAGAAAACAACTCAAGAAGTTGAAGAGACCCACAAGAGGTCCCATTGAAGAACTTCCAATTTTGGAAGATTGAAGATAGAGAAGGACTAGCAAAGGTCCTATTCTAGATTTCAGAAGTAGAATATTTTAGAGATCCAAGAAGGAGATCTCATTGCAAAACTTCCATAGTTGAAGATTGAAGAAAAGGTCTCATTGAGAAGACTAGAGAAGTTGCAAAAATTTGAAGGCCCTAGGAGAAGGCCTCAAGCTACTTAAAAGGAGAAACAAGGAGAAGGCTAGGAAAGCCTCATTGAAGGAGACTTGAAGAAGTCCATTAGAGAATATTTGAGGAGAACTCAAGGAGAAGTTCCTGATAAAGGAGAATTTGGGATAATTATTGCCATCCAACAACAAGCCCAAAAGGAGAAGGATTTGGCAAGGAGTTTGCCAAATTTTAGAGGAGATTAGTGAAGACCTCAAGACATTCAGAATCTTGAGAAGAAGGCCACTAGATAGGCCAAGGTTGAAGTCAAAATTTGATAAGGAGGTTGAAGGAGAAAGGAGTTAGAAGAAGCCACCAAATCTGAGAGATTTGGAGATTTCCATTGAAGGCTAGAAGGCTATTTTGGAGAAAGGAGATTGCTGGTTTTACAACATAAAAGTGAAGGTCTCTTGAAGGAAAATCTCAATTGCGATTTGGAGGAGTTTCCTACCAAATTTGTGAGATTCAAGGACAACACTTCAGAGGAGAAATTGACTACTTTGCAATCTAAAAATTTCAGATTTGAGGACAACAAGAAAGCAGCAATAAGGGCAACATTACTAGTTGCTAAGTTTCAGATTTCAAGAGAGCATCCTAAAGGAGAGTTAAAGCCACCAAACTATATTTTTGGGCAGCAAGTTAGAGGAGTTTCAAAGCTGCAAATTGGTGAGTTAAATAGCTATTTTGGATAGAAAAGAAGAGTTATGATTTCATCTAATACAAGGCAGCATTTAGGTGAATCTAATCACCAAGATTTCCATCATCTACAGAGGTCATTAAGGTAAGCAACTTTGGTGCAAAAGGTTCATTAATTGAACTTTAGTTATTCAGTTCATTATTAAGTTTCATTAAGCACCATATTAGAGTTTAAAAGTTGCAAGGAGAAGGTTGCATATTAAAGTCTTCAAGGGAGTGCAAAAGATAGTTTCTTATAAGGGTTAAACTTGCACATAAAAAATAGGAGTTAGATATATTTCGAAAGAAATAAAAATATCAACTTTCTATTATTCATTGGAAGCAAAGAAGATATTACTCTTAAGTGAAAGTTGCATAGATTATAGTGCATGATTTAAGGTTCATTTAAAGGAGCAATAAGGAGAAGTTTATAGTGCATTATACTATTTATGCTTAAAGGTTATTAAAAGTGCATTGAGTCTTAAGTTAAGAAGGAATATTAAGTGCACAAATCAAAGTAGAAGTGAAGTGTCAAAAGACACTATTTGAGTGTAAGAAATCTGCAGTATATTGTGGCATAGAGAAGCCACTAAAAGGAGTAACATAACCTCCAAATATTGGAGAAGAAATCCATCATATCAAGTCAACAAAGAAGCTACAAAAGAGACTAAGAAAGTCTCAAAACCAAGTGCAGATTTGACACAAGGTTAACAACTTCATACTTGTCTTCTACATCATAGCAAAGGAAGACAAAGGGTGAGTGTCTAAAGACACCAACAAAGCATTGTATTACAACACATAAGCGATAGTATTAAGCAGGTCAAAGCACATATTACGATGCTAAGGATGTAGAGCCATAAATAAGGGCTCAATACCATTATCCTCAAGGTGTCAAAGGACACCATACTCGGTGCCATAGTCTCATGAACGTAGTGCCACAACGAAGACACCTATCATAGCAAATGAACCTGTAGTAAGAAGGAGATTAGCAAGATAACATTAGTGTGAGTTGGAAACAACTGGCAAAGACAAGGTGCAAAGGAGAACAATGACATCAGTTACCCAAGAAGAAACTTGGATGAACCACCATCATCGTTGAAGCTGCGTACATTGAAGAAAAGAAGCACACACCTTGTTGTTACAAAGAAGCCAAGAAAACCTATGAAGGAAGTTAGAAAGAATAGGTATTGGAGCAAGGATAAGCACCAAGATTAAAAGGTACGTTGAGTTGTTTGATTCCATGCAAGGGAGGAGCTTCCACTTGCCATAGCAATGTAAGGGATTTAGTGCCACTTGGCACAAGGGAAGAACGAGCATTTGCATTTCTTCATAACACTCACGCTCAGGTAGAAGAGCACCTAGGCTAGTGAGACATTTCAAAAGAATCATCAATAATTATTCAATACCCAAAGGATAGCACCACCTAACTAACATCTCCAAAGAATGTAACCGCAACATACATTATAAGCAAGAACGCACCACTTGGTATCCAATTCAAAGGGAGATGTAAGGTATTAATAGCTAAGGATGACATAGAGTGCATATATTTCCAAAATTGAGAGGTCAGAGTGCACTAAAGGAAGGAGGAAGATCATCATAAAAGGTGCACAGTGAACGTTGAGCATTAACTACTCACTGTTATATGTAGGAGACCAACGAATTCAACGCCTAGGCTTGGATAAAGAATCGAATCAAGAGCCAATCATATTGCAACATACAACATTCGAAGGAAGGTATAATTCTACATAATTTCATATTTGCTTTCTTTAAGTATAAGGAGTTATAAGGTGTTTTATTATAAGGTTGAAGTTATTTATTATTTGCATTGGAGATATAAGCAAATACCAACCTTAGTGAATTAGAAAGCAAACATAAATAAGGAGTTTATTTCCTTAAGTGACATTTCAAAAGTGCACTAGTTGAGATACAAACATCATAATATTTGTAATTAATTAAATAGGAGTGATAAGGTTTTATACTTTGGAAAAACTAAAGTATTACTCTTTTGCAAATATTATTATTTTCTAAAGTTCCAAAATTAGGGAGATATAAGGAATACTACACCAAAATCTAGATCATTGGAATTTAGAAAATTAAACCATTGAAATTTAGAGAATTGAAAGAAGCTCTTCATAGCATTGATTAAAAGAGTTGGAAATTATTGCTCATACTTGTCTCATATTCACATTAAAGGGGACAAAAGGAATCCAACTATAGAGTCTTGAAGTTAGAGAATTTCATCAAATTAAAAGTGCATATATCAATAAGGAGAAATAAGGTAAAATATAGTAGTTGAACTTTAGGGATTCAACTCAAGGAATTTAAAGAAAGGTAAGCACTTTATCAAGACTATAGTTCACTCAAACACTAGGGAGATATAAGGGGTTCTACAAAACTTGATATTAGACAAAATTTTATCAAGTTCAAAACGTTCAGTAAAGACAAGGTCTTCCACAAAACTCAAGAATTGAAATGATATTATCAAATACTAGGGGGCTAAAATAAAACTATCAAGAAATTTGAAAGATCACAAATAAAAAATTACAAAACATACCTCAAAAGGCTGAAGAATTGAAAGGTAGTATTTGATCATATTCTTAACTTGGGAGTCAAAATATATACTACTACAAAGAGTTCTATTGATTAATCATATAATACAAAGGTTGAAGGTAAAAATCCAAAAGTTAAAAGGATTGAAAGATATAAGAAATACTACAATTTATTAAATGGATATAGGGGCATAGAATCACAAGGTACAGTACAAAAGAATTTAAGATCAAGATACATACAATATACCACATCAAAGATGCAAAATTAGTTCTAGCACAAACAATTCTACAAGCCAAATTAAAAAGAACATTTGGTATATTGATTTCAGTGCCAATCATCACATGATAGGAAACTTACAATGGTTTGATTGTTTTGAAATCACTAATGATTATAGGTTGAAAATTGTAGATGGAAAAATCTATTTTATACATGGATATGGGTGTGTAACACCTAGTAAATCATTTCCAATTTTTTTGTTACATAATGTGATGTATGTTCTTGGATTAACATGTAATATTATTTTAGTAACCAAGCTAGTGGAGAGCAAAAGGATGGTTGACTAAATAGAATCACTATGTATCTCATCATAAATCAAAATAAGAAAGAAGCTACTGGATCAATCCATAGAAATATGTATACTCTAGACTCAATTGAGACTTTACAAGATATTGTTGTATTTCAAAATAATACTAATGCATTTTCTAAGGAACACATTGTAGAAAATGAAAAAACTATACATGATAAGAGCATATGAGGGAATAGAAGATTCAAAATTAAAAATATGAGAGGTCAACAGAACTATGGACTACTTGGTCATCTACAAACTAAAGAAGAAGAAGAAGGACCTGATCAAGTTGAAGAATATTTGAAAGATGAATATCCATATTGAATACTAAAGTCTTCAATGCCCAACTAATGTAATGCAGGGGGTGTTGGAGTATATTACATTATTTTATACATGTCAATGTACCACCTTGGATATATTATTAGACTAGGAGTTTATCTTAGCTTAAGGTTTGAGTAGTTACTTCAAGCAAGTAATAAATACACAAATGTTAGAATGTATAATGATGTAAATGTACATGTAGTCCACATGTACATGAGTCATAGAATAGGTAGATGAAGATTCATAGGTTGAGTAAATGGCAGGGTACATATCTTCCTATATATATACCTTGAGGTAGAGAGTGAATAAAAAAGAAAAAGTGTGAGAGTGAGAGACTGAAGTTACTATAGTGATTTATAGTTAGAGTGCAATATAGTTATTTTGTTGAAATTATAGAGTGTTCATGTCCTCCATTATAATAAATTGTACTATTTTTGTGAGCATACATTAATGGCATATTTTTGATTTATTGCAAAAATTTATCTTATAGTTTTCTTGCATATTATAATGCCATTATCATATAGTTATTGTTTCTTGCTCATTTTACATCTTGTGGTTGCATTTCATTTAATATAAATCATCAAAAGCTAAAACTCATGACCTACATGTTCATCATTACTAGGAGTTGGTTTCAAGTCTTAGGGATGTGTTGGCAGCCTTTGAATCCTCCCTATGGAAACCCAATTTGTGTGATAATTTTGGTTCATGCCACCCCTAATGTGACCAATCCTTTGGAACCCCATAACTCCTTGAAATTATGTTGTTGCTATCTTAATAGTTGATTTCTCATATCCCAATAGTACCTCACACATTCCCTATTGGTTTTGTCCCTTGTGCTTCAGATTGATGTCTTCTATGAGGCAGATTCATTTTTTTTTTGGGAAGGCCTATGGGATTGGGATGCATCCCCTTCCAAGCCTGAATAAACTTCTAGAAACTAGTTGGAAATAGAAATATGGCATGGCTATCATGATATTAGTGTTATTTTTTATTTTTTTTTGTTTAGTCATCCCTCTAAAATATTTATTTTTGACATCCCTCATTTGATACACAAAACTTATTGTAGACGCAAAAAAGGGAGAAAGAAAAAATTGGGGACAAGATGAAAAGAGTAGAGCCTTCTACTCTCACCCTTGATAAGGATGTGTGGAATATCTTGGAAAAATAGGGACTCTTTTAATTTCTAAAAAAAATCAATGAATAGGATAGATATCTTTCCATTGAGATAGCCCACTCATGGCAAGATAGTAAATTTAAATCCAAAGGTCTAGAATTCAAAATTAGCATCCCTATTTCTCGAAGGTTTTTGGCCTACCCATTTTTAGAGAATGCATCAATAGGGAGAAGCACTCCCTAACGAAGGAGCTCAAAATATTTAGAGGGAAAGGGAAAAACCTTGACAAGTTCCAAAATAAGATTCGTCAAGAATACCTCTCATCATCATGGGATAGAGTGACCATAGTCATAATGGAATTCTTTACCCTTGATAGCCACTTTGTAGTAGTGAGAATTTTCACTTGTATTTTTTGAACCATATTTGGCATAAGAATATGAACATCCTTGCTTTCTTGTTTAAGTCAGTGGAAAATACCATAATGCATGCTTATAAAGGGGTACAATGGTTCCTCTTCATTAGAGGTTGTTGAAAATTTTGTTTGATCATGTTGCAAAAAAGGAGAAAAGGTTGGGGTAGTTAGCCTAGGCCCAGACTATGGAAGTTTCTTAAACACTGAGAAGAAAGTCAACTCTCCAATATATTATGGTAGTAAGGATGAAAGAATACCCTCTTTGGCTTCTTATGAAAATATCTCCTTTGTTGAGAAGAGTGGTGCTACACCAAAAAAGGAAGAGGTTAAAATCAAGAAAGAACCTAGTTTGGGAGCTGAATTACTAGAAGCTTCCAAAGTCAAAGAAAAGAGTATGAGGTATTCTAAGCACGTAATATCAATATTAGTAAAAGAGAAAAAGGAACCACATGTCATTCCATATTTGAAAGACTCTACAAATTTAGCCCGCTCTTCATCAAAGAGAAAGAAATTTAGGGATCAGGGGAGAGTCTCCTTGGTGAAAGAAAAAGCTCTTATGGGGTATCAGGATCCTCTTAGGACCCCCAAAAATTCTATGATAAGTGTTAAAGACCTCCTCATATCCCTTTGGATAACTCTTAAGATGGCTGCAACCTCTGTGGAAGAGATTACTCTATTGATGGAAAATATTCAAAAGAATTTGAAGGACCCGGAGGATGAGATCAAACTTCTAGAAGAGGAGGATTAACTGGGTGTTGAGTGGTGTTTTCACCCGATTGTGAAAGCACACTCTCCAGTAGGATCTGAGTCCAAAAAATCCTCTGCTTGTAAAGAAAATGACTTTCTCCAAGGTTCCTGTTATGCTTAAATAATGCTATTCAAATGAAATTCCAGGAATATCTTAGGGTTTGCAAGTGGATGTTAACAAGGGGCACTGATGGTTTATATAATTTTAATTTACAGCGGACTCAAAATGAATAATTGTACTTTAATCTTGGATTTTGATGGATTTTCAACTATTAATTTGGATACAGTAATTAAATTGCAAAAAATAAAGCAAGGGTTTGAAAAATAAAGAAAAGTAAATGCAGAGAAACTAAACTACAGTCAGAATGCTGCCATCGATTTGATGAAACCGAAGATACTGAGGTTTTATGCATGCAACCTAATCTAATGAACCTGCAAATTCGCACAATCCAAATAAATTAGGTGCTGGTCTCTAGGGTTTCTACTGTAATTCTAGACTTAGGCATTCGTATGAAGCAACCAAGCACACTTGCATTAAAATTCACATAAAAGCCTCAGAAATTTGGAATGAAAGATAAAACATTAAATCATGCATGCACAAAATGACTCCTTTCTCATCAATGAGAGGCCAATACTCTGTATTTTATATTAAATGATATGTCAATTACATTCAAAAAATGTTCCAGGAAGAAATATTCCAGAACAAAAAAGAAGGAAATTGCCCAAGTGCAGGCCCAGAATAGCACGAAACTCTTGTCTCTACAACTCTGCAATCGGCAATTTCCAACCCTTCCTTCAATCTGCGCTTTTGGATTTATCCTGTCTAGCGTGGCTCTTCGATTCTCCCTGGTCGCTTCGCTTCACCTTCCTGCATGTGACCTTTCGAATTCCCACATTTTCCTTGTCTTTATTCCATGTTTAACGCCAAAACACCTAAAATCCTTCGCTGCATGTAACGCTTCTGCAGACCTGACACCTGCATGCCACGTGTCACACGCTCTCTGTGCCTTCTGTAACGCCACTCTGCGAAAAACCCGACAAAAATTGCATGCCGCCTGTTCACCTTCCCGGCCACGAAAACGCGACATGTCACAAAATCGTAACATGTCATGATATCGCTACACTCTTCCCGGCCATACATCCTCGACAGCATCTTGTCGCGATATCACGACCGTTTCTATTCTGAGCCTTCCTTCCACAATTTGTAGCGATATCGCTACCGCTTTTACCTTCGGGCTCTCTCGCCTCAAACTATCGCGATATCGCTACCGCTTTTACCTTCGGGCTCTCTTGCCGCAAACTGTTGCGATATCGCTACCATTTTCTCTTTCGGGCCACTTTGCCAAAACACGTCGTGAAATCGCGACACTTTTCTCCGTCCGTACAGTTTGCCAAAACACGTCACGAAATTGCGACCATTTTCTCTCGGACCTCTTTGGCAATTTTATGTCGTGAAATCGTGACCATTATCACTCTTTTGCCTTCTTTCAACAAACCGTCGCGATATCGCTACCGCTTTTGCACCCGAACCTGCTTGCCGCAAACTGTCGCGATATCGCTATCGCTTTCTCTTTCCGTACGCCTCCCCGAAACACGTCATGAAATCACGAACATTTTTCTGTTTCGTATGCCTTGGCAAAACCTGTCGTGATATCATGACATTTTTCACCTTCGGACCTTCATGCAGCTTTTTGTCGCGATATCGCTATCGCTTTCTCTTTTCGTACGCCTCCCCGAAACACGTCACGAAATCGTGACCATTTTTTTTTTCTGTACGCCTTGGCAAAAACTGTCGCAAAATCGCTATCGCTTATCTGCTTCGGGCATGGTCTTCATTTCTGTCGCGATTTCGCAACATCTCCCTTGTGCCGTACAATTTGCTAAAACACGTCGCGAAATCGCGACCACCTTCTCCTTCGGGCCACTTCTCCAAAACATGTCACGATTTTGCTACCATTTCCTGTTCCGTACACCTTTGCTGCAATCGATCATGAAATCATGACGTCTTTCCTCTTCGAGTCCTTTAGCTGTTTCCTGTCGCGATATCGCGACGTTTATCCGCTTCCGTACACCTTGCCAAAACACGTCACGAAATCGTGACACTTTTCATCATCCGTACGCTTCGGCAAAACACGTCGCGAAATCGCGACCATTTTCATTTTTTTCCAACGACATGTCGCGATTTCGTGACACCATTTCTTTTCTTCTCAATGGCATGTCGCGATTTCGCGACACTTTTTCTTTTCTCCTCAGCGACATGTCGCGATTTCGCGACACCTTTTCTTTTCTCCTCAGCGACATGTCGCGATTTCACGACAACTTTCAATTTTCTTTTCTCTCCTCTTCGGCAGCGATGGAGCCACATGTCACGATTTCGCGACAACTTTCCTATTTCCGACAACGATGGCGCGACATGTCGCGATTTCGCGACACTTTTCAACACTTAGGCATTTTTTTCTCTTTTCTTCAATTTTAGTATCTGGGTCACCGAGATTCTTCTCTGCAAGTCTGCAAAAAAGGTGGGTCCCCAATTTTGGGGTGTGTTGTGGATCAACCACAACAAATGGCGACTCTGCTGTCAAATGCTCTTGAGCATTTTAGTAAGAACCCAACCTGAAACATATCACAAACTCGCAAATATATGTTAGCACATAAGCAAAATAACAAATGCCCAAAGACTAGAAGTACATGAATCATCAGAATCATCAAGTATTAGCTCAGTGTGTGCAATGTGTTTTCATTCCCTATCATTTGAAATTGATCAACATTCCATTATCAGTTTTGCATGAATGCATATGTGGGATGGTGAATGATTTGTGTACCCTAATGAATGTGCAAGGAGATTTTGCTTTAAAAGGCATGGTCCTTCTTCTATTATTATGTACAAGCATTCAAGATTGCCAAACCCTCTTAGGATCCACTAATTCATTACCTTATTGTATCCCAAAGTTGGTTATGAGTCCCTACCATCTAGAACCCATGTGCAAGTGAATGTGAAATCAGAACTTTGGGGAATCAGACTCCCAACCAACCGAGATGAGAGTTTAACCCTATCCTTACTATTCTGATTTAGAGTTCATTACCTCACTTCAAGAAAAATAATTAAACTAGTTATGGAAGAAATGGTCATGCTAGTCTAACCCTCTAGACAATCAGTGGTCTTGTTTTTTAGGCAAGACATGATGCCATGCAAGGGCATATATAACCCCACAATCCAAAACTTATCTCCATTTCTTTGGACCTTGGGGATGACTACCCATCCCTTGCAGAGGACAAGGAGTACGATCCTTACAATCCAAAATAAATATGAGATGGGAAAAATTTATTTATTATTATATATATTTATTTTTTTTTATTTTTTTATCAAAATTAACACAAATGTCAATTGAAATCAAATCCATAATCAAAATCCTAACTAAACTAACAATCCTAAACAATAAAAACAAAATATAAAAATCCTTCACCAAAACCAAAAGAATAATATCAAAGTCTCACGACCTAAGGGCTAAAATAATGCTTTAAAATCTGCCCATTAACCGGTAGCATGAAATCTTCCCCTTCTAATGTTTTTAGCCTGAAGGTATTCTTCCCAAGAATCTCTGAAATCTGATATGGGCCCAACCAAAGACAATCAAACTTTTGATGATTCCATTTTTCCTCATGTCTTTTGTCCCATAATAATACCAAATCTGAAATTCTGAATGATTTAACTTTGGCCCTTCTGTAAAACCATCTCTTGACAAATTCCTGGTGTTTATTCATGTGGTTCATGGCCTCTTCTCTCTTTTCATCAAGGTGCAACAACTGGCTTAATCTGGCTTCAACTTGATCATCTGTCCCCAAGTACTCTTGTATGAAATGTAAGGTCTGCAACTTCAAATTTGCTGGAAATATCGGGTCTTGCCCATAGACCAAATGATAGGGAGTATTCCCTATGGACTCTTTCACTCTGGTCCTATCTACCCAAAGGGCAAACTTTAGTTGGCTGTGCCAGTCCCGAGGGTTCTTTTCTAGCAACTTCTTAATAGTATTCAACAAATTCTTATTTGAAGACTCGGCCAACCCATTTCCTTGAGGATAGTAATTGGATGCAAACTTTAAGCTCACTTTGTTATCATATGCCCAATCTACAAATTATGTAGAAATAAAAGCTTTACCATTGTCACTGACAATAGAGTCGGGCATTCCAAATCTTGTTATAATCTGATCCTCAAGAAATTTAATCACAACATCTGTGGTGGCATGTTTAGTAGGAATCGCTTATGTCCACCTTGTATAATAGTCTGTAGCTGTCAAAATGAATTTGTGAGAATCAAAAGAATTTGGGTTAATAACCCCAATAAAATCTAGTCCCCATTGTGCAAACGGTCTCATTTCAACTACAGGTTGCAACGGCATGGCTGCATTTCTTTCTCTATTTGCAGCCACTTGACAGATGTGGCAAGATCGTACATGGGTATGCGCATCCTTGAAAATACATGGCCAGTAGTATCCTGCTCTCAGGATTTGATGTGCTGTAGCATTGGCTGCACCATGACCAGTTCCATGTTTCCCGTGAAATTCCTGCAACACCCCGGCAACTTCTTCTTTGTTCAAGCACCTTAGGTAGATACCTTCATGATTCTTCCTGTAAAGCACACCAGATTTTATCAGATAATTGATGATTTAAGCCTTAAGGCTCTTCTCTATGTTGAATTCAGATTAGAAGGACACTTACCGATCAATAAAAATTGCACAATATCAACATACCAGTCATCCTTAGCCATGTATTCTGTATTTGAGCATTGACCTGTTATTTGCGGATTATTTTCTGCGATCGCCTTTGCCAGTCCCTGTCCTCGAACTAGTTTCATTGGTTGGATTTCGAGATCAAATTATTGGATGGTTGAAATCCATTTTCCTCTCTTCTCACCTAGTTAATTCTGTAAAAACATGGTCTTGACAGCAGAATCGGGCACGATGGCGATAATTCTACTGTGCACGATGTAGTGCCTAAATTTTTTCACAGTTTTAAAAAGTGCGTACATTTGCTTATCAAGGATTGAATACCTTAATTGAGCGTCTTTCAGGGGGCACTTAAAAATGCAATGGGTTTTTCGGCACTATCCTCACCTTTTTGGGTTAAGACACTCACAAAGGAGTGTTCTGATGCAAAAGCATAAATATAAAAAGGCTTGGAGTAGTCTGGGCTTATAAGGATAGGGGCTTTGGAAATGGCATCTTTAATATTCTGGAAAGCCACTCTAATTTCCTCGTTCCATTTTACATCCACATATTTCTTGAGCATCTGGTTCAGAGGTTTGGCTATCTCAGGAAAGCTAGAGATAGACTTCCTCACAAAATTGACTTGCCCAAAGAAAGATCTCAGTTCTTTTTTACTGCTCGGGAGAGGTAGGTTTTGGATAGCTTGTATCCTTTCTGGGTCGATGGATATGCCCTCTTTTGAAATGATGTGACCCAACAATTTCCATTATGTTACTCAAAAAATGCACTTTTTGGGATTTAAGGAAATTCCATGTTCTCTGCATCTTTGAAGCACTTTCTTCAAATATTTAACATGATCCTCTCTCTTCTTCGAGAAAACTGGGATATCATCCACATACACGATGATGCATTTGCCTATTAGCCCTTTGAATGCGTAATCCATGGCACGTTGAAAAGTTGCACCAACATTTAACAGTCCGAACGACATTCTATTATATGCAAATGTCCCCCACTTGGTAGTGAAGGCTGTTTTCATCCTGTCATCTAGATGTATAAGAACTTGGTTGTACCCAGAATATCCATCGAGAAAGGACATAATTTCAGATCCATTTACCATTTGTAGAATTTCATCGATTGATGGTAATGGATAATTATCTTTTTGAGAGGCTTTATTAAGATTTCAAAAATCTATGCACAGCCTAATCTCTCCACTCTTTTTTCTTACTGGAACAAGGTTGGCCACCCAGGTTAAGTGCCTAACAGGAAAAATGATTTTCGCTTCCAATAATATTTTAACCTCCTTTTCGATCAAAGGCTCCAATAGCGGGTTAACAACTCGTTGTCTTTGCCTAAAAGGCTTGGAGTCTGGATTCAAAGGGATGGTATGTGTGATAATGTTTTGGTTGTAAGTCTTCACTCATTGTAGTTCCAAGCAATACAATCTATGTAATGCTTCAATGCCCGTATTATATTGCTCCTTTCTTCCACTGTACATGCCTTTGCTATGTACACCTCCTTTGGATTGTCTGCACTCCCTAGATTAATTGAATCGCATGCATCTTTGGGGAGTGGGACTCTTTTTCTTTTCTTGTTCTTGCATTCCATGTCGAACATATTTTCTAATGAAACCACGTCTTTAGGAATTTTGTTGGATTGATACACAGTTTCACTTTCTTCCGTTTCGTCCCTCGCCACCTTTGTTCCTCATCAATCACCTGATTTTCAAAAATACCCGAGTTTGTGACAAACTTGAAGATGTGCCTGTCACTTTAAAAAACCTGGAAATTCTTCACATTATCAGGTATTGATGGACAAGGAACCAGCTCAATGGAAATTTTTTTACATATTTTTATATCCACCGGGTTTAACATGCCTGCGACGACTGCAAGGGAGTCTGCTATTCGATTTCCTCTCCTAGAAAAAAGGGCTATGTTGAATGCATCAAACTCCTCCATGAGATCCATAACCCTAGTTCTATAAAGGCTCAGTATTTTGTCACGACATGTATACTACCCTTTGATTTGCTTTACAACCAACTCAGAATCTCCCAAAACCTTCAAGCATTTAACATGTTTGCTCAATGCTAGACGTAAACCATAGATCAATGCTTTGTATTCTGCCACATTGTTTGTGCAAGGAAATTGTAGTCTGTAGGCAGCCAATAATGGTTTACCTCCTGGACCAGTGAGCTCGACTCCAGCTCCTACTCCCTGTCTAGACTTTGATCCATCAAACTTGAGCAACCACGTGTAATCCTTTTCCTCAGAAGAACCACCATGACATACTTCTTCTATAAGCTCGTCAGCAGATTTCTCAACATCAAGAGCATAGACCCTTACGTTTGGCTCAGAAAATTGAACTTCATTCGGCTTGTTAAAATCCGTTATAATCTCCTTAAGCCTCGATTCGTTTTCCACTCTGATTTGGTTTGCAATGCCCTTCCATGGCAGCCACATATGCGAGCAGTCTGTTGCAAAATAGCCATTCAACGTTTTCATCCAATCCCTAGCAAGTAACATTCCATACCTACTCGGGATGTTAACCACCAAAATGTCTACAACCTGCTGGACCCTGGGTTCAAAATTTAATTGAATCTTGACATCATATAAGGTCCCTACTACATTTACCTCTGAACGGTCCAATTGCAAGACCATGCATTTGGATGAAACCGGTTGTAGACCCAGCATTTGACATATCTCCGTAGGCATGAGGTTGATCGTGGCTCCTGTGTCCACCAAAAAGTTATGCAAGTTCTTACCCGCAATTCTCAGAGTCAATAAGAATGGCGGGACATCCCTTCTCTCCTTTCACAAAATCATATGGGATTTAAATCTTTTTTCCTTCCACATCGGATCAGGTGAGTTCAAAGCTCTTATCAACGCCTCCTTTTGACCAGGCAATTTAGCCGCGTCCAGGAATGAAAGGCTAGATTTGGACTTCTTCATATCCTCCACTACGTCATAATTTGGTTTTTCAAATTTGATTGTCTTCTGGACGTCATTAGACATTTCTCTTCTGAGTGGAGGGGGAGGGTTGTTACTTGCCTTTGTATCTGGAGGAAGAATATAATTGTTTGGAGGTGTTGATGAGGTTTTAGGGGATTTAGATTTACTCCTCAAATGGTACCCATGAGTCCCCTTTTTGAAATATCAAAAAGCTTGCACCTCCTGTTCCAAAACTTCGTCTTCTTCCTCCTCGCTCTCACCCTCTTGGTGATATACTGTTTCCATCACCATAATATTTTCATCTTGCTGATACGATGGATCCTCATTTGATACCAGTTCCAAATCATCAACTTGTGCCTGAAGACAAGAGGGTATCTAGCAATATCAGGACAATTCCTCTCATTGTGTTCTTTTGTGTTATGTAACCTGCACCCCATTTCCCATGCCAAATCTGAAAGATTCAAAAGAGAATTGGATTGGCTAGGGCCTGCAGAAGAATCTAATTGATTGGCAATGGGAGCAGGAACTCCCCCATTGTTTGGCTTGGTGTTCCAATGCCTCCCTCTATTGTTAAAATTCTGATTTGGGTGAGGGGCATGGGACTCATGCTTCTGCTGTTGAACCCTGTCATTACTTAGTTTATGCACTAGTTTCTTGAGCTCTTCAACTTTCAAAAAAACATCCTTCGGTGGAACCACATTGTTATTAACCCCCATTGGATTTGCATAATTGATGGGGTCTTGATTCCACATTTGGGTCGGGTTCTGAGGAATTGGATTCCCATATGGATTGATACCTTGAATCGGGATTGGATTCGAAACAGGAACTATGGCTTGAGGATTGACTTGACTAGTTTCTTGCGTAGTTGATTGACTGTTCTGCAAAAATGCAAGAACAGGTGGAATGGCTATGATTGGTTGGATTGGAATGGGTGCATATGTGGGTGCTGGTGGATACAGCTGTTGATATGGGAAGGCATTTATACTTGGCATTTGTGGTGCCATGAGTTGATTTGCCTG
Source organism: Wollemia nobilis (assembly GCA_028583015.1). NCBI lineage: Eukaryota > Viridiplantae > Streptophyta > Pinopsida > Araucariales > Araucariaceae > Wollemia > Wollemia nobilis. The sequence continues at coordinate 2,051,743 of JAQPPZ010002274.1, forward strand.
GGGAGCTTGACCATATGGAGCACAATGTCCCAACACAGGCATCTGGGTAAACCCGTAGCCTTGCAATGTCAATTGCTGCTCAATAGTCATGGCTTCATTATAGGCCAAAGCCAGCGTAGTGACCTGAGGATTACGCCTTGCAAACATAGCTGTCATGGGGTCCAATGCCCCAAAATATATCTGCAAAGCCACTGCGAGATCGATGGCAAAATGTCTAATTGCTCTGTTATAGTTCTTTTGGAATCTCTGATTAAACATTCGGATTGGTTCCCCTTGGCCCCGTTTGCAAGTTATAAACTGATTGTTAATAGTTGCGGGATCTAAGGGTGACCTAAATTGATTGACAAAGGCATTTTCCATTTGTGTCCAAGAGGTGATTGAACCAGTTGGCAAGCATATATACCATTCATATGCTATTGGATCCAAGCTCATGGGGAAAATTCTGCAGGCTACATCTTCATGCTAAACTTGCAGCCTAATTAAAACATCCCTATAGGCTTGGATATGTTCTTCTACTGTTCTTAGGCCATATGGCTTGTATTTAGGCAAAAATATTTCAATGTTCTTGGGGATTTCATGGATATCCCTAGCAATATTCAAAGGAGTATTGTTAGCTCCATACCAAGGAGCTGCTGGAGCTTGAGCCATTTGACTCAGAATTGATGTAGACAGACCTACAATAGCAGTAGAAATATTATTAACTATAGGCACACTAGGGGCAACGAATATTACTGGCGTAGGTCCACTCGACGTTCCTGGAGAAAACAGGCCTTTTGCGATCGGGTGTGCTTACAACTTGCTTGGCTTTACCCTTGGGAGTACTAGTAAGGTCATGAAAAATGGTTTCTCCGGTTGTTTGAGACCTGGTCGCAATACGACATGGTGGGTCCAGCCTGCCTGAGGAAACCCTCGACTATTTCGAAGAAAACCTGCAATAAAACAAAAACAAGTGTTGCAGTTTAGCCGTAAATGATTTCAAAATTAAATCAAAAACAAAATATTCAGATATGAAAATCAAAATCAAATAAACCAGTTCGGGCCCTCCTTCTAGCGTCAATCTGTTGAGTGGTGTTTTCACCCGATTGTGAAAGCACACTCTTCGATAGGATCTGAGTCCAAAAATCCTCTGCTTGCAAAGAAAATGACTTTCTCCAAGGTTCCTGTTATGCTTAAATAATGTTGTTCAAATGAAATGCCAGGAATATCTTAGGGTTTGCAAGTGGATGTTAACAAGGGGCACTGATGGTTTATATAATTTTAATTTACAGTGGACTCAAAATGAATAATTGTACTTTAATCTTGGATTTTGATGGATTTTCAGCTATTAATTTGGATACAGTAATTAAATTGCAAAAAATAAAGCAAGGGTTTGAAAAATAAAGAAAAGTAAATGCAGAGAAACTAAACTACAGTCAGAATGTCGCCATCGATTTGATGAAATTGAAGATATCGAGGTTTTATGCATGCAACCTAATCTAATGAACTCGCAAACTCGCACAATCTAAATAAATTAGGTGTTGGTCTCTAGGGTTTCTATTGTAATTCCAGACTTAGGCATTCATATGAAGCAACCAAGCACACTTGCATTAAACTTCACCTAAAAGCCTCAAAAATCTGGAATGAAAGATAAAACATTAAATCATGCATGCACAAAATGACTCCTTTCTCATCAATGAGATGCCAATACTCTGTATTTTATATTAAATGATATGTCAATTACATTCAAAGAATGTTCCAGGCAAAAATATTCCAGAACAAAAAAGAAGGAAATTTCCCAAGTGCAAGCCCAGAATAGCACGAAATTCTTGTCTCTGCAACTCTGTAATCGGCAATTTCCAACCCTTCCTTCAATCTGCGCTTTTGGATTTATCCTGTCTAGCGTGGCTCTTCGATTCTCCCTGGTCGCTTCGCTTCACCTTCCTGCATGTGACATTTCGAATTCCCACCTTTTCCTTGTCTTTATTCCATGTTTAATGCCAAAACGCCTAAAATCCTTCACTGCATGTAACGCTTCTGCAGACCTGACACCTGCATGCCACGTGTCACACGCTCTTTGCGCCTTCTGTAACGCCACTCTACGAAAAACTTGACAAAAATTGCATGCCGCCTGTTCACCTTCCTGGCCGCGAAATCGTGACATGTCGCGATATCGCAACACTCTTCTCGGTCGTACATCCTTGGTAGCATCTTGTCGCGATATCGCGACCGTTTCTATTCTGAGTCTTCCTTCCACAATTTGTAGCGATATCGCTACCGCTTTTACCTTCGGGTTCTCTTGCCTCAAACTGTCGCGATATCGCTACCGCTTTTACCTTTGGGCTCTCTTACCGCAAACTATCGCGATATCGCTACCATTTTCTCTTTCGGGCCACTTTGCCAAAACACGTCACGAAATCGTGACACTTTTCTCTGTCCGTACAGTTTGCCAAAACACGTCACGAAATCGTGACCATTTTCTCTCGGACCTCTTTGGCAATTTTACGTCGCGAAATCGTGACCATTATCACTCTCTTGCCTTCTTTCAACAAACCGTCGTGATATCGCTACCGCTTTTGCCCCCGAACCTACTTGCCGCAAACTGTCGCGATATCGCTACCGCTTTCTCCTTCCGTACGCCTCCCCGAAACACGTCGTGAAATCGTGACCATTTTTCTGTTTCGTACACCTTGGCAAAACCTGTCGCGATATCGCGACGTTTCTCACCTTCGGACCTTCATGCAGCTTTCTGTCGTGATATCGCTACCGCTTTCTCTTTCCGTATGCCTCCCCAAAACACGTCGCGAAATCGTGACCATTTTTCTGTTTCGTACGCCTTGGCAAAACCTATCGCGAAATCGCTACCGCTTCTCTGCTTCGGGCATGGTCTTCATTTCTGTCGTGATTTCGCGACATCTCCCTTGTGCCGTACAATTTGCTAAAACACGTCGTGAAATCGTGACCACCTTCTCCTTTGGGCCACTTCTCCGAAACATGTCGTGATTTCGCTACCATTTCCTATTCCGTACACCTTTGCTGCAATCGATCGCGAAATCGCGACGTATTTCCTCTTCGAATCCTTTAGCTATTTCCTGTCGCGATATCGCGACGTTTATCCGCTTTCGTACACCTTGCCAAAACACGTCGCGATATCATGACACTTTTCATCATCCATACGCTTCGGCAAAACACGTCACGAAATCGCGACCATTTTCATTTTTTTCCAACGGCATGTCACGATTTTGCGACACCATTTCTTTTCTTCTCAACGGCATGTCGCAATTTCGCGACACCATTTATTTTCTTCTCAACGGCATGTCGCGATTTCGCGACACCTTTTCTTTTCTCCTCAGCGACATGTCGCGATTTCGCGACACCTTTTCTTTTCTCCTCAGCGACATGTCGCGATTTCGCGACAACTTTCAATTTTCTTTTCTCTCCTCTTCGGCAGCGATGGAGCCACATGTCACGATTTCGCGACAACTTTCCTGTTTTCGGCAGCGATGGAGCAACAAGTCGCGATTTCGCGACATGTCGCGATTTTGAGACACTTTTCAACACTTAGGCATTTTTTTCTCTTTTCTTCAATTTTAGTATTTGGGTCACCGAGATTCTTCTCTGCAAGTCTGCAAAAAAGGTGGGTCCCCAATTTTGGGGTGTGTTGTGGATCAACCACAACACTGGGTTTATGGATTATCCTCAATTTCTTAAGTGTGTCTTTGTTCTATTTCTTATTCTTAGTTGTGCATTATTCATTATAAAGGATACCTCATAGTGGGTTGTGTAGCACCCTAAAATTGGCGCAGTAAAACTTAGCAAATAATTAAAATTACATTAGTAATAATTCAAATTCAAATTTTAACCCCAAAACCGCTCCCAAACCGCTTGTTGCCCGTTTCCTCATTTTTCGTGCCATTTTTAGAGTTTGTTTTGTCCGTTTGACGATATCGTCGCCGATCAGACGATATCGCCTTAGATCGGATGATTTCGTCTGGAGAAGAACGTCCAGACGATCTCGTCCCAAACTGATTTGTGCATAGTTAGCTTCTGTTTCAACGGCGTCTCTAATCCGGGCAGAAGCGTGTCTGCGTCGTTAGAGACCTCCCCCATTGGAGATCTTCCAAATTAGGATGATCTCCAACCTCCTAACCTCCCTCCTAAGCCTATTTAACCTTAGGACCCCCTCTTGGCATTCCCCCTGGCTGAAATTCCCTGTAACACGAATTCTACATGCCTTAGACTATCTTAAACCACCATTTGCATTTGTATTTTTCCAAGTTTGTTTGCGGGAACTTCATTGTTTTTCAGCCGGAGCAAGCTCAGATCGTCGCGGACGATCCTGTTCAATTCGAGACGATTTCGTACCAATTCGAGATGATTTCGATTGCAGTCAACATTGGGGGCAATCAGTGCCCAAGGTTTGCGTTTTCTCACTTTGTTTGTTGATTTATCCTGCATTTAGTTAAATTTGTTATTATTCCTTATTGTTATGCATCTTGGAGTTCACCCATATAGCTTAAGTGCACAATGAAGTCATAATTTGTCATTAGAACGTCATAATCTACTTGAATTTTTATTTGTGATTATCACCTTAGCATCTATGTTGCCATTTTACACCATTTCTCTCTGTTAGAATAGTTGCATTTATGGTATTTTGTATCTATTTCTCTGTTTGCAGGTCTCTGATGAATTCGTCAGATCTCGGATGATCCCGTCAGATCTCAGATGATCCTGTCAAATTCCAGATGATCTGGACTGCTTCAAAAATTAGAACCTTCATCAGACATCCGGATCAGGTATGGTTCTTTAATCTAGCTTATTCTTTCTATTTTCTATCCAAATCTATTTTTTGTATTTATTTAATTTGCATTTTCATAATAGAACACTTAGATTCATCTGGCCAAACCTAGGACTTGGATGTTTAAAGATAAAACCTGAACACATTAAACACATTCCCAACCTAGGCGTGGAAACTGCCACTAAACGTTTCCTGGTGAACCCCACCATCCATCGAAAAATCACCTTAATACCCCTCCCCCGAGAGGTGGGACCTTCAAAGGGCCTCTCGGTCGAGGTACCATCCCATCCTTTTCCCATCCCCCTTCGGGCGTGGATCCTTTAGCCTGAAGGTAAGGGTGCGAAAATTTTGGAACGATACATTTTGGTGAACCCGACGTGAAACTAAAACCTTTTGAAAAAAAAAAAAAAAAACAAAAACATAGATGCATTTAAAATCATTAGAAAAATACTAAGTTGCATATCATGTCTAGATGGTAGCTCCTAAGAAAATATTAGCGAGTTACTATAAATGTTGAAAACCAATTAGCAGCCATAGAAGTTAATTATGTGCTTAGTGTGCACTGAAGCAGAGATAGAAACCAACTTCTGTGGAAAGAACTTGATAGGAGGCTAGGTGTCATTTCATCTAGATCAACCGAACTTAGACAAATCAAGAGGTTTGCCCTAGATAGGATCCTGGATCCTCATCAACTCATTTTTTATCATGAACTTGAGAGAGCCTGCCATAGGTGGTTAGCTTATAGGAGAGCTCTTGTGTCTTCAGAATTGTTCACCTTCGAGGAATACCTCGAGAACGCAGTTGTTATACACCAATTCCTAGGTCATGTAGAAGATCAAGAGGTCGTTCTTATGGATAGGGAAATATGGAGGAGAGTTCCTCGAGCTATGTTATATCGAGAGTATTGCCACGAACTCTATTTCTACCAACCAGAGTCTGAGACAGATAATATCACTATAGCACTTTTTGTTAAATTCTTGAAAGAAAATTTCCAATTTGAAGAAGAACACTTCATGACTCCTGAAGAACTTGAGCCCATTAATGACATTTATAAATTATTTATAGAAAACTAGATCATTGCTTTCATTATTATTTCTTGCATTTATTGTGTTGTTTGTTATCTTTATAATATTGTTACAAAAACAAAAAAATAGAAAAAACAAGAAAAATAGAAAACATAACAAAAACCCAAAACATTTTATTTTAAATACTATAGTAGGTATATAATTAAAATATATACCTTGTTGCATATATATATATATACAAGTATATATATATTTTCTGAAATTTAAAATTAAGCACAATGCCTAAACTTAGAAATGGTAAACAAACTGAACAAGAAGAAGAAGATTGGTTGGGAGGCAAAACTACAAACCCAAATGTCCTTCCTGAGGATCCAATTCCGGAAGGAGAAACTCTAGAACAGCCAGAAGATGACCTAGGTGAAGACAATGAACAAGAAGACAATCTTAAAGAGGAAGGATCCTCGTCCCCTAGAATAGCTCTAGATGGAACTATTGCTTTTGATAACTTAGATCATTTCTGGAAATTTTTCAATAATAACATTGGTGCTCTTAATATGGCAGTTCGTATTGATAAAGGACAAATTAGTGACACTCAAGCAGCTATGGAAGATATGTTTAACATACACACTAATCCCTTGTCCTTTGTTGATCAAGAAAGTGATAAAGCTGGACCATCCAATAGAGATATGGTCACTATGATTCAGAACATGCCAAAACAACAGGTTACCCAACCCCCTAAGGAACCTGTTATTGAGCCTAAAATCATTCCCACACAAAAGAAAACTTCCTTCACTGCTTTACTTCGCCAAACTATTGATCAATATGCTTCAAATCAACAAAAACCTAAAATGAAGCCAAACACCAATTTTCAACAATACGGGATACAACATAATACAACTTCAAAATTTCTTCATAACACCCTTCCTACCAACAATTTACGCAATAGCAATATAGCATCTAATCTCCATGTCCCTCCATCATATGCTCACAAATCCCATATTAATGCCCTACCGAACCAATATGGTGGGCAAACCGGTAATCTGGAAGCCATGGTGAAACAGTTAGCTTCGCGCATGGACCAGATAGATCCCTACCAGCCCTCGTACAATTATCGAGAGATATGTAGTCAACCTCTGGATCCCATAGTTGTAGCACAACCATACCCTAAACACTTTCCCATGCCCGTCCTGCCTATATATAAAGGAACTGAAGATCCCATAGAGCATCTTCGTATGTTTAGGATAGCATGTCATGATATATCACACGATGACTTGCTATTACTAAAAATGTTCCCGAAAAGTTTAGGAGGAATGGCATTAGAGTGGTACTATCAATTGCCCACTCATTCTTTGAGAAATTTTGAAGAAACAACTGAATCGTTTGTCCATCAATTTAGTGCCTACATCGAGAGGCATGTCACCATTAAAGATTTGTACAACTTAAAACAAGACAAAGATGAATGTTTTGCTGATTTCTTAGCTAGATGGAGGCAGTTGACAGGAAAACTGCACTTTGTGCTACCTTATAGGGAAATGTTGGACATTTTTATTAATAATTTACAAGAACAAATATCTTATGAGTTATCAACTGCCACCTTAACTACCTTCGATCAAGCTATAGACTTAGCTCGAAGGGTAGAAGATGCTCTCATTAGGAGAGGTCACCTCAAAAAGAAAGATGATGAGAAAACATCCAGAAATCAGTATAAAAACAAACAAGTTGTAGGTGACGGAGTCATTGATAGCAGAAACGTTGCTAATATCAATACAACGAAGACAACAGAAAAATTTATATTAAAACCCCCTGATAAACCTCCTCGAGAATTTACTAGATTAAATCAACCTTTATCAACCATTCTACCTCAATTATTAGCACGAGGCTTGATTCAATTACCAGCTATCCGGGAACCTGATCCAACTATACCCGGATACGGAGCCGATCTACACTGTGACTTTCATAGAGGACCTGGACATGCTACAAATTCTTGCAAAATATTGAAACATAAAATACAAGACTTGATTGATAATAATGAAATGGAGGTGCAAGCTTTCCAACCTAAACAAAATGCTCCTAATAACGCTCAAAAGACCATTCCCCAAAATCAAAATCAGAATGCTAATCAATCATTGGATATATTTCAACATCCTTTACCAAACCATGGTAAAGAAGTGGCCAATCAAATCGAACATCATAATGTTCCCCCTCCTACCCGATATGTAGGGACTATTAGCGGACAATTACCTATTCAGGATCCTCAAATATTTGACACAACTTTATCCTTGGTCACGACCAGGCCCCTACATAATTTTCAAACTCCCGATCCTAGTGATGTAGAATCAGATATTGAAAGTGAAGTAGACATCACCTCAAACCAATCGAATAGCTCTGAAAATGAATCAGATCCTATTCAACCTATCACAGATGCTATGGTTCCAGAAGAACCATTTCCTAGAAGAGTTACTACTCGACCCTCTTCTAATCAATTCCTTCCTAATGAACAAGCCATAAACGCTCAAGCGAGACCGGTTCAGCGTCTTCAATATAACATTGTAGGTACCATCGGAGTCGTTACCGGACAACGAGGCTCAAAACTCTCAACAAGATCAAACTCGGAATGATGGATCAGCTCCATTTATTTTGAAAAATCCCAATAAAGGGAATCATATGTCTAATGTTCAACTTAAGCCTCCTTACAATATTAATGAACAATTATCCAACACTACAACCAGAATTTCCCTATTGGATTTGTTAAGATCTTCTCCCACCCATAGGGATGAGTTAATGCTTACATTAAGCCAAATGATGGTACCTCAAAATATTCAACTCTGAAGCCATGTCCAATACTATCATCACTCGAGAAGTCGATTGTATTGACTTTCGGGATAAAGATATCCCACAACACAGTTTACATAAGGATAATCCCTTATATATTATTGCTCTAATTGGAGATGTAGTTGTTAAAAGAGTCCTGATTGATAATGGTTCATCTCTAAACATTTGCACTTTTGACTTCTACCAACGGTTTGGCTTTAGAAGTGATGAAATGAAGAAAATTGACATGATTATCAAAGCTTTCAATGACGAGACACAAGAAACGTGTGGAGTCATTACTATACCCTTGCAAGTTGGTCCTCGAACCCTAGATACAACCGTGTTTATTGTACATTGCCCTGCATCGTACAATATACTTTTGGGTCGCCCTTGGATCAATGCGATGCGAGCGGTTCCCTCCACTTTACACCAATGTGTTAAATTTGAATTTAAAAATCAGTTGGTCACTATCCATGGTGACCCTAGACCCTTTGATATGTGTGCTTTGGCAGAACCTGTTGGAGTGCAATTTTGCCCCGCTCTATCATCCACACATCCTAATTCTTATTTTTCATCTAAATGTGTGAAAAACACACACATAACATCATCTACTCCATCAACTACACCTATACATTTAACTCAACCATCTTCTGAACAAACCACACTAGAACCTCAAAAAGATCTTAAATCCACAACCAATTCTTCATGTTCCATCCCTATCATTTCAAAACCTATAGACCCATTCATTAACACTTCCACATTATCAACATCTATCATACCTTCCACATCTAAAGATATAGGGAATGATCCTTCTACATCTTATGCTCTTTATGATGAACTTTTACCGGATTTATCCACAATCTTAATATCAGAAAAAACAAATGCTTTTATGCAAGATTCAATTCTTTTAAATAACTTGCCACCATCTCCTCGTACTTTGGGCCTCCCACAACCTATGGGAAGTACTTACCAAGTCGGGAGTTGTGCTTTTATTTATAAAGGATATGATTGGGGAAGAATACCCAGGAATATCAAAACTCATCATGAGGGATATGCACGATGTTATTTTACTAATGAATATATTAAAGCTAAACCCATAATGCTTAAAATGGGATATAAAGGGAAAGGCTTGGGACCTTTCCAAAATGGCATGAAAGAACCTATCGAGGTAGAACCATGGCCCGCCCGATGTGGTGTGGGCCTATTTCCTAGTAAGGGTCAACCCTTCCCTTTTGAAGATGATGATCAACTCATATGTTATCAAGATTATCTAGATAAACAAGATTCTTTGTGTCCAACGAATCAGCCATTTACATGTAATATGCTATCCATAGCTTACCCTGAATTGATTGCTGAATCCGATGAGGAGTTGGAAGGAGATATTTTCCATGATGTCTCCGTTGAAGAGTTGTTACACAATGGTTTTTATTTTGATGGTTCTATACCAACTATAGCCCAACTTGAGGCCACCACTCATCAAGACAAATTATCCAACTTAACTTTAAAAGAATTACAAGAATTGGGCGTTTCACCCGCCCCACCTAATTTTGAAAGAGATCTACACATGGAAGTAGAAAACGTCATTAAAGTTAACATTGGAACTGAGGATAATCCTCACATAATCAATATTGGATCAGCATTAAGTCAAGAAAAACAAGATGAATACATTGCATTCCTTAAAGAATATGAAGATGTCTTCGCTTGGACATATGAAGATATGCCGAGTCTGGACCCTTACGTAGTCATGCATCATCTAGTAGTCCATCCGGATGCTAAACCTATTAAACAGAAACTTAGAAAAATGCATCCCAAAGTGGCCCTGCTAGTCAAAGGGGAGTTAGAAAAACTCCTGAATGTTATTTTCATACAAGCTATTGATTATGTTGAATGGATCTCGAATGTAGTTCCAGTCACCAAGAAAGAAGCTACCAAAGTTAGGGTTTGCATGGACTTTAGAGATATTAACGTTGCATGCCCTAAAGATGATTTTCCTCTTCCAAACATGGATCAAATCATTGAATTTACTGTCGGGAGTGGAATGATGTCCCTAATGGATGGATTCTCCGGCTACAATCAGATCAGGATAGCTCCTGAAGATCAGGCTAAAATAACCTTTATTACCCCTTGGGGTACCTTTTGTTGGAAAGTGATGCCATTTGGTTTAAAGAATGTCGGCGCAACATATCAACGAGCTATGACTTATATCTTTCATGATATGATGCATGATATCCTACATGATTATGTAGATGATATTATAGCTCGCTCTATTAAAGAAGATGATCATTTAGATGATTTGAGAAAAGTATTTAATCGGTTAAGAGAATACCTTATTCGATTAAATCCAGCCAAATGCATATTCGGAGTTAAGTCCGGTAAGCTATTAGGGGTTTTAGTTTCTTTACGTGGTATCGAAATCGACCCTCTCAAAATTGCGGCTATCAGCGATATGCCCGCACCTACCAATATATCTGAGTTACGAAGTTTACAAGGTAAGCTTCAAGCCATCCGTCGCTTCATCGATAAGTTGGCGGACAAAACCACTCCCTTTCTTAAGCTCCTTAAGAAGGATGTCCCTTTTAACTGGGACGACGAATGTACAGAAGCTTTTGAACTTCTCAAACAATACCTCCTTAACCCACCTGTGCTTTCATCGCCTAGACCTAATCGCCCATTTCTCCTGTATATTTTAGCTTCAGATTTTGCTTTAGGAGCTATGTTAGCTCAGCTTGATGATGAGAAGAAAGAACGTGCTAATTATTACATTAGCCGAACCCTCATCAGTTATGAAACCCGTTATACAACATTAGAAAAATTATGTCTAGCAATCGTATTTTCTATGCAAAAATTACGTCATTATATGCTCAGTCAAAAAACGTATGTCATTGCTAAATATGATCCCTTGAGGTATCTCATGAGTCGACCTTATTTATCGGGTCGCACAGCAAAGTGGGTTCTTGCTCTAAGCGAGTTTGAACTCACGTTCATAGGACAGAAGTCTGTTAAGGGTCAAATCATAGCAGATCAATTAGTCTGTTGCACCCTTAGAGTCTACCCATCCCCTCATCATTGAGTTTCCTGATGAATGCCTTCAATTAGAGGCGAACCATATTGAACAATGGTCCTTATACTTTGATGGAGCCCGATGCATGAGTGGGGCTGAGTGCGGGTATTATTTTAATATCCCCGCAAAAACATCTTATACCTTTGTCCTTTAAATTAACATTTGCTTGCACTAATAATACTGCCGAATATGAGGCTCTAATCCTTGGATTACGAGCTGCCTTGGCATTAAAAATCAAACATCTGCTAGTTTTTGGTGATTCTCAGCTTGTCATAAACCAAATTAATGAAGTTTATCAGACCAGAGATGATAAATTGTGCCCATATAAAGCATATGTTTTGCAATTGTTATCCTTGTTTGATAAAGTTACTTTGGAAGCTATTCCGTGAACTAGCAATCGTGCAGCTGATGCTATGGCCATAGTTGCATCTCTTCTGCCCTTGGAGTTAGATGACGAATATGCCACCATCATTATTCGTCGACTCCAGGAACCCGCTTCAAATAAGTCATGTTTAGAACCTTTGGATGTGTTTCTAATCAATGAAACTACTCCTGAACCTTGGTATACGGATATAATTGATTTTCTCCAAAATGGGACTTTCCCTGCCAATTCTAATAGAAACCAGCATCGGTTATTACGTCGACGAGCAAGTCGATTTGTAATAATTGGCAATACTTTATATAGGAGATCTTTTGAAGGTATCCTATTGAGATGTTTGAATCTAGAAGAATCCAAATCAGCTTTAAGTGAAGCCCACGATGGATCTTGTGGAGGACACTTCAGTGGTAGTGTCATTGCTAAAAAGCTCCTTAGGATAGGCTACTTTTGGCCTACCATGGAAAAGGATGCACATGATTATGTGCGCCATTGCGACAAGTGCCAGAAACATGCTGACCTTGTCCATGCGCCTGCACAAGAGCTGCAGGCTATTTCATCTCCTTGGCCCTTTTCAAAATGGGGCTTAGACATTATTGGCAAAATTAATCCTGTGTCATCTGATGGACACAAATTCATCATAACCGCCATTGAGTATTTCACGAAGTGGGTTGAAGCTATGCCTTTAGCTTCTTGCACTGGAACTCAAGTCTCTAAATTTATTTTTAATCAAATCATTTGTAGGTTCGAAATTCCTACAAATCTCATCTCAGACAATGGAACTTGTTTCAAAAATAAAGATGTTAAAAAATTATGCCAAAAATATAAGATTCAACATCGTTGGTCCACTCCCTATTATCCTCAGGGTAATGGTCAAGCAGAAGCATCTAACAAAACCTTAATCAAAATTCTCAAAAGAATGGTCAATAAAAGGCCGCGATTGGCATATTCAATTATATCCAGCTTTGTGGGCCTATCGAACTAGTGTTCGAACTCCCACTGGAACTTCACCTTTTGTCTTGGTTTATGGCGCTGAAGCCATTTTTCCCTTTGAATTAGAAGTTCCTTCTTTGGCTCTACTACTTCAAGATACCGAAGTAGGAGATGAATATCGAGCTTGCAGACTCAATCAGCTGGAACTTCTAGATGAAAAGTGCATCAATGCTTTAGAGCACCTTCGTGCCTACCAAAACAAGCTTAAAAGATCATATGCCAAGAAAGTTCGTCATCGATCCTTTGAGGTCGGTGACCTTGTTTTAAAAGAAAATCAAAAAAATACTAATGCAACTAAAGACCTTAAAGGTAAATTTGAGCCCAACTGGCTTGGACCATATATTATCAATGCTAAATTTGAATCGGGGAGCATACAAATTAGCTACCTTAGATGGTAAATATTTAAAAGAACCTATGAATATTATGCATCTTAAGCGATATTACGCATAAAATTTGGTCATTTCATCATTTGTACATATTTTGCATGTTGTCTCATTTAAAAAAAAAGAAAAAAAGAAAAAAAGAAAAAATAATAATAAAGAAGAAAGAGAGAGTCAAAATTATCAAACTCTTCACAAATATTTGTTGTATATATTTCTTCTTCAAGTATTGCAGTTATATTTTCAAGTTATTTTGGATAAATTAGCATTTATTTGGAATCCCCCACTATCACAAACACAAAAAAATAAATATCTTGATTTTATACGGCATGATTACTAATCTCTCTTATATCAAAGTACACAAAATTCAATTAAATAAAGTTTGAGCACAGAGAATTGATGTTGTTATTTACTTAAACCAAGCATATCTTTTCACAATAAAATGATTACATTTGTAATTTCCATGCTATGTTACATAGTAGAAATGGTTCTTGAGCGAAAAGTTTCCCCTGCTATCCTATCATGCACATGGTCTAGAATCTTTGAGAATTGGCAAAAGGACAAGCTCACCCCTACCCGGAATAAAAATCCCTTGCTCTACAGCTAATCCGAGCAAGTATCCCTAGTATAGGAAGAAAAGAAAAGTTCAAAAGAAAGAGAAAAAGAAAAAGGTTATTTCAGCATTATCTCAAATATCAAGTCACAATACAAAAATACAAAAAAAAAAAAGCAAAAGCAAAGAAAAAGAAAAAAAGGCAAAAGCAAAAGCAATAAAATCCCTTTCCCTACCCCTTGAAAAGAAAAGAAGGGTTGATGAGCTTGAATCCCTGGAATTCTCAATTATTCGAAAACTGTGAGGTAAGCCCCATAACAGGTGGTTTGTGCCCAACCCGCTTGGCCTTGGGTAACTCCTAGCGTGGTGATATGTCTGTCACATTAGCGACCTTCTTTTGTACGGACCTATGTCTGCTTATGGATTAGCTAGCTCTTGATAACCCGACCTACATAGTAGTCCGGTATGGTTATATGCATCTAAATCATGGTTAATGAACACTTATTTGGTTCATTCAAATCACTTGTATCAAATTATCTTGCTCAAAACTTGGTAAATGAACAATGCAATTGCACACACATTTGTATTTGAGAGATTTTGTGTATCATTATGATAAATCAAGATTGGTAATGAACTCACATACGCACATGGGATTCCTTATAAATCTAACTTTTGTCTTTAAGATACTTTGAAATATTTTTGCAAATTGTTTGGAATAAATTCATTTTCTTCTTTGAAAGAACAGTTGTTTAGTATAAAGACAACTACATGCATTCTCAAAAAAAATCAAAATCATTTTCAAAACATGCAATAAAGTTACATTTATATATAACTTTTGACTTTCGCGATGATGGTATAGTTCCAAAACTAAAATTGGAATTTTATGCCTAGTGCAAGTCCTCGTCTTCATATTTTATGAAGACCAAAATTACAAATCAACCATGCAATAAAACTATTATTTTCTTCTTTGGATTTCGCGATGATGGTATAAGTTTATACCTAAATATTCTATGCCTAGCGCAAACCATTGTACCAATTTTATTTTCCCATTTATTTAAAATCATAAAAACATATGACTTAAATCATTATGTTACACAATTATGCTTTAAAACAAACAAACACCTATTCTATTTCATGTCATTATGTCAAACTTCAATTTTGCAATGATGGTATAATTCCTAGGGAATTATCCAAAAATTTTATCACACTTAGGAATTTATGCCTAGCAAAAGTCATTTTAAAATATTTCATGCATAATATTTTCATGGAAATCTGAAAAACAAATCATCATCATCATCATCATTTGCATCATCACAACAAAGTCTTAAGACGGTCTCTTAAGCACTCTTTTACTTTTAGCAATATTTCTATACTAGGATTAGCTTGACGACCGAGTGAGCGGCGACTCCATGAAATGGTCTATAATAGCGACAATGTCCTTTGAAATTATTGTTAAAAGTCCCTTTTATTTTTATCAAATTATCACATCACAAACAACCAACTTGTTTACATCAGATTATTTCATTTAAATTTTAAAAAAAGCATGACATTCAAACCATCATATTTCCAAATGGCATAATTACATGAATCATCAAATCAATCAAATCAAAACATTAAAGCATCATACAAATACATAAGACAAGTCATATGATCAAAAATATCTCATCTATATATATCTCAACAGTATATGTACATCATCTCAAAACTAGATTGGTATGCCACAATCTGTACCTAGGCATACTCAATCCCCTATCAAAAATAATAATAAGCACTATAATCAATCTGTGCAGAGCAATCTGTAGCGACTAGCCTCGAGAACCCCTCGAGCTCTCAGCCTCATCTCCTCCCCCACCCTGAGGTGGACGAGGTGGCCCCATCATAGTCCGTGTGGTGCTATGAGTCCTGGACTCTGATCGTGATGATGTCCTCGATGACCTCATCCCGACAGGCTCCGCAATATGGGCCGACAGCGGTAACCTCTGCCCCTCTGGCACCATATGGTGGTATAGTGTCTGATAGAATGTGACCTGGGCAATAGCCCATGCTAGATCCCGAGTGCTCGCCCCTCCGCTCCATGCTCTAAGGCATGCTACCTCATCTTTGAGCTGTGTGGCCTCCTCTCGGTGTCGTGCAGCCTCATCCTATAGAGTCTGCACCTCTGCCTGGAGACGGACAGTCTTCGCCCGGAGAGTAGCCATCTCACTACTCTCTCCTATGTCCACACCCTTGCCCTTATCGGGCGATGGTGGTCTCTCTCTCCATGGAGAAGGGGGTCTCTCCTCCCTCCTCTCCCACTATCATGGCCTCTGCTGAGCCTATGGTCTCCTCTGCTCTCTCCCACCGTGACCCTGTGCCACCTCAATGGCCGCTTGGCATCGCCTCCCCATCCGATGCACAACTATGTGAATCGGACCCTGAGCCCTCGTCATCCGAGGAGGGCGGATGCCTATGTACCAGGCATCATAGCCATCGGCTACCCCTACATCATCCCCATCCACTGGCTGAATGGGGGCATCATCTATGTCTGGACCCCAGAAGCGCTGCATATCTGGAGCCCCGCTAACTATAGTGTTATCCCGGACAGTCCGAGAAAACTCGTAGTCTCTGAGGGATGGGATCCCCTGTTATAGACCGAACTGCCTCAAAACTCGGTCATAGCGGTGGAGCTCCACCTCTCCCCTCTCCATCCTTAGCCAACAGACTCGCCTGACGTGAGCCAGCTCTTGTCCATCCTCGGCCCACCCTGGATGATCTCTCCAAGGCCTCCAGGTGATCTGGTCGGAGACAAGGTCGTCAAGTAGTCTTCAAGACATTGGTAGATCTATCCGTCGTTGTGACCCTCTTCGGAGCCACCAGTAGAAAGCTCGGGGCCTCTCCCCATCAATCCCTATCAGTGGGAGCCCTACCGGCCTCCGCACCGTGATGTGCTCCCTAGCACCAAACCTGTAGTAGAGATGTCATAACCAGACATCGGTCGCCCTTGTATACGACCCCATGTAGGATCCTATACAATCGGCATAGTACAAAGCTCCCCCAAGCAAACCTGTATCCATGGTCTCTCATGTCGTAGACCACATCTATCAGTAGCCATGGTACTCTGCATCCACTATGATGGCATAACAGTAGACCACCTACAACCCTAGCCAAAACATGTGTCAGTCTAGATGCCCCAGGCATCTGCCGTAGAGATTCGATGTTCACTCCGCCCTTCTCTAGGGTGAAGCTCGGATCTCCGCATAGTCGCATCATCGCGTGGCCCTGATTGGCCATGGGAGTGATTAGCCATCCTTGTATGGGGATCCTCAAAATCCTCCATACATCCTCCAGTGTGGGAGTCATCTCCCTTATCGATAACCAAAAATAGGAAGAACCCGGATACCACCTCTCTGCTAGGGTTGTCAATAGCCCCATATCTGTAGAAACCTGTGGCATCTCTGCCACATGCTGCAAGCCAACCTGAGCTAGCTGATCTCGCTCTGCCTGAGATAGAGTGGCCAAGTCATCCCTCAACCCGTCGTATTTCCATTCTCTACTCTTTAGTAATCCTCTCTACAACATAAACAACAAAACAATAAAAATCATTAATAAAACAATCATTAATAATGCAAGTAAAGCAAGTTCAATTTAATAAATGATGATATCGTCCACTATTGGATGATATCGTCCCAAATATTCATCTCAATTTTGCCAGTCGAAATCGTCCCCTTTTTGATGAAATCGTCCCCATTTCATCGATTTCGCCTCTGGATGAAATCGGCGATATCGAGACGATTTCGATGAAATCGAGACGATTTCGTCTCGATGACGTCGACGGCCCAAAAATGGCCGTGATGCTAAAAAATTATCAAAATTTAATCTAAAAAGCATGAAATTCAAAATTCAAGCCTTCTAAACTAAGTTTAGACCCTTACCCGTAGCCCGCGTCGGACCTCTGTCGATCTGTGCGCTGTCTCGACCATCTTGTCTGCAGAGCTCCAGAAACCAGAAAATAAAAAAATGAACAGTAAAAATGAATTAGGGTTTTTCCCTATTTTTCTTAATTTTATTCAAAAACAATTAGCAACAAATTTAATTTTGGCTTTTCTGCATTTTTACCTCAAACGTTCGATTTGGGTAAAAACACGGAGGGGGCATCATAGTAAGCTGTCGTACGATTCGACCAAGAATCGTCGCCTAAAAATGGGAATAAATTTTTGCTTTCTCGTAGATCGAGAAGAACTCATCTTTAACGCATTTTCCTCAAAAAATTTGCTAAAGAGGGGGCAAAATGTAGCACCCTAAAATTGGTGCAGTAAAACTTAGCAAATAATTAAAATTACATTAGTAATAATTCAAATTCAAATTTTAACCCCAAAACCGCTCCCAAACCGCCTACTGCCCGTTTCCTCATTTTTCGTGCCATTTTTAGAGTTTGTTTTGTCCGTTTGATGATATCGTCGCCGATCAGACGATATCGCCTCAGATCGGATGATTTCGTCTGGAGAAGAACGTCCAGACGATCTCGTCCCAAACTGATTTGTGCATAGTTAGCTTCTGTTTCAACGGCGTCTCTAATCCGGGCAGAAGCGTGTCTGCGTCGTTAGAGACCTCCCCCATTGGAGATCTTCCAAATTAGGATGATCTCCAACCTCCTAACCTCCCTCCTAAGCCTATTTAACCTTAGGACCCCCTCTTGGCATTCCCCCTGGCTGAAATTCCCTGTAACACGAATTCTACATGCCTTAGACTATCTTAAACCACCATTTGCATTTGTATTTTTCCAAGTTTGTTTGCGGGAACTTCATTGTTTTTCAGTCGGAGCAAGCTCAGATCGTCATAGACGATCCTGTTCAATTCGAGACGATTTCGTACCAATCCGAGATGATTTCGACTACGATCAACATTAGGGGCAATCAGTGCCCGAGGTTTGCGTTTTCTCACTTTGTTTGTTGATTTATCCTGCATTTAGTTAAATTTGTTATTATTCCTTATTGTTCTGCATCTTGGAGTTCACCCATATAGCTTAAGTGCACAATGAAGTCATAATTTGTCATTAGAACGTCATAATCTACTTGAATTTTTATTTGTGATTATCACCTTAGCATCTATGTTGCCATTTTACACCATTTCTCTCTGTTAGAATAGTTGCATTTCTGGTATTTTGTATCTATTTCTCTGTTTGCAGGTCTCTGACGAATTCGTTAGATCTCGGATGATCCCGTCAGATCTCAGACGATCCTGTCAAATTCCAGACGATCTGGACTGCTTCAAAAATTAGAACCTTCATCAGACATCCGGATCAGGTATGGTTCTTTAATCTAGCTTATTCTTTCTATTTTCTGTCCAAATCTATTTTTTGTATTTATTTAATTTGCATTTTCATAATAGAACACTTAGATTCATCTGGCCAAACCTAGGACTTGGATGTTTAAAGATAAAACTGAACACATTAAACACATTCCCAACCTAGGCGTGGAAATTGCCACTAAACGTTTCCTGGTGAACCCCACCATCCATCGAAAAATCACCTTAATACCCCTCCCCCGAGAGGCGGGACCTTCAAAGGGCCTCTCAGTCCGAGGTACCATCCCATCCTTTTCCCATCCCCCTTCGGGCGCGGATCCTTTAGCCTGAAGGTAAGGGTGCAAAAATTTTGGAACGATACAGGTTGATCCTAGTCTACCTATTTCTATTTTTCCTTTTTTATTTCTCGTTGTTTAGCTTGTAAAAGGTCTAGGGACCCTTTCAAAACCCCTTATTCAAACTAATAAAAAAATATTAGCTTTAACAACAAGAAATCTAATTTCTATGAAGAACATAAGCTTATAATGAGAGGGGGTGAACAGTATAAGACCACTTTTTACTTTCTTTCCAAATCAATATCAATTAATGTCCTTAATTATAATAACCAAATATAGTAGTGTGCATTAATAACTCAGATAACAATAGTAAGCAAGAGCACAAGTTACCATACATAATTGAGACACAAGATTTAACGTGGTTCCCCCAATGTGGGGTACTCCATAAGATAATATCCTTATAATATTTCACACAGAAATAAGGATCCTTATCCAATACAATGATTTATTTTATCTGCTCAAAGCTAGACAATAACAAGCTCACACAGAACTTGTCCAAATATGCATAACAAGATCACACAAAACTTGTCAAAACATGCTCAAAAACCTCACATAGAACTTGTACAAATCTGCTCAACAAGCTCACACAAAACTTACCCAAAACTGCTCAACAAGCTCACACAAAATTGTCCAAATATGATCAAAAAGATCACACAAAACTTGCTCAAATCTGCTCCAACAAGCTCACTAAGAACTTGTCCAAATCTGCTCTAGCAAGCTCACCAAGAACTTGCTCAAATTTGCTCCAACAAGCTCACTAAGAACCTCATCAAAATTTGTCCCAAATATGTCCACAAATCTGTCTAAAACTGTCCATAAATCTATCCCAAAATCTGTCCACAAAGCCTTCTCAAAGGCTCAATCAATCATACACAAACTGCCACAAATATGTCCAGTAATCTATCCCAAAGACCTTCTCAAAGGATCAATCAATCATACACAAACTACCACAAATATGTCCAGTAATCTATCCCAAAGACCTTCTCAAAGGCTCAATCAATCATGCTCAAGTAGTACTCAAATCTCATCCATAAATCTATGAAGGCAAGACTCAAATATGAACTCAACAATGAATGGCAATGC
The DNA here is from genome assembly GCA_028583015.1 of Wollemia nobilis. Lineage (NCBI taxonomy): Eukaryota > Viridiplantae > Streptophyta > Pinopsida > Araucariales > Araucariaceae > Wollemia > Wollemia nobilis. The sequence goes on from JAQPPZ010002274.1 coordinate 2,072,417, forward strand.
ACTCTACAATGGATGACAATAATGATCCACTATGATCTCAACTCAACTCAACTTAAATCAATCTCAACTCAAGTCAACTCATAGAAGCATAAAGAGAATTGTTAGAGACTCAATATGTTCTAAGCTCAATCTCAACTCAAATCAAAATTATAGAATAGTTTATTTCATGGGACTTGAACAATCACCTCACACAATCACTTGACTAGGCTCAATAAACTTAACTCAACCAATCACCACAAGGGACACTCTTTCTCACAAAACCCTAGTTCAAGCATGTATCAACCAACTCAAATATTTCCAACAATGCTCAACCACAAATCTCACATAACAATGATACTCTTGTTCTTTTCAAGTTCTTTAAATAACCAATGGCCTTCAACAACTATGCTTATAAAACAAGGTTTAAACACAACTCTCAAACTAGAAAACCTTGAAGCATTCAACCAACCACTTTTGAAAAGGAAACCACAATCAATCCTTTTCACTCCAATGATATTTCAAAAATCAACCACCATAAACAATCAATAGGAGAATGTGCCCATACATTTTTGATGCCAAGAAGTTGTCCACAAAATCTGTCGCACTAAACACAAATTTCCTTTCCAATCTCAATAAGGGTCAGTAGACTTCAAATAATAATCACAAGATAAAGCATAACTCAATTTACACCTTTTTACTCCAACTTAATAAACACATCCACTAAAGTCCTTTTTAATAAAAACCCTTATCAAAATAATAATAAATAAACCTCTCAAAAATTATTTTATAACAACTCCTTATTTCTCCTAAATCTTAATTCTCAATTTCATAACATCAAATTAAATCAACAACTCATCCACCTTTGAAATAATAATCACAACCCTTATAAAAACAAATTTTAATTAAAAACTTTAATTATTCCTAACCACCTTATAACTCCAACTTAGGGCTTAACAAAATTAATTAGAGCAAAAATGTATTTACCTCCTCAAGGGGATTCGAACCCCCGACTTGCCCACACCGTGAGCACCTTAGCCGCGGCTAAGGTTGCCACATGATATAGTCGCTCGTTCGAAAGGGAAAGGCACAACGTGCCTTAAAACCCTTCCTCCATTTTCGTAAATCAAAAGCGCTTCGAGCGCTTTTCTTCCAATGCATTCCAAACACAGTCAAGGCGATTCGAAACCTTGACGTTTGTGCTACCACACACCTTAGCAAAAAGCCAATTGCCAATGTGCCACTCTACCCATGATGACTTTGGACTTCGACCAACCTTCATTTATTCGTTGCTTTTGCTTTCTAAAAGATTTTCGCACAAGCTCAATTTGGATGCTTAGCCAATGATTATTAACCATGAGCAAGGATCAGTTTATGAACCTTAGGTATCCCCTTTATATAGCCTCATTATTTTTGATGACGTCGGTGGAAATCTTGCATATTTACTTTTAAATTTAAATTTAAATTTCAAATAATTCAAATTTAAACTAAATATTAAAAATTAAATATCTCCATCATCGGGGCACATTTTTCGATGAAACGAAAGGCCAAATTGGGTTTTAAGAAAAACCCAGTTCAAATATTCCATCCATAGTTTTAAATAAAACCTTTTATTTTTCCTGCCTTGGTTTTCACAAAAACCCTGTATTTATCCATTCTTTCCACAATATCATTTGGCCACCAAAACTCAATGTGATCCATGTGACATCAATGACAACATAAAATAACTCAAATTACCAACAATCTCCCCATTTGTCATTTATGGCAACACCTCTAATGCAAAAACCACAAACACTGCAAAAACCATCTCTGAGAATCAAAGTTGCTCCCCCTGACTCAATACTCTCTATGGAGGCTGCTCCCCCTAAATCAATGTTCTCTTTGGAGGTTGTTACCCCTAACTCAATGCTCTCCCTCTTACTCAAATCTCTCCCCATTTGACATCAATGGCAAAAGGGACACCTATGGGCTAAAACATATGACTATTAAGCATAGCCCCCTCACCACCTTCTCTCTTGAGGTGATTAATTTTGGTGTGGGAGTATTTTTACTCCCATCTTACATTGCTTCTTTCCTCTATCAACTTCCTTCCATGTTTTGTTTATATCCTTCTCTTGATCTTCTTGGCTTGAACCTGTTTGACCTTCTTGCCTTGAACTTGTTTGGAATTGAGTCCTACACCATTTTGCAATATGTCCAAAGTAATTGCAGTTAAAAAAAATGATATTTTAGCCTTTGGATGGTGCCCATATCCTGAAATCTTTCTTGAAATAATTTCCATATCCATTCCTTTCTTGAACCCTGTATTGTGAAGTTCTATTTTCATGACCATTATGACCATGACTTCTGAATTGTGTAGCTCTAAAACCAAAACCATGTTGCTCATTTCCTTTGCATTGAGAAGCTCTATGACCAATCTTGTTACATGAGAAGCAATGTCCCTGAAAACCATACCTTCTTCCTTTGATGTTCCTTCTAGCAAAATCAAACTTCTTTGATCCATAGACCCTTTCTTGACCATTATCCTTATGATCATTTTCAACTTGTGCATTGCATCCTTGAACCTTCTTTGTAGTATCTAAATCCTCTTCCTTAGTTTCTTCCTTGCTTTTCTCTTCAAGTATTTCTTTTCCTTTTGAACTTGATTCACCTATCTCAAAACAAGAACCAAAATGAATATTTGGAGCCATAGGAACTTTGGAACTTTCTTCATAACACTTAGGTGCTTCCTTGCTTTCATATTTAATAACTTCCTTTCCTTTTGAGTGTGATTCCCCAAACCTGAAATATGAAACTTTTGGTGCTTTGGAATCTCCCTCTTCTTTCTCTTCATTTGTGTCAAGTAGTAAATTGAAATCCATCTCTATAGCCTTTGAAATACATGTTCCTTCTTAGTGAAAATATCTTGACCTTTTGAGTCATGTGATGGATCAAATTTCTCAAGTAAGGAACATTTCAATTCTTTTATATTATCATTAACCTCTTGTAGTTGCTTATGGATAACATTGAAGTCTTCCTTTAGATCAACTAAGACATTATCCTCTTGTTTAACTTCTTCTATTTGGAGTGAATGTTCTTCTTCTACTTTTTTTATTCCATAGAAAAAACCTTCTTCATATTTACTATCACTAAGATCATTATAATATTATATAGCAAACAAAATCTCAAGATTTATTTGACCATGCTTTTTTCCTTGATGTGTCAAATCATCTTCACTATCACTGAAACCATTGCAATATCCTGATCTATGATCTCTTTGACCACACACAAAGCACTGCTCTCTTTCACCTTCTATTCTTAGGAATAGATTTTCTTACTTTTCATCATATTATTTGTCTCTATCACTATGATATGAGCTATCACTTGCTTCTACAATGTAGTAAGATTTCTTTACCTTACGAAAATTTTTCTTCTTCTCATACCTGTTTTCCTTGCATCTGTCATCTTTGTCATGCTTATGTTTTCCATATTCTTTTCTTCTGTGACTCTATTTGTCATCATCACTATTTTATTCATGTGGACACTTGTACGCATAGTGACCAAGATCACCACACTTGTAGTTCTGACTTTCCTTATATCCCTGAAATTCCTTGAGTCGTTATTCCTTTTGATGAAGTTAGCTTCCTCATCATTATCTGAACCTCTACTTGTTTCTGAAACTTTCCCTTTCTCTTTTTCTAAAGCCTTGAATGTAATATTTTTTATCATAACCTGATGCTTACTTACCCTCATCTCATAAGTTGTGAGAGTTCCTTGCAATTCTTATATTGTTAGCTTGTTGATATCCATTGTTTCTTCTATTGCTGAAACCTTTGCATCATATTTCATGGGAAGTGATCTCTGAGTAACTTATGATTCTTTCATCTCAAAACCTAGGCCTCTCATGGTGTTATTAATCTCATCAACTCGAAGTAAAAAATTTGCAATATATTTAGAATCTTCCATTTTCAATTCCTCAAATATTTTTCTATGAGTTTGTAGTTTTGCCAACTTTACCTTGGAATATCCTTCATAAGTATTTTGCAACTTGGTCCACATATCATTAGCTTAATTACATACCATAACCTTTGCAAAATTTGTCTCTCATAGCCCACTCAAAATACAATTCATTTCTCTTGCATTGATCTCAACCAATTTTATGATAGTCTTATCTACCTCGGGATCACCTTCAACCCTATACTCTTTTTCAACCATTTTCCATACCTCATATCCTTGTGATATCAAGTAGTTCTTCATCCTCATGCTCTAGAAAGCATAATTGTTACCATCAAACAGTGGAGCCTTATTTGTAGATGTTCCATTCTGTGAAGCCGTTTATGTTCTTGTAGAATCTGCCCTCAAGCTGTTAGATTTTTCAAAGGAACCCGTTCTGATGCCAATTGAAGAACACAAGCTTATACTGAAAAAATGGGATGAACAATATAAGACCACTTTTTACTTTATTTCCAAACCAATATCAATTAATGTCCTTAATTGCAATAACCAAATATAGCAGTGTGCATTAATAACTCAAATAGCAATAGTAAGCAAGAGCACAAGTCACCATACACAATTGAGACACAAGATTTAATGTGGTTCCCCCAATGTGGGGTACTCCACAAGATAATATCCTTATAATATTTCACACAAAAATAAGTATCCTTATCCAATACATTAATTTTTTTGATCTGCTCAAAGCTAGGCAATAACAAACTCACACAAAACTTGTCCAAATTTGCATAACAAGCTCACATAGAAATTGTTCAAAATTGCTCAACAAGTTGACACAGAACTTGTCCAAATCTTCTCAACAAACTCACACAAAACTTGTCCAAAACTGCTCAACAAGCTCACACAGAACTTGTCCAAATCTGCTCAACAAGCTCACATAGAACTTGCTCAAATTTGCTCCAACAAGCTCACTAAGAACTTGTCCAAATCTGCTCTAGCAAGCTCACCAAGAACTTGCTCAAATCTGCTCCAACAAGCTCACTAATAACCTCATCAAAATCTATCCCAAATATGTCCATAAATCCTTCTAAAACTATCCACAAATCTATCCCAAAAACTATCCATAAAGCCTTCTCAAAGGCTCAATCAATCATACACAAACTACCACAAATTTTTCTATTAATTTATCCCAAAGGCCATCTCAAAGGCTCAATCAATCATGCTCAAGTAGTACTCAAATATCATCCACAAATCTATGAAGGTAAGACTAAAATATGAACTCAAAAATGAATGGCAATGCACTCTACAATGGATGACAACAATGATCCACTATGATCTCAACTCAACTCAACTCAAATAAATCTCAACTCAAGTCAAATCATAGAAGCATAAAGAGAATTGTTAGAGACTCAATATGTTCTAAGCTCAATCTCAACTCAAATCAAAATTATAGAATAGTTTATTCCATGAGACTTGAACAATCACCTCACACAATCACTTGACTAGGCTCAATCAACTCAACTCAACCAATCACCACAAGGGGCACTCTATCTCAAAAAACCCTAGTCCAAGCATGTATCAACCAACTCAAATATTTTCAAAAATGCTCAACTACAAATCTCACATAACAATGATACTCATGTTATTTTCAAGTTCTTTACATAACCAATGGGCTTCAACAACTATGCTTATAAAATAAGGTTTAAACACAACTCTCAAACCAAAAAACCTTGAAGCATTCAACCAACCACTTTCGAAAAGGAAACCACAATCAATCCTTTTCACTCCAATGATATTTCAGAAATCAACCACCATAAACAATCAATAGGAGAATGTAACAATACCTTTTTGATGCCAAGAAGTTGTCCACAAAATCTACCGCACTAAACACAAATTTCCTTTCCAATCTCAATAAGGGTTAGTGGACTTCAAATAATAATCACAAGATAAAGCATAACTCAATTTACACCTTTTTACTCCAACTTAATAAACACATCCACCAAAGTCCTTTTTAATAAAAACCCTTATCAAAATAATAATCAATAAACCTCTTAGAAATTATTTTATAACAACTCCTTATTTCTCCTAAATCTTAATTCTCAATTTCATGAACATCAAATTAAATCAACAACTCATCCACCTTTGAAATAATAATCACAACCCTTATAAAAATAAAGTTTATTTAAAAACTTTAATTATTCCTAACCACCTTATAACTCCAACTTAGGGCTTAACAAAATTAATTAGAGCAAAAACGTATTTACCTCCTCAAGGGGATTCAAATACTCGACTTGCCCACACCACGAGCGCCTTAGCTGCGGCTAAGGTTGCCACACGAGCTAGCCGCTCATTCAAAAGGGAAAGGCACAACGTTCCTTAAAACCTTTCCTTTCTGTAAATCAAAAGTGCTTCGAGCGCTTTTCTTCCAATGCCTTTTGAACGCATTCAAGGTGATTCAAAACCTTGAAGTTTGTGCTGCCATACACCTTAGTGAAAATCCAACTGCCAATGTGCCACTCTACCCACGATGACTTTGGAATTTGACCAACCTTCGTTTATTCACTGCTTCTGCTTTCTAAAAGATTTTCTCATGAGCTCAATTTGGATGCTTAGCCAACGATTATTAATCATGAGCAAGGATCAGTTTATGAACCTTAGGTATCCCATTTATATATCCTCCTTATTATTTTCGATGACGTCGTCGGAAATCTCACATATTTAATTTTAAATAATTAAAATTAAAATTAAATATTAAAAATTAAATATCTCCATCACCGGGGCACCTTTTTCGATGAAACGAAAGGCCAACTTGGGTTTTAAGAAAAACCCAATTTAAATATGCCATCCATGGTTTTAAATAAAACCTTTTATTTTTCTTGCCTTGGTTTTCACAAAAACCCTATATTTATCCATGCTTTCCAAAATATCATTTTGCCACCAAAACTCAATGTGATCCATGTGACATCAATGACAACATAAAATAACTCAAATTGCCAACATTCTATACATATTTCTACATGTTAATTATAAATATTATTTACTATTTTATAATTATATTTTATTTAGTATAGTACTTTTGTAAGGTGAAGTTTGTATTCCTCGTCACCTTCAAACTTTGGGCTTCACTTTTTATAATTTAGACTTTGGACTCTGAACATTTGTTTATTATGATAAAGAATGATTTTGGAAAGAGTCTTGGTCCCTTGTAGAAAAAAATTTCCCTCTATGTCTATCAACTAGTGGTTGCCCTCTTTACATGGTGGCAAACACTCTAGAAGCTATGGAATAGACTTTTCCTACACATTTCTTTTGTACAAAATGTGAAACAAAGTCATGCAAGCACTGCCTGCAAAAAAATTCGTATAGACAAGCTCATTGAAAAAATTTCTCAATCTAGTTCAACTTCATTCTACTAGGCTCTAACTAATTAACATGAGCCTTCTTTCTTGGTCTATTTTTCCATGCTACCTCCCTTTTTTTAGCATAATTTTCCAATACTTCTCTTGAATTTTATTAGTTCTTCCCCTCTATAACATATATTCACTCTATGGATTGCTTAACTATTACTTGAGATATTTCTTGGTGAATGATTTCTTTTATTGGCTCTAGGAGATTTTCTTGTCACACTATTAGCTTATTTGTTTTGATGTCTTTATTTGCTATTTTATCACAACCACTTTGTTCTTTTCTTAGTAAACATATGAGAATTTGCAATGGGAAAAAATTGAACTTAGGTGTGAAAATTCACTTACGATTGACTAGATATTCTAGCCTAGTTCTACTTTCTCATGGAGAATCTTAATTATAAGCATGAAATCATCTTCCATCTCATTTTTTGAATATTGAGGGACACTGCTTACTTTAGTCCCTAAATAATTGCCCTTGCTTTTACCACATTATTGGTAGTTGATCCATAGTTTTTTTAGTATGATAGTAAGGATTTATCTGATGAATCTCTAATGACCTCTCCACCCCTTACTTTCCCTAAATTCCTTTTGGTATCCCCATAAAATTTTAATTTTATCCATCCCTTATTTGGAGGATTCTATTTGTAGTTTCTTCTCAAATTAAAATTGTCTTTATCCTATTTTTTATGTAGTTTATGCATGTCAAGTCCTCTCTCTCACTATAGCCATGATAAGATTAAATTTTCTTTAATAAGAAAATTTCTTGTTCTTGAATATTCTATTATTCCTTTCCAACCATAAGAGTTCCTAGAGCTTCATGTTTTCCTCTCTGGTTATCTATCCCTTCTATTGGATCTAGATGTCTCTACTCTACCAAGGCAAGACCCAAGAAGTGTTGTTCTCTTTTAAAAATAAATTCCATACTTCATGAGCATAAATGCACTTTAGGAGTAGATGATCAATATCCTCTTCACTTATCTGACATAAGGGGCATCTTCTTGGACCATGGAATCCTCTTTTTCTAAGATTATTCCAAGTAAGAATTATATTCTAAAGTGCTAACTAGATAAATATTCTAATATGAGAGACATAAGGTTTTTTATAGATTGAGTTCCAAGGAAAGGAATCTACTTCTTCTAAATGCAATGTATCATAACCACTCTTGAATATATAGTTTCCTTTTAGTGTGAGAGGCCATAAGGAAGATTCCACCTCCTAATAGGAAAGGATATGGTAGATATTCTAATGTTATCTAATATAGTATTTTCAATCTTTAAATTCTCATCCATCCAATCATATTTTATCTATATCCAACAAGGCTTGTTATATTTAGTTAAGGAGATATAATCCTTTATCCAAACCCCCCATCTATCAATCAAAATTAATTTTATTTTTTGCAAGCCTTGATGATAAACCAACGGAATATTAAAAATCCATCTATCATATCAAACATTGTGATTTCTATTCTTATTCAATTTATATATTAACTCTTTTCTTAGTAGAAGACTGCATTCTATCATTTGATTTCATATGGCTAAGCTAAGAGGGTATTCATAGTCCTCAACAATAGCTAGATTTGGTTTATCTTTTAAGTATTTATTTTTTGATAGTAGCAGCCATGGTATGTTACTACACTTCAAAAAATATTACACAACTTTAGCCCCTAATGCCATGTTAAAATTGTTTTTTTTTCTCATACTTAGACCACCACTTATTTTATCATGAAAAACTTTATCCCAACTAATTAATGAAAGCATTTTTTATCTTCAGTTCCTATCCATAGGAAATTATTCTAGATAAATTCAATGATATTTGTAATCTTCACTGGAATTTTGAGAAGAGTCATAAAATAGATTGGGGTAAACTATAAATATTTTTTTAACAGTAAGGCTTTACTTGCTTATGAGAGAATATTTCCTTTCTAGCCTACTAATATAGACTAGATTCTATCAATAAAAGCATTCCACATGATTTTCTTTATTTACCACTAAAAAGAGGTATTCCCATATATGTTTCTGGCATCTATTCTATATTGCATCATGATATCCTTTATTTTATTTTATTTTAATGGAGGAATATTCAAGAAATAGATCTTACTTTTTTCATAAATGATAATTTATTCAAAGAGTTTTCATACTTGGATAAAATTCTTCTGAATGCCTTGGCTTCATTGATTGAGACAACTCCAAAAAGAATAGTGTCATCCATAAATTTTTGGTGAGTTAAAGTATGCAGAGAAGATATTGCTTTTAGCCCTACAATATTCCCTATTTCTTGTTCACTCTTGATGCTTCTACTTAGAGCTTCTACCATCATAATGAATAGGGCTAGGGAGATGGGATCTCCTTGTCTTAGACCACAAGAAGACTCAAAATAGCCTACTAGAACCCCATTGACTAGAACAAATAACTTTAGAGTGGAGATACAATTCATAATAGTCTTACACCATCTATCCAAGAAACCTAGTTTCTTCGTCACTTTGTGCAAGAAAAACCATGATACTTTGTCATACACCTTACTAATATCCAATTTGATGATCATTCTAGCCCTTTACTTTTATCCATCGAATGGATGAGCTCATGAGTCAAAGTGATGCCATTTATGATTTGTATCCCTTTAACAAAGGCGTGCTTTTATTTTGAAATGATAATATGGAGAATCTTACATAGTCTATTTGCTAAGACCTTTGTACACTTTAAAAATCCTTGAAGTGTCTAGAATTTTTCTTTTTCTTTAGGCACATATTTTTTTTTTAGATGATATTTAGTGGTTTTGGTTGGATTTATTACCCAAATTTTGGAATCGATAATGTCTAAATATTCCCATAGATAAGTTTGGATTTGTCTAAATAATTTTTTTTATAAGGTAACAATGGACTTGACCACACAAAATTTCCCATAAAGTAAGTTTAGGCTCATCTAAACAAATTACTATATAGATAGCATATATTTATAATGAAATTAATTCGTTGTTTGTGAATGAGAGAGTGAGGTAGATATGGAGTATTTATTAATATAAATGACAACAGGTTTAAATTTTTACTCATACTTATGTATTAGACCATTTGAGATTGTTAGATATCATGGAGGTGAAGGGAGTAGCCATCAATCTAAAAGGCCAACATAAACTAATTAAATTAGGATGATGTGTGTAAAAAAATAATTTAATTTATTATTGATAAAATTTAATTGGTTAAGGATATTTAAATTATTATTATTTTACCATGCGTAGCTAGTGTTCCTTTTTAATAAATCAAAATATATTTTAGTGAACTTCATAATATCTCTACAACACATTTTTTTCTTTAATTCTATTTTAATGATAACTAATATTTTATTAAGGGAAATTTTATAATTATATATTTTTATTCATCTAGGATGGGTACCATGTCTGGTATTAGAGCCTCATTAAAATGCTTGGGCTTAATTACATAAACCATTGATAACTAAATTAATTTTTAGATGTTGTTTTCCTTGCTTTAAAAACATAAATTAGGGCAATATTCATTTTGAAGAAAATATTAAGTAGATTCAGGGTTATGCATAAGGGGTTGGACTCGAAATGTACTTGTAAAAAAATGGTGAATCCTAATCTAAATCAAGGCAAATCCTAATCAAATCAAATCAATCATATCCACGCCAAAATTTAGGGCATTTGAAGCCCTAAAAAGTAAGGTAATATTTGGGGCATATTTTGACCTATTAAATCATCTTATAACTTCATAAAATCACCACCATTAGATCATACTTACAAAAAGCTTTCCAACAAGTACAAATATGCCTATTTTTGGATATATATTGTGGCAAATTGACCCTAAGAAAAAATTGATCTCGAAAATTTTAGGCGAATGGGCTAACATTGAGGGTCCTCATATTCACCAATTTTCAATTTTGGAAATCCTAATATTCACCCAATTTGTGAATATTCGCCACTATGCATAACCCCTGAGTAGGTTATGCTCTAGATAATAATATTTTCTTGATTTAATGCATTAATATTATTTAGTATTTTTGAATGTGTGGTCTATTATGTATGGAGCTAAGTAATTATACTTTATGCCCTAATCTATTGCTTCCATAATTGTAATTGTTTGGTATAATGACTTAGTATGATCTAAAAAATATTGAAAGGAACTTCAAATTGATATTTGGATATGATCCATTAATGCAATATTTGAAATAGTAAAATGCCTTTATACAAATATAAACATGCCCTAGAAGATACAAATAGTCTAATAAATTTAGTTTTATTGGAATTAACAACATTTTATAGGAACAAATAGAAGTAATCTATCCACAAAAATCTTAGATAAAATCATAAATTTAAAAAAAAGAGGAAAAGAGACAAAGATTCGGGGTTACCATAGATACCATAAACAATCATTGTATTATCCATAGATAATATTTATAACACTTTTATTAATTAAATTAAGGAGTGGTGGTGGGTAATTAAATTGAGTGGTAGGGGTTTTTTATACCAATATCAAAAACCCCAAATACATAAAATATCTTAACCTTAAGCCAACATAATAAGAAATGATTTAAGATTAATTACAAGTTTATAAGGTGGGTTTAATCATAACAAGGTTAATCATGGCCCATAGGGATTATATAATAAACTATTACGATAAATTTAATACTTTGTAAAATAAATTCCCTTAGGCCTATCCAATATTATATCATACAATGTTGGCCTTGGTCATGAACCATATTACACTTTCAACACCCACTCATAATCTAAACTGAGGGGCTATGGATAGAAAATATTAGTAATAATAATATCTTACCCCATAACGGATACTCTTGTTGGTCTTCACATGTTGAGGTAGACTCATTTAGATCCTAACTGATCATCTAATATCGACTACTACAAAAATAATTCTTGCATAAAAGCCTCCTTAGGCTAGCCTATAGTCATCACTATCACTATTAGACCTCTCATATACGTCCAAAAAATACTTCTGATAGAACTTCAAATGAAGAAGAGAAGTTAAGATCACCACCTCCTTTAAAAATAAGCTCCTTCAATCTTTTATAGCTACATAAGGTATGACTTGAAGAAACAACTTTTCAACCTGTAGTATACATCACCCTATTTATTAATTTTTTCTTATCCTTGGGCTACTTGATTTTAGTCATAAAATAGAAGAGTTATTTTTAAGAATACTTGGACAAAAATTAGAAGTAATATCACATGAAATATTACATCTTCATGAATAGGCTAAATCAATCACCCAAAGGAAAAGGAGGGATTGACTAAAGCATATCCTAATGCTTTTCTTGTAAGCCTCCAAAAGAATCAAAATCTACTACAATTATCATAAATCCATCTATATCTCCTAAAATATTAGGTCAAATATTTTGATTACATATAAAATGATAATTCTACCATTTCAAAATAGGGCACAAGTATTTGAGGATTATTCTACATAATTTTACCCCTAACTTAGGAACAGGTCTATAAACTAATATCACTAATGTCTAAAGCTCAAAAATCGTGTGATTTAAAAAGTAGACTCAAAATGCTTCTATATGCAAAAGTTGACCTCCAAAATATTTTTCCTTATAATCTTCAAAAATTGAAAATTAATCCACCAAACCTTAAAAAAATTTGTTGAATTATAGCTTACCACATGTCATATGTTGATTTGTTAGTGGCCACCACTCATCCTACACTACCTAGGAACCATAGAGTGTTGGAGGTATTACATTATTTGGTACCTTGCAATATTAATGCAAGGACCTTGTAAATAGTTTAGTCTAGGGTTTTTTTAATAATTGAATCTATAGTGTTTCATGTTATTAAGTGTGAGTTACGTGTCATGTAAATAAGTGTGGATTTATGTGTGTGAAATGTCATGTTTATAATTGAGGAGTTATGAAATATGTACAATCATGAAAGTCTTTCTCTTTATATAAATATGTGAGAAATTTGAAGAGTTAGATCTCCCATGAGTATGAGGAGATGAAAAGTTTATGTAAGTGTAAAGGTCAAGAGTCATGTGAATATGAAGAGTCTCATGTATGTATATATTGAAGATAAAGCTTTGTAATATGTAATTGAATAAGCATTGCATTCATACATTGCTTAAAGTAGATGTTTATCAATGATATCTTATAAGATTTATATTCATTGTTGTGGATTGATTCATTGTTATTATTAAGATATTGTTTGATCCTATGAGATTGATTAACCTATGAGAATAGTAGTGGATTGCTAACAATGGTTTTAGAGCTATATTAGCCTGATTTGATTTGATATTAGCTATAAATATTCATACATGCTAGAGGAGGAGTTATTATTCATGCTAACAATGGTAAAACTAACGAGGTTGTTAAAGTGAAGTCAAATACCTCTGAAGGTATCAGGGAAACCCAATATCGAGGCTAAATTGAAGGTAATTAGAGGAGTTGATAAATTTGGCAACAATGATGGTGAAGAAGGAAAATGAGCTAAAGTTGTACTTGAAGCTTCATAGGATCATGAATCCTTAAAGGTTGATGAAGTTGGCCAAATCAAATCAAAATAAGAAACTTTTGATTGTGTTAGAGGACATGAGGGTGTGTGGATATATAGATCATAGAAAATCCTATGCAGACTATGCAGTTCATGTGGACCATAGGATGGATGTGAGGAAGAAAAAAGGATATTCAAAGTGACAAGGATTATAAAGGAAAGTGAGTGTGTTGAGATTCCAAAAGTGAGAGGAAGGAACACAAAGAATGCATAACATTCATGTTGTAACATCCATGCAAAATACATAATATCGAGGGAATAGAAGATTTAGAATTATTTTCAAAAATGTATAAATTCATGCTATCACACTGTAGTTGGAAGATTCGAGTGAAAAGGCACCATATAAGGTAGATTTTTCAATTTTCCTCAATGATTGTGTTTTATAAGGTGGAAAATTGATTTATCAAAAGATTAAGAGGCATTTATAAAGTTGGAATTGAAATATTGAATGAAAGAAATTATTATCAATGAAATAAAAATTGGAGTTATAAGGTGCATAATTAATGTTTAAAGGAAAATTTGATATTTGAATAATTTGAAAGAAGAAGAAATAATATTGGGAGTTATAAGAAGAATTTAATAAATATTTGAGAAGATTATTAATTGAAGGAAAACATTGAATAAAAAGAATTAAAATTGAAAGAATTATTTGAAGGAAAATAAATTGAAGAAAGAAGAAAAATGAAGAATAAATATTGAAGAAGAATGTTTGAAGGGAGTTATAAGAAGATAATTTATTAAAGAAGAAGAAGGTTATTAATTTGTTAAAAATAATTATAATTTTTGGAGTTAAAAGGATTTCAACAACAAAGGGAATTAATAATCATTTTGTTATTTTATTTCAACAAGAAAATGAGAAACTAAATTAAAAAAAAACAAAATTGAAAAATTATATGATAAAAAAATAGAAGACAATTATTGGTACATTGATTTAGGGGCAAGTAGACATATGATTGGAAAACAAACAATGGTTTAGCTCTTTCTAAGGAAAATATGAGAACTAAATTGCAATTACAAATAATAAAATACATAAATTGAAAGGAGGGAGTGTACCAGTAAACTTATCTGATGGAAAATGCATGATTAAAAATGTATTATATGTACCACTACTGATCAGACTAATCATGCACTTAGACAAAAGGCTGATAGACAAGCACAATTAGACCAATTATGGCTAGATAAGCAATGCTTAGATAAGCATTACTAGTTGAATCAGTAGAGATTGGAACAACATAGGTTGCACCAACAATGACTATATCAAGAATGATTATAGAAAGCCTTGCATGAGATGGTTCCTACACCTAGTACCCATAGGCAGCAGACCCATAAAAGGTTCCTTGCTCACCACCAGAACCTACCGCTTAGGCCAAATCAGAACCATCCACCTCGTGCACCTATCCATCCCCATAGGTCCACACAACATCTACCCTACAACCAACAACAAGGGTATGATACCTATGAGGATTTGCAATCAAAGTACCAAGAGCAAGGGTATCCTGGGACACCTTATGAGGACATGGTTGATGATCACATTCAACCTCCATGTTCCAATAAAAGTCTTTCTCACCCCCTCCTCGAAGAAAAATGCAGGAAGATGATACTATATCATCTGGATTTTATTGGAAATTTGAGTGTGTTGGTTGTCATTGATGTCAAAGGTAAATGTGCAATGAAAGCAAGGAAAGACCATGAGTTCTAAGTATATGAATAAAAGTTTGAAGGAAGATTGAAGGCCAAGTTTAAGACCATGGTTAAGGGCTCAAAGGAGATTTAAAAGATTTAAATTATTTAAATTAAAGATTTAAATAATTTAAATATTTTAATTTAAGTTACTCTTTATAAAGTTTTTGAATATTATGGGCCATAAAATTGTTTTGAAAGCATTATCCAAGCAATGCGCTGACATCCTTATTTAAAGGGCCAATATTATATAAAAAGGAACTCAAAGGTTTGAAACTATATGATTTTTTATTACTATGCTTTCGGAGAAAACATAAATCGACGACGCAGCAGAGGTGCGATTGTGTTTTAGAGCGATTCGATACCAATAGAGTTATGCTTCGATTCGTAACTACGAGTGCATTGTGGAAAATATGTCGAACAACACTTTTGTTGCATATGAAAAAAATAAGGAAGAATAAACAACGCGCTTGTCAAAGCTAAGCAAGGAGATTGATGAGCGATTCAAATTTGAAATCAAAGGTGTTATCAGTTAATCAAATCACAGTAGCGAATATCCCAAACATTTCTGATGAGAACGTGATTCGACGACGTGGTAGCGAGTAAGGTTTATGCAAACTTCAGTTGGTTTAAAACAAGAAAAATAAATCAGTTATTTACCCCTTTCGATCTCATACGATAGTGTAGAGATATAACGGTTTTTGCAAGTTATATCTCCACACAAGCGAATAGCACAAGTAGTCGTGGATAGCTTTGACATGTTAGAGGTCAAAACCCATCCATGCTCAACAATATTTTATCAAAAGGTATGAAGATAACTATTCGTTTTTGTAATTAAATTTTTGAAAAGAAAGTTAAGATTTAGGGGAGTTATAGGGGTTTTATTTTGGGGAAATTATATAAGGGAGATATAAGGCATTATATTGAATTTTGTTTTGTTTTTTGTAATTAAATTTTTGAAAAGAAAGTTAAGGTTTAGGGGGAGTTATAGGGGGTTTTATTTTGGGGAAATTTTTTAAGGGAGATATAAGGCATTATATTGAATTTTGGTTTATGAAAATAAAAAGGGGATACATTTTCTTTAAGTAGAAAGGTATGAAAATAACTATTCGTTTTTTGTAATTAAAATTTTGAAAATAAAGTTAAGGTTTAGGGGAGTCATAGGGGTTTTATTTTGGAGAAATTTTATAAGGGAGATAAAAGGCATTATATTGAATTTTGTTTTATGAAAATTAAAAGGGGATATATTTTCTTTAAGTAGGAGTGATAAGGTGTAAGTGGTTTATTTAAATTGTAAATCCTTGGTTTGGTTATTAAAATGGTTTGAAAGGTATTTTATGTTAGAAGGAGATAAAAGGTGTAAAAGGTAATGCTATTGTTTGTAAATTCTTGTTTTATAAAAGGAGGAAATTGTTGAGAGAAGTTTGTTGAGGTCTGAATGCATTGTCTTTAAGAACAAAAGAAGAGTCTTAGAACATTATTTTCAGAATTCTTTGAAGCATATTGTTGAGGAAATATTTATGTGGAGGTTTTGAGATAGACTATTGTTATCTAACCTTTAAGTGGCACAAAAGGATTTGATTGTAAGTAAGAAAAGTTTTGAAGACATATCTCCATCAAAGCAAAAAGATATGGGCACATCATCCTTTGTTTGAAGTGTTTGTTGGATTGAATGTTGTGAAACATAAGGTGGAGTGAAAATGATTGTTTGATAAGCATTGTTGGAAATATTTGAGTGAGTTCTATATGCTTCATGATTGAATGTTTAGAGAACATTTGAGATAGATATTGGGAATTATTTGAGTTAGGGTTTGAGACCTACATTGTGCTCTTTGTTTGAAGAAGTATGAAAACACTTGTTTAGGATTTTTGAGCAAGTTGTGTTTCATTGATTGAATGATTGAGTGAAAATTCTTGAGCATTGGTTTTGAGTGATATTGAAAGTGAATGTGCAAACATTAGAAATCAGATTTGTGAAAGTGACAAACTTAATGATTGAGTAGAACATATTGAGTTTTTGATAGAGTACATCATTCTCTATATGTTCTAGAGGTTAAAAAATTCTAAATAGAATATGTCTAAATTAATTAAAGTTAAAGGAATTACTTTGAAGATTAGATAAAACATTTGATAGCATTGTGAGGAATATTTGAGATTGGTTAAGCATATTTTGTAAGTTTTTTGAGCATGTGTTAGAGTAGGTTTGAGCATATGCTAGAGCATATTTGAGTAAGTTTTTGTGAATACTTGAGAGCAGATTGAGCAAGTTATTGAGAGGACTTGAAGGTAAATTTGAGCAAGTCTTGGTGAAGACTTGAGAGCAGATTGAGCAAGTTCTTGAGAGGACTTGAAGGCAGATTTGAGCAAGTCTTTAAGGAGAATTGAGGATAGATTTGAGAAAGATTTTGTGAAAGCTTGAGGATAGATTTGAGCAAGTCTTGTGAAGATTTGAGATAGCATTAAGAGCAGAGTTGATTGATTTATTTGTTCAAGCTTTGTGTTAAGATTTGGGGTAGATCTGAGCAGATTTTATTGATTATTTGTGTTAAGGCTTGAGGAAAAATTTGAGACAAAGGTTAGTGGATATTTGTGAGCAGATCTATAAATAGAGTTAGAGCATATTTGTACTAGACTTGGAATAGAGTTTGGTACAGATTTGAGACAAAGCTAAGAGCTAGCTTTGGAGGTGACATAGTAAAGAGGACAACAGTCTTCAGTGGATAGAGATCCATTAGCTAGGGTAGTGAGAACAATAATATTCTATGGAGAGAGATCCACAAGCCAAAGCAGTGGGGGCAAAAATATCCTAGAATATCACCAACTAGAGCAGAGGGGAAAGAGTTCTTCTATAGATAGAGTTACACAAACCAGAGCTGAGGGGAAAGAGTTCTCCTATGGAGTGTGATCTGTAAACCAGCTAGAAAGATAAAATTATTCTGTGGAGAGAGATCCATGAAATAGTTGAGGAGATAGATATCTCTTAGATCAAGTTCCACGAACTACAGAAAAGGGAAAGGAGTTCTCCTATGGAGATAGATCCACAAATCAGAGCATAGGGGTTTGGTATCTCCTTTGGATAGAAGTCCATAAACATTGTAATAGGTAATTGATTCCCAAGAATATTTGTTGAGAAAATTTAGTAGAAATATTTTTTTCATGGAGTAGCCCACATTGGGTGAACCATGTTAAATTGGTGTCTTTATTGTGTGTGATGATTTGTGCATTGCTTTGATTACTTCTATTGTTATTACCATTGATAATATTGGATAATATTGTTTGGGAAAGAAAAGTGAAAGTTGACCTTATATTGTTGACCTCTCTCTCAGTATAAGCTTGTGTTCTTCAATTGGTATAAGAGTGGGTTCCTTCAGGGAAGCCTAACAACTTGAAGGAAGATCTACAAGAACACATGGGTAGGAAATGCAAAAGAAGAACCATGAGACCTAAGAAATAAGGAACACACATTGCTATGATGGGAGAAGAACTTGATCCCTTTCTCAATAGGATTTTTATTAAGATAAGGGAAGAAGAAAAATCTATGAGATGTGTTGAGTGTGGTAAGCTTGGTCACATGGCACTTTATTGTCCATAAAATGGGTATGATACCAGTAAATAGGAAAATAAAGTTGTTTTTGATCTAAGAGGAGAAGTGGAAACATGATGAAGTGAAAAATTAAGTAGTAGAAAAGAAGATAACTATGCAAAAAGGAATAACAAGGAATCAAGAATACTCAAATGTTTAAATTGTGGTAAATTTGGTCATATTGAAGATCATTCTTCAAAAACTAGGTATAGTAGCAGTGAAGAAGAATATTTTGGCTATGGTAACCTTGGCCACAATATAGCTTATTGTAATAAGTTCAGTAGCAGTGAAGATGAAAAAGAAAATAGGGGTAGTCAAATCAAATATTCAAAGGCAATTATACTTTAATAGAAGAAAAATAAGATGCTCCTGTTGAAGTAGCAAGCAGTGCTTCAAGTGACTGTGATGAAAGTCTCCCAGATATTGAAGAGTATGAACATGCTCTTGAAGACCTAGAAGAAGAGGAAGATCTAGAAATAGAAAAATAGGAAGCCACAACTAAGGAACTTGTTGAGTTGAAAAGAGAGAACTCAAGATTGAAAGCCTAAGTACAAGAGGACATTGAAACAAAGGCAAAATTTCTACAAGATATTACTAATATTAAGATTAAGGTTGAAGAGGCAAGGAAAATTGAAGAAGGTATGACTAAAAAATTAACAACAAAAGATCTAGAGTGTGAAATATTAGAACATGAAATAGTTTCATTAAGGAAGTGAAAGATGCAAATGATAAGTTACACAGGTTTGAGAAAAGTTCAAATACCTTGGATAAGATGACCGATGCACAAAGATCTTCATCTATCAAGAAAAGACTTGGTTGTGGAGAAGGGCAAGGGAAAAAAGAAGAAGGGTCAAGCTCGAGCTCAAAAGAAGAAAAAACATCAAAAGAAGTGATTGAACAAGAACCTAAAACTTATGCTAATGTGTTGAAGGGTAATAATATAAAAAAGGAAGAAAACAATGCACCATCAAGGGCCAAATATCATCACAAGACAAGCGAAGAAAAGACTAAGAGACCAGCAGATCCCAGGTAAGATTTCTTCAAAGGACGTTGCTTCTCATATAACAGGTTTGGTCACAAGGCTATGCAGTGTAGGACACATGAAAAGAAGGAATATGACTTCACTAAGAGAAATTTCAAAAACGGGTATCTTTTTCAAGGGTGTTGCTACTCTTGTAATAACTTTTGTCATAAAGCAATTCATTGCAAGATTCATGACAGGAATGGGTATGGCTTTACCAGAAGGAACTTCAAGATATTTGCACCTTATAGGAACCACAACATTAAGTGTTATAAGTGCAATAATATTGGGCATATGGCCAAGTGGTGTAGAAAAAAATTTCTAGGGACAAGAAAGAACAGGGATATTCAAAATAATTAGAAGGATCATTTGATAAAGAAGGTGGACAAAGAAAAATAGCATTGTATGCTGGGAGTAGAAATACTCCCACCCCAAAATTAATCACCTCAAGGAGAGGAGGTGGGGAGGGGGCTGAGCTAAGAGTCTTATATTTAGTCCCAAAGGAGTCCCTTTTCCATTGATGTCAAAGTGGGAGAGATATGAGTTAGGGGGAGAGCATTCAGTTAGGAGGAGCAGTTTCTCAGGGGGAGCAGTTTGGTATCCAATACTCTAAAAGAATATTTTTTAGTAAGGGTTGACATCAATGACAAAGGGGAATATTATTGGAAATTTGAGCATGTTGGTTGTCATTGATGTCAAAGGTGCATAGTCATTGATGTCAAAGGTTAATGTGCTATGAAATCAAGGTAAGACCATTGTTGGAAATTTGAGCAAGTTTTGTTGTCATTGATGTCAAGAGATTGTTGTTTCAGTTTCGTCATCATTAATGTCATCAGGTGGTTTTTCCAAAAGGCAAGGAAGGTTTTAAAAGGAATAGGATATAATATTTATTTTTAATATTATATGCCTAAAGAGGCCTAAAAGGTTGAAGACCCAAGGAAGGAGAAGCAGGTTTAAAATAAAAATAATATTATAATATTTAATATTATAATATTTTGAGCAAAAGGATGAGGTGAAGAAAACGAGGTCCAAGGAATTATTAAAAATAATTTATCCTTGAAAAGACCCATTGAGCAGTTTGCAAAGGATTTAATTTAATTTATTTAAATTAAAATATTTTAACCTATAGGTTAAAATTTTAATTTAAATAACTATGGGTGCCAAAGTTAAAAGGTTAAAAATTAAATTTATAATTTGAATTTTAAAATTCGAATTTGGGCCGACGTCAAGTGCAAAAGGACAAGGTGTATTTAAAGGGGAAACAATTTTTATTTTCCCCATCCATGCATTCGAATACTAAGGTTATGCTAACAATTCGTGCGTTGCTTTGATGTGTTAGAAGAGGATTTCACAATTTTAAAAATGTTGAAGGGCAGACATTGGTATAAATGCATGTGGCATGACCAAAGTGTTTCATAATATTGGGTAGCACAATTGGTGGCCAAGGGTTTGTTAAGTCATTCGTAGGGTAGAGGTTGGGGTTTCAAATCCCCACGCGATCATTTTGAGAAGGAGGAAGTTTTTTTTTTCATTCACCAAATTTATGGAGGCAATAAGAGGGTGTGCACAATTTTAGGTGCTTGTGTGGGCATGTGGCCCAACGACTACCTAGCCTTTGGCTAGAGCACCACAGTGGTAGTTGGTCATGGGTTCAAAGTGCAGCCAAGGCGTGCGCTATTGTTTTTGCAATGTGGGCCAAAGGTGTATAAGGTAAGCATTATTTTTTATTTAATTTTTTAATTGTGCCAAGGTTTGGGAAGCGCATACGTTATAAAGGCCACGTGATATTTTAGATAGCACCTTGGGTGAAAGATAGGGAGTCATAAGGTTATTTGGAATATTTTATATTATTTTGTGCTTAGAAAAATAAATAAAGGTTGGAGTAATAAGGGTTAAATAAGGAATTAATTTTTATAGGTTGAATATTATTTTTGGGAGTTTATAAGGTGTTTATAAAGGAACTTGGTCTTCTATGCATTGAATAGTTTGGAGTTAATAAAGGAAATTGATTTGTATGTGTTGAGTGATATTTTGAGAAGTTTGGAGATAATAAGGTGTACTTGAGACTTGTTAATTTTTGTAATGGTGAATTAATTTTTGAGGAGAATATTTGTGGAGATTTTGAGATAGGTTGTTTCTATCTAACCTTGAAATTGGAAAAGAGGATTTGATTGTGATTAAGATAGGTTTTGAAGATATATCTCCATCAAAACAAAAGGTATGGGCACATCTTCCTTATGAGTGAAATATTGTTGGATTGAATGTTGTGAAATGCAAAGTTGGAGTGAAAAGGATTGTTTGATAAGCATTGTTGGAAATGTTTGAGTGAGTTTTCATGTGCATGATTTGTGGATGTTGAAAGACCATGAGTATCATTGTTATGTGAGATTGAGAACTATCTTGAACTAGGGTTTGTGAAAGATCATGAGTATCATTGTTATGTGAGATTGAGAACTATCTTGAACTAGGGTTTGTGAAAGATCATGAGTATCATTGTTATGTGAAATTGAGAACTATCTTGAGCTAGGGTTTGTGAAAGAACATGAGTATCATTGTTATGTGAATTTGGAATCATCTTGAGTCAAGGTTTGAGTTCCATAGTGTGAGTTGTTGGAAGTATAGTGAAACACTTGGTTAGGGTTTGTAAGCAAGTTGTGTTTCATTGAGTGGATGGTTGAGTGAAGTTGATTGAGCATTATTGATTGAAAGTATTGGAGTGATAGTTCAAGTTTTGTGAAACAAATTATTCTTTATTTCTGAATTGATTTGAAAGAGAGTTTGAAAGTGATTGAGTGTTTTGTGAGTGTGAAACATATTGAGTCTCTAATCATTATCTATATGTTTCTATGGTTAAACAAGATTCTAAGTGAAACTTGTTTGTGGTATTGAAGAGGTTTTCTGAAAGAGATTAAGTTGAGTTTTGTATGCAAGTTTTACAATTTATTTGAATAAGCTTTTGTGAAAGCTAGTGGATAGATTTGAGTAAGTCCTAGAGGGGACTTAAGGATAGAGTTGAGTAAGCTTTTGTGAAAGCTTAAGGACAGATTTGTGTGAGATTTTGTGAAAGCTTACAAGAATATTTGAGGTAAGTCTTGGTGAAGACTTGTTGAGAAGATTGGACAAGTTCTAGGGAGGACTTGTTGAGATAGATTTGAGGTAAGTCTTGGTGAAGACTTGTTGAGTAGATTGGACAAGTTCTAGGGAGGACTTGTTGAGCAGATTTGAGGTAAGTCTTGGTGAAGACTTGTTGAGAAGATTGGACAAGTTCTAGGGAGGACTTGTTGGACAGATTTGAGGTAAGTCTTGGTGAAGACTTTGAGCATATTGAGCAAGTTCTAGAGAGACTAAGAAACGAGAATAAAGTTCTTGAGAGAACTTGTGGACATATTTGAGGTAAGTCTTTGAGAAGACTTGAGAGCAGAGTTGATTGATTGATTTGTTCAAGCTTTGAGTTAAGGCTTGGGGCAGATCTAAGCAGAGTTGATTTGTGATTGGATCAAGATTTGTGTTAAGGCTTGAGGATAGATTTGAGGATAGATTTTTGGTGTATATTTGAGGGTAGATTTATGCCAGACCAAAGATAGACTTGAGATATTTGTGCTAGACCAAGGATAGTGTTTAGTGTAGATTTGAGATAGATATTGAGTAGAGCTGAGAGTAAGCTTTGGAGGTGATAGAGTAGAGGATAATAGTCTCTAGTGGATAGAGATCCATTAGCTAGGGTAGTGAGGATAGAGGTATTCTAAGTGAGGATAGAGGTCTTCAATGGAGAGAGATCCACAAGCCAATGTAGTGGAGGTAGTAGTCTTCTAGAAGATCACCAACCAGAGCAGAGGAGAAGGAGTTCTCCTATGGATAGAGATCCATGAACCAACAAAGGAGAAAGAGTTCTCCTATGGATAGAGATCCATAAAATTGATTAGGGGATTGGTGTCTCCTTTGGATAGAGGTCCATAAATATTGTAATAGGGAAGGATTCCCAAGAGATTTGTTGAGAAAATTTTAGTGAAATATTTTCTCCGTGGAGTAGCCCACATTGGGTGAACCATGTTAAATTGGTGTCTCTATTGTGTGTGATGATTTGTGCATTGATTTGATTACTATTATTGATATTGCCATTGATATATTGGATAATATTGTTTTGAAAAGAAAAGTAAAAGTTGGTCTTATACTGTTCACCCCCCTCTCAGTATAAGCTTGTGTTCTTCAATTGGTATCAGAGTGGGTTCCTTCGAAAGAGTTTAACAGCTTGAAGGAAAATCTTACAGGAACACAGATGGATTCTTAGAGTGGATCTTTAGGAAATAAGGCACCATTGTTTGATGGGAACAATTATGCATTTTGGAGTGTGAGAATGAATATTTACCTAATGGCACAAGGAAATGATATATGGCAAGCAGTTGAGGATGGGTACACACCACCAACTACTCCACCTATAGATAAATATGGTAAGCTCCTACAACTGAATAATTCAAAGGTAATGAATGGAATCTTAAATGGTTTACGTGAAACAGAGTTTGTAAAAGTTATGCATTGCACATCAACAAAAGAGATTTGGGATAAGTTGAAAAATATATATGAGGGAGACAAAAAGGTCAAGATGGCAAAATTGCAAAATCACAAGAAAATATTTGAAGACCTAAAGATGAAGGATGAGGAAGATATTGCTACATACTTACTTCATGTGGATGAGGTTGTTAACTCCATGCAAGGACTTGGGTTTAAAGTTGAAGAAACAGATGTTTGTCAAAATATTTTAAGGTCACTCCCTAAGAGGTATAGTGAAAAGGTTTCAGCCATAGAAGAATCAAAAGATATTGAAACTTTGACAAGGGATGAGTTACATGGAACTCTCACAGACTTTTGAGATGAGAATAAAAGAGGAGACTATCCCCTAGATAGAGAACCTTCAAAGTTACAAAGAAGACAAAGGATAAGAAGTCAGATTCAAGTAATGAGTTATCCAGTGATGAAGAAGCAAACTATGGCAGAAGGAACAAGGACACAAGAAAGTATAAAGGTACAAAAATAGTTAAGTGTTTCAATTATGGTAAATATGGTCACTATGCATCTGATTGTCTAGAATATGGAAGTAGCAATGATGAAGAGAAACAGGATCATAAGAATAGGGAAACAGGAAAATACAGGTATCAAAAGAAAAGTAGGGATGGACAAGGCAAGCAAGGAAAGAAGTTTTTCCAAAGGCATAAGAAGAGTTTTTATGTAGATAAGATAGGCAAGAGTTCAAGTGATAGTGATGGAAGGTCCTCAGATAATGAAGAAGAAGAAATTATATTTCTGACAATAGAAAAAGAAGATGTTAAGAAAAGGTAAAAGGGCACCAATAATTCTCAAGTGTTTTAGGTGTGGTAACTTTGGTCATCTTGAAGATCATTGTACAAGGAATGGGTTCAGTTTTAGTGAAGATGAATATGAAGATGCTCTTGAAGGTCTAGAAGAAGAAAGTCTTCTTATGGAAATAGAAGAAGAAGGAAGTGCTTCTATTGAAGATAAATTAGAAAAGGAATGAAGATGATCTTAAAGACAAAGGAATAGAAGCAGATTCAGAGGAAGGAGAAGTTGATCTTGAGGGTGAGCTTATTTATGCTCTTAAGGAATTAAGGAAGGTAAGAAAGCAGAACTCAAAACTCAAGCTTCAATTTCAAGAATGTGATGAAGAGAAAGGAAAGCTTATAGAAGATCTAACCAACTCAATAGCTAAGACAAGGAGATTTAAAGAGAAGTTAGAGGTAAAGGTTTTAGAATGTGAAATATTAGAGCATGAGGTAGCTTCACTAAGGAAGGAAGTAAAAGAGTCTAAAGACAAGCTACACAAGTTTGGGAGAAGCTCAAAGACCTTGGATAAGATTATCAAGGTACAAAGATCTTCATCAAACAAAAGAGGACTTGGTTTTGAAGAGGAACATAGAGAACAAGGAGAGGAGTCAATCTCAAGCTCCAAAGAAGAAGAAGAGAGTGTAAGAGAAAGTGAGACTTCTGAGGATAAGTTGGAAAATAGAAAGTTCAACAAGGAAAGGAACAATGCACAAATAAGGAACAGATGGAATAGGAAACATCACAGGGAAGAAGAGACTAAGAGACCAATGGGGTCAAGGCAAGGTTTCTTCAATGGATGTTGCTTCTCATGTCACAGGTTTGGTCACAAGGCTACGCAGTGTAGGACACATGAAAGATAGGGATATGGTTTCACCAATAGAAATTTTAGAAATGGGCATCTCTTTCAAGGGTATTGCTACTCTTGTAATCAGTTTGGTCATAAGGCAGTAAATTGCAGGGTTCATGATAAGAATGGATATGGCTTCACCAGGAGGAACTTCAAGATATTTGCACCTTCAAGGAACCACAACATTAAGTGTTATAAGTGCAATAATGTTGGGCATATGGCTAAGTGGTGTAGAGCAGAATTTCTAGAGACAAGCAGGAACAAGAACATTCAGAGGAATCAGAAGGATCAGTTGAGGAAGAAGGTGGACAAAGGAAAAGATCAGTGTATGCTAGGAGTAGAGATACTCCCACCCCAAAATTAACCACCTCAAAGAGAGGAGGTGGGGAGGGGGCTGAGCTAAGAGTCTTATATTTAGCCCCAAGCCCCAAAGGTGGCCCTTTGCCATTGATGTCAAAGGGGAGAGATTTGAGTTAGGGGGAGAGCATTCAGTCAGGAGGAGCAGTTTCTCAGGGAAAGTAGAACTAAAAAAGGTAAAATAAATGGTTAAAGGAAAAAGGGTTGCCATCAATGACAAAGGGGGAGATTGTTGGAAATTTGAGCAAGTTTTGTTGTCATTGATGTCAAGAGATTGTTGTTTCAGTTTCATCATCATTAATGTCATCAGGTGGTTTTTCCAAAAGGCAAGGAAGGTTTTAAAAGGAATAGGATATAATATTTATTTTTAATATTATATGCCTAAAGAGGCCTAAAAGGTTGAAGACCCAAGGAAGGAGAAGCAGGTTTAAATAAAATAATAATATTATAATATTTAATATTATAATATTTTGGCAAAAGGATGAGGTGAAGAAAATGAGGTCCAAGGAATTATTAAAAATAATTTATCCTTGAAAAGACCCATTGAGCAATTTGCAAAGGATTTAATTTAATTTATTTAAATTAAAATATTTTAACCTAAAGGTTAAAATTTTAATTTAAATAAATATAGGTGCAAAAGTTAAAAGGTTAAAAATTAAATTTATAATTCAAATTTCTAAATTCAAATTTGGGCCGATGTCAAGTGCAAAAGGACAAGGTGTATTTAAAGGGGAATTAATTTTTATTTTCCCCATCCATGCATTCAAATACTAAGGTTTATGCTAAAAATTGTGCACTACTTTGTTGTGTTAGAAGAAGAGGTTTTCATGATTTTAAAAATGTTGAAGGAAGACATTGGTATAAGTGCATGTGGCGCAGCCAAAGCGTTTCATAACACTGGGTAGCACAAATGGTGGCCAAGGGTGTGTTAAGTCACTCACAGGGTAGAGGTTGGGGTTTCAAATCCCCATGTGATCATTTTGAGAAGGAGGAAGTTTTGTTTTTTCTGTTAGGGTGTGCATGAGTTTAGGTGCTTGTGTGGGTGTGTGGTCCAATGGCTACCTAGCCTTTGGCTAGAGCACAATGGTGGTAGTTGGTCATGGGTTCGAAGCGTAGCCAAGGTGTGCGCTATTGATTTTGGAATGTGGGCCAAAGGTGTATAAGGTAAGCTATTATTTTTATTTATTTTTAATTGCACCAAGGTTTGGGAAGTGCATACATTATAAAGGCCACATGATATTTTAAATAGCACCTTGGGTGAAAGATAGGTTATTCATAAGGTTATTTGAAATATTTTATATTTTTGTGCTTAGAAAAATAAATAAAGGTTGGAGTTATAAGGGTTAAATAAGGAATTAGTTTTTATAGGTTGAATATTATTTTTGGAGTTTATAAGGTGTTTATAAAGGAACTTGGTCTTCTATGTATTGAATAGTTTAGAGTTAATAAAGAAAATTGATTTTTATGTGTTGAGTGATATTTTGAGAAGTTTGGAGATAATAAGGTGTACTTGAGACTTGATAATTTTTGTATGGTGAATTAATTTTTGAGGAGAATATTTGTGGAGATTTTGAGATAGGTTGTTGCTATCTAACCTTGAAATTGGCAAAGAGGATTTGATTGTGATTAAGATAGGTTTTGAAGACATATCTCCATAAAAACAAAAGGTATGGGCACATCTTCCTTGTGAGTGAAATATTGTTGGATTGAATGTTGTGAAATGCAAAGTTGGAGTGAAAAGGATTGTTTGATAAGCATTGTTGGAAATGTTTGAGTGAGTTTTCATGTGCATGATTTGTGGATGTTGAAAGACCATGAGTATCATTGTTATGTGAAATTGAGAACTATCTTGAACTAGGGTTTGTGAAAGATCATGAGTATCATTGTTATGTGAAATTGAGAACTATCTTGAACTAGGGTTTGTGAAAGATCATGAGTATCATTGTTATGTGAAGTTGAGAACTATCTTGAACTAGGGTTTGTGAAAGAACATGAGTATCATTGTTATGTGAAATTAGAAATCATCTTGAGTCAAGGTTTGAGTTCCATAGTGTGAGTTATTGGAAGTATAGTGAAACACTTGGTTAGGGTTTGTAAGCAAGTTGTGTTTCATTGAGTGGATGGTTGAGTGAAGTTGGTTGAGAATTATTGATTGAAAGTATTGGAGTGATAGTTCAAGTTTTGTGAAACAAATTATACTTTATTTATGAATTGATTTGAAAGAGAGTTTGAAAGTGATAGAGTGTTTTGTGAGTGTGAAACATATTGAGTCTCTAATCATTCTCTATATGTTTCTATGGTTAAACAAGATTCTGAGTGAAACTTGTTTGTGTGATTGAAGAGGTTTTCTGAAAGAGATTAAGTTGAGTTTTGTATGCAAGTTTTGCAATTGATTTGAATAAGCTTTTGTGAAAGCTTGTGGATAGATTTGAGTAAGTCCTAGAGGGGACTTAAGGACAGAGTTGAGTAAGCTTTTGTGAAAGCTTAAGGATAGATTTGTGTGAGATTTTGTGAAATCTTACAAGTAGATTTGAGATAAGTCTTGGTGAAGACTTGTTGAGCAGATTGGACAAGTTCTAGGGAGGACTTGTTGAGCAGATTTGAGGTAAGTCTTGGTGAAGACTTGTTGAGCAGATTGGACAAGTTCTAGGGAGGACTTGTTGAGAATATTTGA
This sequence comes from Wollemia nobilis, assembly GCA_028583015.1. Classification (NCBI taxonomy): domain Eukaryota; kingdom Viridiplantae; phylum Streptophyta; class Pinopsida; order Araucariales; family Araucariaceae; genus Wollemia; species Wollemia nobilis. The sequence goes on from JAQPPZ010002274.1 coordinate 2,101,745, forward strand.
GGTAAGTCTTGGTGAAGACTTGTTGAGTAGATTAGACAAGTTCTAGAGAGGACTTGTTGAGATTTGAGGTAAGTCTTAGTGAAGACTTGTTGAGAATTGGACAAGTTCTAGAGAGGACTTTTTGAGCAGATTTAAGACTTGAGAGAGATTGAGCAAGTTCTTGAGAGGACTTGTGGATAGATTTGAGGTAAGTCTTTGAGAAGACTTGAGAGCAGAGTTGATTGATTGATTTGTTCAAGCTTTGAGTTAAGGCTTGGAGCAGATATAGCAGAGTTGATTTGTGATTGGATCAAGCTTTGTGTTAAGGCTTGAGGATAGATTTGAGGATAGATTTTGGTGTAGATTTGTGCTAGACCAGATAGAGCATATTTGTGCTAGACCTAAGGATAATGTTTAGTGCAAATTTGAGATAGATATTGAGTAGAGCTGAGAGTAAGATTTGGAGGTGATAGAGTAGAGGATAGTAGTCTCTAGTGGATAGAGATCCATTAGCTAGGGTAGTGAGGACAGAGGTCTTCTGAGTGAGGATAAAGGTCTTCAATGGAGAGAGATCCACAAGCCAGTGTAGTGGAGGCAGTAGTCTTCTAGAGGATCACCAACCAGAGCAGAGGAGAAGGAGTTCTCCTATGGATAGAGATCCATGAACCAGCAAAGGGAAAGAGTTCTCCTATGGATAGAGATCCATGAACTTGATTAGGGGATTGGTGTCTCCTTTGGATAGAGGTCCATAAACATTGTAATAGGGAAGGATTCCCAAGAGATTTGTTGAGAAAATTTTAGTGAAATATTTTCTCCGTGGAGTAGCCCACATTGGGTGAACCACGTTAAATTGGTGTCTCTATTGTGTGTGATGATTTGTGCATTGCTTTGATTACTACTATTGATATTGCCATTGATATATTGGATAATATTGTTTGAGAAAGAAAAGTAAAAAGTGGTCTTATACTTGTTCACCCCCTCTCAGTATAAGCTTGTGTTCTTCAACCATGAGTTTGAAGTATATGAATAAATGGTTTGAAGAAATATTGAAGACAAAGTTTAAGACCCTAGTTAAGGGCTCAAAAGAGATTTAAAAGATTTAAATTATTTAATATTTAAATTATTTAAATTAAATATTTAAATAATTTAAGATTTAAATATTTAAATATTTTAATTTAAGTTAATCTATAAAGTTTTTGAATATTATGGGCCATAAAATTATTTTGAAAGCATTATCCAAGCAATGCATCGACGTCCTTATTTAAAGGGCCAATTGTATATAAAAAGGAACTCAAATGTTTGAAACTATATGATTTGTGATTACTATGCTTTTGGAGAAAACATAAATCGACGATGCAACAGAGGTGTGATTGTGTTTTGGAGTGATTCGGGAACAATAGAGTTATGCTTCGATTCATAACTGCGAGCGCACTGTGGAAAATATGTCGAGCAACACTTTATTGGTGGTTGTGCATATAAAAAAAGGAGGATGAATAAACAACACACTTATCGAAGCTAAGCAAGGAGATTGATGAGCATTTCAAATTCAAAATCAAAGGTGTTATCAATTAATCAAATCACAGCAATGAATATCCTGAACATTTCTTATGAGCACATGATTTGATGATGCAGTAGTGAGGAAGGTCTATCCAATATTTGGAAGGTTAAAAACAAGGAAAATAAATTATTGATTTGCCCCTTTCGATCTCGTCCGACAACGTGGAGGATATGATTGTTAGTTGATGTGAAGGCTCTACGAATAGAGAGGTCTTAAGGTTAAATCGTTGCGGTGCAAAGTTTTTTGATGCTCAAGAGAGAACGATGATATTATAAGGGTTTTTTCTTGTTATGTATCCACACAAGTGGATAACACAAGTGGTCGCAGATAGCTTTGAAATGCTAGAGTTTGGAGGGTCAAAACCCATCCGCGCTCAACAATATCTTGTGAAAATGTATGAAAATAACTATTCCTTTTTGTAATTAAATTTTTAAAAAGAAAATTAAGGTTAAAGGGAGTTATAAGGGTTTTATTTTGGGTAATTTTTATAAGGGAGATATAAGGCATTATATTGAATTTTGTTTTATGAAAATAAAAAAGGGGATATATTTTCTTTAAGTAAGAGTGATAAGGTGTAAATGGTTTATTTAAATTATAAATTTCTGGTTTGGATATTAAAATGGTTTAAAAGGTATTTTATGTTAGAGGGAGATAAAAGGTGTAAAAAGTGATGTTATTGTTTGTAAATTCTTGTTTTATAAAAGGAGGAAATTGTTGAGAGAATTTTGTTGAGGTCTGAATGCATTGTCCTTAAGAACAAAAGAAGATTCCTAGAACATTATTTTAGGTTCTACACCTACATTGTGCTCTTTGTTTGAAGAAGTATGAAAACACTTGTTTAGGGTTTGTGAGCAAGTTGTGTTCCATTGATTGAATGATTGAGTGAAACTTATTGAGCATTGGTTTTGATCGATATTGAAAGTGAATGTGCAAAAATTATAAATCATATATGTGAAAGCAATAAACTTAATGATTGAGTAGAACATATTGAGTTTTTGATAGAGTACATAATTTTGTATATGTTCCAGAGGTTAAACGAATTCTGAATAGAATATGTCTAAATTACTTCAAGTTAAAGGAATTACTTTTAAGATTAGACAAAGAATTTGATAGCATTGTGAGGAAGATTTGAGATTGATTGAGCATATTCTATGAGCTATTTTGAGCATGTGTTAGAGCAGGTTTGAGCATATTCTAAAGCATATTTGAGCAAGTCTTTGTGAAGACTTGAGAGCAGATTGAGCAAGTTCTTGAGAGGACTTGAAGGTATATTTGAGCAAGTCTTGGTGAAGACTTGAGAGTAAATTGAGCAAGTTCTTGAGAGGACTTGAAGGTATATTTGAGCAAGTATTTAAGGAGACTTGATGACAAAGTTGAGCAAGATTTTATGAAATCTTGAGGATAGATTTGATCAAATCTTGTGAAGACTTGATATAGCATTAAGAGTAGAGTTGATTGATTTATTTTTTCAAGATTTTTGTTAAGGCTTGGGGTAGTTCTGAGTAGATTTTATTCATGATTTGATCAATATTTGTATTAAGGATTAAGGATAGATTTGAGATAAAGGTTAGTGGATATTTGTGATAAAATCTATGAACAGAGTTAGAGCATATTTGTACTAGACTTGGGATAGAGTTTGGTATAAATTTGAGATAGAGCTGAGAGCAAGCTTTGGAGGTGATAGAGTAAAGAGGATAGTAGTCTCCAATGGATAGAGATCCATTAGCCAGGGTAGTGAGGTCAAAATTTTTCTAGAAGATCACCATCCAAAGCAAAGGGGAAAGAGTTATCTTGTGGATAGAGTTCCACGAACCAAAAAAATGGAAAAGAGTTCTCCTATGGAGTGTGATCTGTGAACCAACTAGGAATATAGCTTTCTTCTATGAAGATAAATTCATGGACCAGTTGAAGAGATAAATGTCTCCTGGATAAAGTTCCATGAACTAGAGAAAAAGGGAAAGATTTTTCCTATGGAGAGAGATCCACAAATCAGAGCATAGGGGATTGGTGTCTCCTTTAGATAGAAGTCCATAAACATTGTAATAGGGAATTGATTCCCAAGAATATTTGTTAATAAAATTTAGTAGAAAGGTTTTCTCTGTGGAGTAGCCCACATTGGGTGAACCACATTAAATCTGTGTCTCTATTGTGTGTGACAATTTATGCATTGCTTTGATTACTGCTATTGATATTGTCATTGATAGTATTAGATAATATTGTTTGGGAAAGAAAAGTGAAAGTTGACCTTATACTATTCACCATCCTCTCAGTATAAGCTTATGTTCTTCAGAGCTTACAAGTTGCTTACCGAGCGCATTAAATCATTGGAAAAGTAAGCTTTAGGAATGGGTTATCAAAAACCCACATTGAGCCAAATTTGTAATCAACCACTCCATCCTTCTGTCCCATCTCCTCCATATCCTAAGCATTTTAAAATGCCCAAGCTAGACAAGTTCAAAGGAGATGATGATGCACAGGAGCATGTCACCAATTTTATGAACCTTTGCTTTCAACTCCAGGATGATGATGCCTTGTTACTTAGGACCTTCCTAATAATTCTCTCTGGCCCAGCCCTAGAGTGGTATAACCATCTGCCAAGGCATAGCATCCATAGCTTTGAACAACTTGTGAATGCATTCCTGGAGCGCTTCTCATTTAGCATGAAAAAGAAAGCAACCTTGATTGATTTATACAATCTTCACCAGTTTGATGATGAACCAATCTTGGATTATGGTAATAGGTGGCGAGTGGTTATCTCAAAGTTATCATTTACCTTACCTATAATAGAGCTAACTCATCTATTTACAAGGAGTTGTTCAAAATATATTTCATTGCTGTTACAACTCCAACAATATCAAACATTTGAGGAAGCCCTAGCTCAGGCAAAGGTCATAGAAGAGATCAAGGTTTAGGAAGGGGAGATCAAAATTCGTAAGGAGTGGAACAAGAACCCCAAAGGCAACCATACACAATAGAAGCCATATTTAGTTAATCAAGTTGTCTTGAGTGTTCTAGGGCCTGCAAAGCAAACTCCACCTCAACAAACCAATTATCAGGCCTAGCCTCCTCCTACATAGTATCATAACCAACCTTAGCAGAATCAAGAGCAAAAGCAACAACATTGCCAGCCTTACAATTATACGCCATTGCCTGAATCTTTGGCATCACTTTTTAATTGACTATGCGAGGTAAAGGCCATCAATTTTCTAGAGATTCACCCCTTGGATCCTAATAATCCAAAGCCTAAATGGTATCGAGAGGACCTATACTATCCTTATCATAAATAAAATGGTCATGACATTCAGTCATGTTACTCATTTAAAAATAAAGTACAGGATATGCTTGACAAGAATGAACTTCAAATTGATAATCCTCTCACTACCAATAATCAACAAATGGGTATATTCAAGGATCCACTACCCACACATGAGGTTCAGGTAGATCAACCAAGATAGGTCAATGAAATCCATATAACCCCACCCAATCAAGGATTTATTGGGATGATTAATATTATGACAAGGAACTAGAGGTATCCTAATCAAGTTGCACCACTTGTAGCTCTAACAAATGTTCCTTCCATGTCACAGCCTTTATCATAACAAAATCCTATCCAAGGTCCTCCACCTCACTCGGTGGTGATGATCATAAGTAGACTTACCCAAAGTCTATGAAAAACATCAATACGAACAACATCAACAAGACTCTCCATTTATGAGCTGATACAATAGTCACCACCACACAGAGAAGCTCTAATGGAGATTCTAAAATTAATTGAATTGTAGCCCCAAGATCCCAACTCTTTTTCTAATTTTTTGGGGCATATTCAACATTGCAAGGAGCCTATTATCACATTTCATGATCACAAGATCAAGACAACTCCCACTGAAGGGCCTGATCCTCCACTGCACATCATTGCTAGTGTGAATTAGATTCCTTACAAGTGAGTCTTGATCGATATAGGCTCCTCCATCAATATCATTACAACTACACTACAACATCTCAATCTTCCATCATCACACATTGTAGCATCTACATTCACCCTTCAAGCATTTAACAATGCTTTATGCTCTACCATCGACACAATAGTCCTTCCTATTCAAGTTGGGCTAAAGACTATTCCCATATTGTGCCATGTCTTGGAGGGTGCAATGCAATATAACATATTGCTTGGAAGACCTTGGATGAGAGATATGAAGTGTGTCCCATCCATATTGCACTAGTATCTTAAGTACATCCATGAAGGGCAAGTTCATGTAGTTCATGCAGACCTCGAGCCCTTCAAGTATTGCAATGTGGTGCACCACCTGCAAGAGTCTACCTTACCATCTACACATCTGGACATCCGACCAAATAACCCCATAAAAAGTCTAGCTCCATCACCATAATAAGCCATTGAACCTCCTCCATCTCCACCATCACCATTGGTTTCTCTCAATATCCCTTCTTCATCATCAGATCCTTCAAGCAAGAAAATATTGAAGGTGCCAATCGATGAAATCCCATCATCCATTTCCACCATTTTTGTAGAAGATATTCCAACTCCTATGGATGAGGAAGAATCATATATTTCTATGGATGAGTCATCTCAAGCCACACCCCCATCATCCTCATCCACCCCACCGCAAGTCATGATTCATTTGGCTAATCCTAGACTCACTAAGTATCTCGTGCAAAATATCATATTCACTCCACTCATCAAGTCAGTGCAAGACATGGGTAGGCCTCACTTGCCATCACTACCCATTGGTACCATTGTGCCCTTAGGGTTCTCCTAAACCAAATAAACTTTGTCTATGGGGGTTTTGATGATTCTACAAGTTCATCCCCTATGGAGGATGATGATGATGATCCATTTTCAAGGAATATCAATTATCTATCAAACCCAGATTTCACCCTACAATAATTTTACCACTACCATTGGCACAAGAATGGTCTTGGCCAGTATGAACAAGGTCTTTGGACCCCTTATCAACCATAGTATCAACTCCCCTATGATAGGTCTAGCTTAGGATATATCGGGTGCATACCAGATGATGCCCTAGCAGATGCCCTCCAACACCTTACCATAAGTTTTGGAGAAGAACTTGAGAGGGATGAATACGTTGACCTTGGTTACATTCATTCATTGGGTGATTATTTTCCCATCACAATGGCAGCCATCAAGCCTTCTTATCCTCTCAATGAAGTATCTAGGGAGGAATATGATGAAGAAGCTTTAGAGTATCTATCTCACATCTAAATCAAATAATCATCAACTCCTTCCCCCATAATATACATATATGGATATTTAATGAATAGTATGATGCTAATCAGGCTAAATATAATTAGGCTCTTGAAAGAGATTGGTTTCTGAGGGAGAATGGGAGATGATGTCTATAGATTCAGTTAGCTCAAAGGAAGAGGAATCCTCCCCCGTCGAGCCTATTATGGACCTAGATGAGTTTTATCTTAGGGTGTTTCCTACGCGTCAACCCATCTAGAGGTAGCTACTACCACTAGAAGATCTAATCATCCTTGTTCCACCTAGGCCTCATCCAATCATTCCACCTCCACCTCAGCCACCTTTAGTGCACTTGAGGCCACCCATATTTGATAGGCTCTTTCCACCCATGAATGGAAACCATACTCCATCCATCAATATGGTTTCCATTGATCTGACCATACCACTCCATAATCCCAATGACCCTTCAAAACCTTTGCATCTCAACCATGAGGCCATTGATTTTGATCACACCACATTTCCACCATCACCCTCAGAGTTCTTCCCTTGCGAAGAAATGTTATAACCATTTCATTTCTCCCAAGGGTCATCTGAAGATGTTTGTCAAGCTGAGATCAAACCTGATGACATGATTGATTCTCTAAATCTAGCTAATGATATCCATTTGATCCCTACACCTCATCAACTCGAGGAGGGATCCCACATATCAGTTGAGGATACAATTGATGTGAATATCGACACTAAACCTAAAGTTCCTCATAATATCAAGTTGGGACACAATTTATCCCCATAGGAATAAGCCAATATTATAGCTCTCATAAAAGAGAAGAGATAGGCCTTTGCTTGGTCTTATAAAGAGATGTTAGGTCTCGACCCAAATTTGGTCATGCACAACCTCACGCTCGATCCAAAAATCAAATCGATCAAGCAAAAGCTTAGAAAGATGCATCCAACAATAGAATTAATGGTTAAATATGAATTACAAAAATTATTGGATGTAGGGTTCATTCAACCTATCAATTATCCTGACTAGGTTTCCAACATGGTACCCATAGGAAAACCTGATGGGAGGATTCACATATGCACAGATTTTTGAGATCTTAACAAAGTGACTCCTAAGGATGAATTTCCCCTCCTAAACATCGATGCTCTAGTTGATGCAATTGTAGGTCATGAAATGTTATCCCTCATGGATGGTTTCTCAGGCTACAATCAAATTCAAGTCAATCCCAAAGATCAACCCAAGATAACCTTTACCATGCCTTGGGGGAATTTCTGTTACAAAGTCATGCCATTTGACCTCAAAAATGTTGGTGCAACATATCAATGGGCCATGACATACATATTTCATGATTACATGCACAAAATCCTAGAGGATTACATAGATGATTTACTAGCTAAATCTCTATTTGATCACGAGCATATCGATGTTCTAAGGAAAGTCTTCAATCGCCTCATCAAGCATAACGTTAGACTTAACCCCAAGAAGTGTGTCTTTGAAGTTACATCTAGAAAAATCTTGGGTTTTATAGTCTCAAAATGAGGCATCAAAGTCGATCCCACCAAATTCAAGGTAATACTCGAAATGCTTCCCCCTACCAACCTTAAGCAACTTCATAACTTACAAGGGAAGGTAGCATCTATCCGATGCTTCATAGCACAACTTTTGGATAAATGTCAACCAATGAATCATCTATTACAAAAGGGGGTCCCATTCAATTGGGATGATGAGTGTCAAAAGGCCTTTGATGATATCAAACAATACTTGGTATCACCACTAGTATTAGCTCTACCTCGACCAGGTGTGCCATTTTTACTATACATATCAGCTATCGACTTTGCCTTAGGGACCATGTTGGCCCAAAAGAATGAGGTAAATAAGGAACAAGTTATTTATTACATCAGTCACACCCTAGTTAGCTATGAGCTCAAGTACACATACATTGAGAAGCTTTGCTTAGAAGTGGTATTCACCACCAAGAAGCTATGCCATTACATGCTAAATCAAACAATGTATGTCATGTCTAAAGAAAACCCTTTGTGGTATATGATGAGTCGAACATACCATAATAGTTGTACCACAAAGTGGATCATGTTGTTGATAGAATTTGACCTCAAATTCATAAGTCAAAAATCTATTAAAGGTCAAGTCATTGTTGATCAACTAGTAGAGGCTCCTCTCCAGGATGATAAGCCTCTTACAATCGAGTTGCCTGATGATGCAGTTTTTACATTATTGGACTCGATAAAACCTGAAGAACCTAAAAATAAAGCTAATATGACTCTGTTCTTTGATGGTTCCAAGTGTGAGCAAGGGGGTGGTATGAGAATCATGTTTTTCACACCACAAGGGGCTCCTATACCCCTTTCATTTAAACTTGATTTCTTGTGCACCAACAATAATGCTGAATATGAGGCCCTCCTTTTGGGTCTTCAAGTAGCTATCACCATGAAAATAAAAAAGCTCAATATCTTTGATGATTCCTTGCTCATTGTTAACCAAGTTAAGGAAATCTACCAATGCAAGTGTCCAATCTTGAAATCATACAAAGCCCTTGTGGACAAGCTACTAGCTAAATTGGAATGGTACAACATCGAGGTAGTCCCTCATTCATCTAATCATTTTGTAGATACAATGGCTTCCTTGGGATCCTTAATTCTGCAAAAACCTTCAGATGATATCACAACCATTCATGTCAAAATGCTTTTGCAATCAATGATTTTGCATGAGGCTTCAAAAGATGAAGTTATCCACATGATTCAGATTGAACCATACCAAGAATGGTTCTCTCGCATACATAAATTTTTGAAACATGCTTCTTAGGGGTCTTTGATCCCAAACAGTCCTTTTGATAACAACACAATGATCTATCTTAAGGTTCTCTCCCAATCGGCATTTGTGTGGGATGAATCTCAAAAGGAACAAGTAGTTCATTCAATTGAGACTCAACAGTATCAAGATTGGTTCACCCAACTAAAATATTTCCTAAAGCTTGGTAATATCCCTTCGAGATTGTCACATGTTGTAAAATGAACATTCAAACAAAAAGTGATAAAATATGTCTTGTTAGGAGACATACTGTATCATTGAAGCTACGATGGTCTTCTCCTTCATTGTCTAGAGCCCCATGAATCTGCTTGGGCAATTTTGTAAGCTCATAATGGTACTTGCGATGGCCATTTTAATGACATGGCTATCACTAAGTGCATCCTCTGAATGGGATATTATTGGCCTACCATGGAGAAATATTATTGTGCTTATGTTAAGAAGTGCATGAAATATCAGCATCATGCTAATATTTCGCATGTACCTTCTCAGGCCTTACAACCGATTCATTTGGTATGGCCTTTTTCGCAGTGGGGCTTTGATTTAATTGGGAAAATATCACCCCTATCTTTGGGCCATCACATGTTTATCTTAATGGCCATAGAGTATTTCACCAAGTGGGTGGAAGCCATCCCTCTTACCACTACGATTGGACCCCACATTATGGAGTTCATACTTCATAATATCATATGTCATTTTGGTATTCCATCCAAGATCATCTCGGATAATGGACCCCCATTTAAGAACAAATATGTGCGAGCTTTAACTGCCAAGTATAACATTCAACACAACTTTTCTATACCCTATTATCCACAAGCTAATGGGAAAGTAGAGGTATCAAACAAAATAGTCATTACCATTCTCAAAAAGACTATCAAAGATAATCACAAATATTGGCATCTTCAACTACCTCTTGCATTATGGGCTTATAGAACTAGCATTAGGACATCCACTGGGGCAACTCCTTTCTCGCTAGTATATGGCACTGAGGCTATTATGCCCTTGGAATTGGAAATTCCTTCATTGCGCATATCACTACAAGAGTTCATCGATGATGATATTGCGCGACAAGCTCACCTTGATCAATTGACCCTTCTTGATGAATGATGCATTAATGCTCTCGAGCACCTCCATGTTTATCAAGATCACCTTAAGTAAGCTTATGATATGAAATTCCACCTTAGGGACTTCAAATTTGGGGATCTTGTGCTTAAAGAGAATCAACAGAACTCCAACTTGCTGCCTCACTTGCGAGACAAATTTATGGTAAACTGGTTAGGCCTATTTATCATCACACAGAAGATAGGGCCAGGGACTTATCATTTAGCTTCTCTTGAGGGTGTTGAGGAACCTGAACCTCTCAACATTCTCCACCTATGGGTATTTCATGCATGACACATAATGCATTAAAAAAATCAAAAAAATGAAAACCACAAAAATTATTAAAAAATCACAAAATACAAAAACATTGCATTGCATTCCACCATGCATTTCATATCATTGCATTATTTGCTTACTTGCATTAGGCATGTTCTTTCATTGCATTAGCATTAGGACTAGTTTTTTCTTGCATGCTAGGATCTAGCACCATGCCTGTATATTTGTCATATTTCTTAATCAACCTTTTCCATCATCATCATTTGCACTTTTCCTTGTGATATTTTGACTATTAAGGGGTCCTCGTAAGATAGGGTAGATACTGGATGACCATCAACAATGATGTTTATATGACCACTGACTATTTTACGTACACTTCTTAGTTTTCAAAAGGTCATTAGGAAAACACACACATCACAAAACATCATTACCATCCACATTCCCCTTTTTGAGTAACTATGTTTTTCAACACAATCAATAAGTTGCTATAGGGTGTTCACTAGGGTTTTCGATCATTCAACCATTCCTAGTTTTCTTTTCAGATTTTGTAGAAAGCTATCTTGATTTTTGAAGGTAGGGTCTTTCTTTGATAGTACCTTGTATATCTCAAAATCCCAAACACAAATTCACACATTTAAACCTAATTTTTAACAAGGAAAGATGAAACTACAATGTAGTCCTCACCCCTTAAGCGAAAGGTTTCCCTTGCTCATCCTATTATGTGCATGGTCTAGGATGCTGATAATTGACAAAAGGACAAGCTTCCCCCTACCTAAAGCAATAAAATCCCTTACTCATCCACAAATGAGCAAGTATCCCTAAAAAAAGAGAAAGTGGTTTTCACCACTACAAATAAATCCCCTTTCTCCTCATAAAAAATGAGCAAGTATCCCAAAGAAATCAAAAGAAAAGAAGGGGGTAATGAGCTTGAATCCCTAGAATCCTCAGTTATTCAAAATTCATGGGATGATCTCCATTACAACAATGGGTTGAATGAAACCTGCCTAGAAATGGGGTAGTCTTACGCGTGGTGATATGTCTATCACATTAGTGACCTTATTTTGTATAGACCAATGTCAGCTTGTGGATGAGCTAGCTTTTGGTGGCTTGTATTACCTAGTAGTCTAGTCCAACTACATCCAAAATCAAGATAATGATGACCATAGGGTGATCCTCATTACAGCAATGGGCTCTAAGAGTCATATTGGCAATGGGGTAGTATTATGCATCATAATGAACATCACTATGCACACATAGGATATTGAATATCTTGGTCTTCCTAGCAGATTTTTATATTTTAGAGTCATGTGTAGTCAGTATACATATTTTGACTAGTCAACTAGGGTGTTTGAGTCTCATGAAAACCATGTTGTTTCCCTATAGCATCTTACTGGTCCTCATCCATCATTTACATTTTTATCATCTTACATATGGTTGGCTTTCAAATGTATGACTTTTGTGAAAAGGTTAACATTTTGATTCATGACTTTTATACATTATTTAGGTTGTTTTACATCTTAGATTCATTCATTATGTTTTAACATATAAACATAAAAATCAAATTTTGCATCATCATGTCATTAGTACATAATCTACATGCATACATCTAGGTATACATCTATGCATACATACTACAATGTCTAGGCATATATCCATCATCCATAATTGCATCCATAAGTGCATCCATGCATAAAATAAAATCATGCAATAAACACATGATAGGCCATAATAAAATATGAAAATCATATATATATATAAGTGTGTGTGTGTGTGTGGTAACTCAGTACATCATGATGTAAAAATACTTGTAGGCTACAATAGAGTGGGTCCTCAAACCTCACACTTAAAAAGAGAAGTACACTCACATGTCTTTTTAAAGCAAGGCTTGTGCCCCCTGACTCACCACAACCCTTCACCTCATCAGCACAAGGCTGCCCTGAGCCACAATTTGTTGAAGTCTTTATCCTAACTATCAACCTGGGGGTTTGTAGCATCATAGAAGATCATACAAACTCATTACATTAGCTTCAATTAGATCCTCCTACTGAAGAGCGAGCAGGTAGGTGACCATCAAGTTACCCTACCTGATCCTCCAAATCTTGGATGTAGACCCCATTAGATTGATATCATGCTTGATAATCACTTAGTAGTGTCTATAGTCTACTAACCTCTACCTATAGCCTAGTTGCATCACCTGTAGACTGGCTATCTATCCTTGAGCCATAGTTAAGGCTACCACCTGAGTCTGTAGAGCATCTTGCTCTACTATCCTACTCGCCACCTATATTCACAAAGCATCTCACTCTATCATCAGTCTATCGATCTCCTCCTAGGAGCTCTCCACCTGAGCCTTCAAAGTATTTCTCTCCTCATAGAAAGTCCTCCACTACTACCTCCCACTATCCAACTAGCTCTACAGTAATGCTATTATGGTATCTCACTCTAGTAACTACCTTTGCAAGCTCTAGATATGTGCTCTTAGTACAACCTCCTATACCTATAGATCATATTCACCATCCCCACCCTCATCCTATAATTTGTTACCTCTCTTTGAGATCTCACCCCACTCTTCCTCCATCCAATGATGCACTCATTGCTCTATCATATTCACCCATTCATTGGATTTTGAACCATGAGCATCTCACCCCAAGATGGCCCTCAAATTCATAAGAGGGATCGTCTCACATTGAGATGGCACCCAAATAGAGCAAAATATAAGTCACATCATAACTCCCTAAATAGAGTTAAGCACACAAAAGTAAAATTTTTAAACACATAGACAACCTACACTACATTTTACTCTAAGATGTGTTTCATTGCCTTAAATTTCGGTGAGGTTCATTTCCTACGTTAATTACTGAGGTTCATTTTATTTTTTGAGGTAACAAAAGAGAGAATATGGTTTTTACCTTTCTCCTTTTGACTCCTCCAACCATTGAGGTCTTGGATTGGTCCATGGTAGAATTCAGACAACATTTTGGTAGCACTCTACTTCACAAATCATTCTCCTCCTAGCCTTCCTTTTCCTCCAATTAAAACAGTGCAAATGACATAAGAAAAGTGCTAAATTACCTTTTATATTTTCAAATTTGCATTATCGTCTCAGGATCTGATGGTCACAATTATTGCGATTGTCTCACCAATAGATGACCATAAAATTTGCAAAATAAAAACCAAAAGAAAAGCTCCAAAGGTACCAAAATTCCTTTGGTCAAAAATCAATTCAAAAGGCTCCAAAGGTACCCAAACTCCTTTGGTTAAAAATCAATTCAAAAGTCTCTAAAGATACCCAAATTCCTTTAGTCAAAATCAATTCAAAAATCTCCAAAGGAACTAACCCAAATTCATTTGGTCAAAATCAATTCAAAAGGATACAAAGGTACCCAAATTCCTTTGGTCAAAATTAATTCAAAATGATCCAAAGGTACCCAAATTCCTTTTGTTGAATTCAATTCAAAAGGCTCCAAAGGCACTTAACCCCTTTGGTCACATCAATCCAACAACTCGAGCGAACCTCATATCTCGTGATTTACTTTAGTAACCTAGGGGTTGCAACGATTGGTTATTCATGCAATTTGGTAGGATGAGTAAATTACCATAAGAACACTTACAAAAAAACTAATTAATAAAAATAGGTCAAAATCAAGGGTGTAATGGGGTCTTACGTCCTTTTTACTTTTGCAATTATCTTAGAAAACCCAAATAAAATCATCTTGGTCAAGTGACTCATCGCTTTTATCATTTTTCATCTCCTCTATCGACTCGTCGCTTGAGGGGGTAGTCATATTAATTACAAAATTTATAATCAAGTCAATAATCAAACATTCAATCATGCAAATTGTATTCGTTCAACAATCATTGCCAAATACTATCATGCACCCTTCTTGCTTAGGGTAATCAACAAGCAAAAACAAATTTAAGCATATAATAGGACAACTAAAAATACCTATTTGATACACCTAAGGTCATCGCTTGTAGACTAGGTCTTGTCTACCCATGGTTGAAAGGTTTACTGAAACCAAGTTCTTCAACTTATCAAAAGCAATGATTCAAAAATGCATGCTCTTTTCATGATTGGGGCATCTAACATTGATTAGATCAATGAACATCATCAACCCTCAATTTAATTCTAGGTCATCTATTTTTGCTCTATATTGTGCTTTCACACAATGCATCCTAAAAAGGGGTATCTGTAGACACCTAAAATGTATCATATTGAGGAGACTACCTATATAGACTCATTTTAGGCCATATGATCCACTTTGGGCAGCCCTAAGGCTCAAAACATGGTTTTAACCACTTAAATAGGGAATATCTCCCTTTACAACCATGGCCATCCCTCTAAGGGATGGCCTCTAGAGACCATATCACCAAGAGATAACGCCTAGTTAAGATCATATTACCAAGATACGACCCCAAGTCAAGGCCATATCACCCCGAGACGGTCGTGCTAGAAGCAAGATTAAAAAAGAGCAGGATATAACTGGCAACCAAAATTACCAATAAACCCCATGCATGAACTTACATCATAATTTAGCGCGTGCATGAGCTCAAATTAAAACAATCATATGACATAATCAGTTGCATAGAAATTTTGAATATAGGCATTCCTTTTCTTAATGCGAACTGTCTCTTCACTTTTTCATGTGTAGTATTGTGTTATTATTAGATTCCTTTCAAGGAATCTATATAATAGCGCTCATCCCTCAAGTAAAATATATATATGCAGAGCTTTCAAATATTTAAGCAACTAAGTGCTATCAAAATTTGACCGCAAGCCTCTAAGCATCTTGCATTCTTCTCACTGTAGAAAGTATGTTATTAGTTAATTCTAAAGTTTGAAGACCGCATCCATATTTTCCACACAATCACATGCTCCAACTTTGAAGATTAATCCAGACCCAGTAAGCCATTCTCACAAACTCAATAATCTATCGACTAAACCCTAGATCGAACCTAAATTTGCCCTTGCATTAGCTTCAAAAAACACTTACAGGTTAGCAGTCGTCTCGCTCAAAGATGGCCCGTAAGTATGATCGTCTCACACAGATATGACCTCTAGGATATAGATTTGTTTCTTTATTTCTTTGCATAATAAGTTTTAGCAGTATTCTTATTTACTATTTTAACATAGACTTTAATTTATGCATACATCTATCATATTTCAATTTAGTTATTACTTTCATTATCATTACATCAAGCCCTATCTCGAAGAGCTCCACATATGCTACTAATTGTTTTGTTTTCCTTGTGTTCAGGTGATAGATATCTATGAGGGAAGAGAAACACTAAACTTTTGTACATAAATCATAGCGATAGTCGTGAAAAACCTGCCCCAATCAATTCTTGGGTTTGAAGAATATCCTACGTATTACATCTTAAAGATTCTTATTGGAATTCATTATATCATATCAATATCAAATCCCTTAGAAGGATCTTATTGTAACCTCCTTGAAATAATGGATATCATTATTAATAAAAGGGCACCATAATTTAGTTTATATTTATCTCATTCTTTGTGGTTATATTATTATTGCTATCTTTCAATATTTTTTTTGCTTGGATATATGGTCTTTTTTGCACTTCACCTTTCATTTGATCAGTTGATATGCGAACTTCATTTTTAACCAATAAAAAATCTTCGTATTGTCTCAAGGAGTTGCCTACCCTCCTTGGCAACGAACATTGGCCATAGATGGTATGATCAGATGGTGAGCGCTTGTTTCAGATTTTAGTCTCTGTATTTCTCCTTGATCAAACAAAATATCACCTTGTTCTATTGTCAATAGCCTAAAAATATGTCTAAATATTGTAATATAAGGGTAAAAGTTGACTAAGTGCTCAAGGCTTTATCCAAGAAAGAGTCCCTTGGAGATTGGACGACTCATAAACTTTTATCATGATGATATGATGGCCATCATTGGCTTGGGAAGTCATCTACATTGGTTTATTTGGCAAGCAACATCGTTCATTGGTGGCTAAAATAGATGGTTCATGTTGTCTTAGACCTGGGGCATTTTCTTGATGACTCTAGTTTAGTGTAATATTATCACATGTCTTCACTCTTGGGGATTATATCATTGTTGATATATCATGGGACTGCTTCTATTATCTTCATTTCAATAAAAGATGTTTTTCTTAGGATCTTGATAAAGCATTCTATGATGTTTTGGCCTTAGACATTTTTTTGTTACCTCTTAAATGAGCATAAACCTGTCATGTGTCCTCCTCATCAATCTAATGGCCACTTCCACTCTGGGGATTTGTATTAGGAATAATGTGAGTCATTGATTTTCACTTAGTGCATCCATGGGTTAAAGGTTTTTCTTATTTCATAGCTTCCTATAACCTTATGACTACGTAAACGTTTACACTTTTAATTAACAATGTGGATCAAGTATTGGAGACACTACCTAGGATAGTTCTTCAAATAGATCCCATTGATTGAGATCAACAATGCAAAATCATTGAGTATTGATAGATCAAATAAATCTTCTAATTGATTGTTATATGTGACATAATAATCACTTAGAAGAAAATCATATTAGTGTATTACCTAAGGTCCCAAACCCTGTGTTCATAGGTTCTCCTTGGTTTATTCTTAGCTATGCATTGGGGTCTTGCTTGTCCAAATAAAACAATATCAAAATGAATAAAACCAAAAGGAACATATAGCCCAAGAAGTATAATAATTAAAACCTAATAATGAGGAGGGCTATGAATCAACTCATAAAGCTCTTATGGAAAATGAATTGTTTAAAACAAGTATGACATCAAAATCTTAGAAAGAATATTCTAAACAAGAACAAGATGATATATTGAGTAACACTAGAAACAATGCTCTTAAGAATGATAATATAGAAAGTGGTTGTGTTTATATTAAAGGGTTAGAAATTTTTTACATTTATCATGCAAAAATTGTTTGTGATGACCATTATGAAGACCATAATGATAGAAATGTTGATGGTAACAAGCATAGGAATAGATGCATTTCTCTAGAGAATTATAGTTTGAGGTATTATGAGTTTGATAGTGACATGGATAATGATGTTATAAGTCATTTAGATATTTTAGTAATAGTGATAAAGATCATTATGATTTATGTTTTTAAGAATTTATTAGTAATGGTCTAAGTTATGATAAATATTTTTGTGATGACTTGTTGTATTCAAATGGTAATAGAAATCAAGATAATGATGAATTTGAAAGGCACACAAAAGCAATTAGTACTAAACTATTAAGTAAAATGGGATATAATAAAATAGAGCAAGGAATGAAAGAACTTATTGTATTTGAGATAAGGACAAAATAAAAAAGCCTCAAATTTATAGGAAAATATGATGAGAGTGATTTTGTAATAAGAATAATTAATTTAGATTTTATGATAGGAAATGCTATGACTAGTAACAATGTGTGTAAATTTAAATTTGGGACAAGTATAAGTTATAGCTACTATGGTAGATATGAACAAATGATAGATAGATTTTTGGTAAGAACTAGAACTAGAAAGCAAGAGCTAAAAATAATGCTAGAACCAAAGCTGGATAGCCATAATAGAGTCATAGGTTGACATTATACCAAATAATGTAATACGAGGGTGTTGGAGAATATTACATTATTTGGTATCTTCCAAGTATCTTGCAAGTACTTTGTACATATCTTGTAAAAACTTTGTAAAGATTTTGTGTGCAGGTGTCTTATAAATACAAGGTGTCTTTGTAAATATTTGGCATTTAGTTTTTATTAGATGTTTGTAATTATTAGGGAGTCAATAAAATATTTCTTGTATGAAGAGTCATATCTCCTATGAGTTTGAGAGGAGATGAAGATATAGTTAAATATGAAATGTCAATAGACTGTTTACAAAAGGTAAAAAAAAGGTTATTTGTAGGGGTGACATGTAAGATTATTCATATAGAATTACAATGCATCATTTTGTACTATAATACATTGTTGAGTTAACATCCATGGGAATACAATGTGTTTATTTACTTTGAGTCATGTCATGAATATATGTGTTGAGACACCATAGTGGTATGACTTTGGGTTTTCATCCAAGAGCTATAGGTTTAAACCACTGCACAAAGGATCAAGACCTTTTCAAAAATATGTGCTTTACCCTAAAAATATTAGGTAACAAAGAAAAAAATATTTGTTGCATTCTTATATATTGTGTAGAAGACTGTGGGAATTTTTAATTCTTGATTTAAACATTTAATATAGCTCATTTTCTAACAATAAATTACTTGGATAGATGTAATTTTTACTTAATAAATAGATTTTGTAAAGCTATGAGTTGTTAGTTTGACATAATAAGACCTTTTAACTTATTATGTTAGGGCATAATGGTGAAACTCTAACATATATATACATTTTTTAAATAATTGCTATTGTTTAAGATGTTCTAATAAAAAACCTTGATTAAGTTGTTTTTTTCCACTACATATCTAATTATGGTAAATTTAAACTTGACTAGAGTGTAAGACATAGTAGTATTATTAAAACATACATAAATAAAATTACAATAAAAATATTAATGTGCTTTATCAAAGGTTACTATCTATATATATATATATATATAATATATTTTGTTCTTTGTTTTTATATATACAATATATAAAGTATACAAGTGTAATGATCTCATTAATTATTAAAATATATAAATATAGTAAAATATCCTACTTTATTATTTCTTATAATTTTATAAATAATTTGTACAATAAAATTTAATTAATATATACTTTAAGCTCTTAAAAACTTTTCTAAAGTAATATATTTTAATCAATCAGTTTTATAAATTTTAATTTAAAGTTTGTCATTTGGAGTAGTCCAAATATTTTCCTGCGATTTGAATCCAATATAGATTTCATAATTTCTGCATCGAACTCGTTAAAGGGTTGGATGAGGGATGTGTAAATTCAAACACATCAATAATGGCGTGAAAATGTTCTTCCCTTTTTATACGCCCATCTATGTCATCAAAATACTCTTCTAACTAATTAGCTAGTGTCCTTGAAAAAGGTCGAAAATCCCCACTCGCATCCAATGTCAGGTAAAGGAATCTAATTTCTTAGGTAGTCATCTCCACCGAATTTAAAGATATAATTGGGTGGCGTTCAATGTTCTAACGTGGTTTTAGCCTTTGAGATTTTCTATAATTAGTAATAAATATATTTAAATTGTTTTTGAAAGTTCGGTAGATAAGTTGGTTAAACATTTTATTAAGAAGATATTTAAGTTTAAATTCTGGAGATAGTTTGTTTCTAAAAATAATAGTTTTATTTTAATTCTTTTAGCATACTTATACTTACCTTGTAATTTAATTCTTTAAACATACTTATACTTACCTTTTGTAATTTGAACCTTACACTTATTAATTACTAAAAAAATAGTATGATACCAGACCAACCAAGAGAATAAAAAGTACCATTTGGATAAAAAAATAGTACGATTTTTATTAAAAGGCTAATTGCACCATTTGGATAAAAAAATTGTTCTGCAACTTCAAAAACAAATGGAGGAGATTTTTTTGTAATACGCCCGGGAATATAGGGAATAATTTATCACGACTTTCGCAGCTGTGAATTTCACGAGCAAGTACCTGTCTGAGTAGTTCTGTGAATTTCACGAGCAAGCACCTGTCTGAATAGTTCAACTAAAAATATAGTTTAAAAGACCTACATGTCTATGTTTGTGTGCAATTGTTTTGAGTTCCATCTCTACTCATCTTAGTCCTATATAGGAAATACGCCCACTTCACTTACAAATTGGGCAGGTACAGTAATATGAGTTATAGTATTATGGAGAATGCAGAGATTCCGAGGCCTTTGCCTTTGATTTCTTCCAATCCCATTTCATTAGTCTGCAAATCTGTCAAGTCGTCTACTGAATTTTACCAGAGTGTTCTTGGGTTTCAGCTGGTGAAAAGGCCTTCAAGCATAAACGTTGAGGGAGCCTGGTAAGACATTGGTATAGTTTTAAATAAGCTTAAACTTTTGGGAATATATCAACTATAAGTTCATAGGATTTATTGAAGCAATGGTAGCTTTGGGGCTTTTTTTTTTTTTTTTCATAAATAAAAGAACTCCTTCACTTGATGCTGTGAAGGTTATTTAACTATGGTGTGAGAATACACCTCTTCAAGTGCGAGTCTGTTGACAATCTCCCCCAAAAGTCTGAGATCGATCCTAGGGATAACCATATCTCCTTTCAGGTTTCATTATTCTTCCTTTTTTTTTTTTTTTTTTTATCACTTTGCTGTTATGGTAATTATTGAATTTTGTTGCCCGGCTTTATTGAATTTTGTTTTCTATATTTTGCAGTGTAGTGATGTTAATCTGGCAGAGAAAAAACTGCAAGAAATGAAGATTAAATACGAAAAATTAGTTGTGAAGGAGGGAGGAATTTACGTTGATCAACTATGCTTCCACGATCCAGATGGTTACATGATCCAGATCTGCAACTGCCAAAACATGCCGAAATCCACATCTAAGACGGACAAAAAGGAAAGCTACTCAGAAATCTCTTTGGTTCGAATCAACGCTACTCCGGACCAAAAGGGTTTCTCTGATATCGGTTAGTCTATCTTATAAACCATTTTACAAAATTGGCTCTAAGATTATGAGATTATACTTTGGTTTTAGAAAATTAGGGTGTGATTCTAACCAAAAAAAAGAAAAGTTTGGTTTGCTTGTAACATACAGAGCTAGAGGGGGAAGGTATCATAGAAGAAGAGCGACATTCATCCGCACCCGAAGAGCTGCTTTTTTTCGACATGATGATTTTTTGCCTGTGAAGTTATGCTGAGATAAAAACCTCTAATATAAGTCTCAATCAAATCTCTTTGTGTCTGTAAGATGATTTGAATAAGAGAAATGTTTGTGGATCTGTCACAAAGTAACTAACACCATGTCGAGATTTGTTGCTGATGCTTGCTAATTATATTTGTTATATTTCATTAGTAATCCTTTTTTGAGCAAGTGTTATGAATGAATATGTTTCCTGCAAGGCTGCTCTGTATACCAGTGTGGAGAGTTTTTGAATTGTTCGTATAAACTCCCTCTGATCTGATCAGTTTGGCTGGTTTCAATAATCAAAATGTTGACACCATAATATTTGTTGTTTACATATTGTTAGAAGGATTGGAATCTTTCATCCAACGATGTTAAACAAAAATATGTGTTGTTTATAATGGTAGAGAAGACGAACCAAAGTACACAATCAGGCAAATAAATTTGATACAGCTCAGTCTCCCAACTCAATTGCACCGCCTCAATTATATAATAATGGCTAACATGACACTTATCGGTAATTGGATAGAGGGATATAAGCAGATAAACACTTAAATACATACAGATATCGGTAATAATGGCTAACATGACAGTTACCGGTAATTGGAATAAGGTAAGATTACAGTAGATAAATACTTAAATAATTATATCATCTTAAAAATTAATTATAAGAACTTAAATTTTTTTTTTTTTTTTAAATTAACATTTAAATGTTGTTTTATAAGAAACTTTAACTAATAACCATTTACAATCACATCCATACAATGGTTATTTAAAATTTGAATGTAACTATTTCTTCCCTCGAATCAAAAAAATTAACAAAGATTACAAATCTTAATTGATTAAGAAAATTTATAAATAATTAAAAATTTATAAATAATTAAAAATATTAATAAATTAAACAGACAAAAAAGACATTACAATGGTAAAAGGTATTGGGATTTCTTAACAAAGATCTAAGTTCAATTCATGGAAAAGGAAGGGTGGCCCTGATATGCCCTCAACTTTTCAACTTATTAAATAAAAATGACTTATGGTATAATCAATATTTTTTAAATATATGTTGTTCCCTCCAATTGTTTGTGTCTTAGAGCGATACAATAGGACAACTCTAAGAACACATGATTCATCTCAATTGGGTGCCTTTGAGGTTTTCTACAAGGGCAACTCCTTTTAATATATGATCTTCAACACTCTTCCTACTCTAACCCCCTACAAGAGGAGAAGAGAGAGAGAAAACAAAGATAGCAAAAAGGAAAGGATCCTAAGCTAACAAGAAGTGGTGTGCAGATATAATAAGATTTATTTGCATAACAAGAAGATGCACGAACATGTGAATCATCATGGACAACGCTCAAGGAACACTTTTTCTTCTCAACATGTCAATTAAGCACATATTGCACATATAAGAAACAAGACAAAAAATGAAGTAGTCACGACCTCTTACACATGCATAATTATACATAAACACAAGAAACAAGATAGAAAAACCCATATATATATATATATATATATATATATATATATATATATATATATATATATATATAATGCCCGAAGCTAGGGTTTGAAAACATATCTATAAAACAACTAGGGTTCGAATGTTGCTATCTAGAGAAAATGAAAGGAAAGTTATACAACTTGTCAATATCTATAGTCTTGAAAGTTGAAAGATGATAAAAGTTACAAAAGGTGTAAAGAAGAGTAAAGTGACCAAAGATTGGAAGTTCTAAAAGTTTTAAAAGAGAAAATCAAGTCTTTCGAAAGATGCTAATGAAAAGAAGAGAGGAAAATGCTCCAGATTTTTTGATAAAAATATCAACGACCTATGCTATATTTTGAAACTCTCCAACTTAAGCAATTCATGATGCAAAAGAAGTCCAAAAATCAAAGAATATTTGAAAGAGTTGTGTCAGCCATCTAATCAAAGATGAAGCTCGCAACATCACATGGATAAGAATGTAATGGCCTAAAAATTGGTCATGCTATGATAATTTAGACCTCATGTAAACATTGTACTGAGGTGTACAATATCCTGAGATGTATAGGTCTTTTTTTGTGAAGTATACAATAAATCTCCCAAAGATGGTAGTTGATCTCATAAACATATCAATGGTAAAAAAGCATTAAGTCCACCTACTGACGTCACTTAAACTTGACAGTCCAAGAAAGTGGTTGATACATTAAAGGCAACAACATGGGAGTTGCAAAAAAAACAACCTCAAACTTGGCACATTGATTATAGAAATTCCTATGCCTGGACTTAAGGAATCCCTAGAAATGGTAGATGTCAATAACAAAATCAACTACACATCCAAAGGCCTATAATCCTTCAAAATTAATGATTCCATATCTAGAAACCAACGACCTGAAAGAATACATGACCCAACACATAAAAAAGTAGTCTTTTTGAAGCTCCTATATAAATTTTGGATGGAAAATCTCCCTATTTATATCTATATATAGTAGTTGTTTTAGCATTGTAAAGGATCAACAAGTTGTATAACTTTCCTTTCATTTTCTTTATATAGCAACACATGAACCCAAGTTGTTTTATGGATATGTTTTTATATCCTCACTTCTGGCATGATCTATAATTTTCAAATTTTTATATCTATCTATCTATCTATCTATCTATCTATATATCTATCTCTCTCTCTCTCTCTCTCTCTTATATATATATATATATATATATATATATATATATATATATATATATATATATATATATATATATATATATATATATGAGGTTGTGACTATTAGGCATTTTTTGTCTCACTTGTGTTTATGTATGATTATGTGCATGTGTAAGAGGTTGTGTCTATTTCATTTTTTGCCCTATTTCTTATACATGTAATATTTTCTTAATTGACATGTTGAAAAGATAAAGTGTTCCTTGAGCATTGTCCATGACAACTCATGCATTTGTGTGCCTTATTTTTTTTTAAGACCCCATCCTAACATTATTATGTAATAACCCCCTTTCTAACATGAGGATCCCATCCTAATGTTATTATGTAATATTTTATAATAGTTTGTGGCATTAGAGGTACCTAGACAAGTGGTGATGTTTAATGTAACTATTATAAAGAATGCAACTGTTCTTTTTGGTAGAATATTCCAACTTGGGTGGTAATTTGTAGATGAGACAACCCTTTAGATGGGAATAGATCGATGTATCTTTTTGTATATAGAATCAAAGTTTTATTTAGGAGGATGCCCCTTTGAAGAGGCCAAAAATTGTGTATTGTGATTCTATGAGATTAATATATATTTTTACATTTCCTTTTTGTATTACAACATTTTGTTCTTTCATGATTTATTGATTTTATTGCGATATTTATGTGGATATGCATATTTAACTAAAAGGTTTCTAAAAAGTGGTATTAGATCGCTTTCCAAGGCCATGTTTTTGGAGCACCTACAATAGTTCTTACCCTACCATTTCGACTTATTGGGTATAAATTTTCCTTGTTTTTATTTCTTTTGCTTATTTTCCTATTAAAACAATTGAACCATTTTTTTGTTTTAGTTTAATATGTTAGAAACCCTATGTTAGGGGTTTTAAAATATCATGGAGGATCTATAATTATTGGCTAAGCTAGATTGCATGTAAATAATGTAGTGAAGTGAGGGGTGATTAAACTCCAATACCCAAGGCTCAAATAACACTTGTATATGAACTTAAACTTCCATGTATCTTTGGGTATATTAAGAGACCTCCCTAGAATTAGGATATACCTTGGTGACTCATAATGGATATTCATTTTTATGAGGACAAAGAACCCAAAAAATAAATATTGCTGTGTCAATTGCGCACGGGGTTAAGAAGAAGCGAGGGGGAGCAATCTTCAAATTTTTGCAGCTTTTGCAAAACTAGGATTACTCTGATTGGCGGGTCAAACTTTCTCTCTAAGCATTCAAGGACATGCATGGAGTTTTGGCTACCTTCTTTATCTTTGTAGAGTGTAATATTCTATTGTGGGAGTTTTTAATTGCTCTTCTTTGATTATATTTTCTTGGCAAAATATTTCATCTCCTTTGATTTATGTAACCTTTTTTAAAGCCTCCTAGTGCACTTCCTAGACATTTAGATCCACCTTCCTCTTTTACATGTCATCACAACTTTGTTAACTTTATTCATAATAGTTGCTTATTTACATTACTAAATTTTGGTGCACTTTTCTACACCAGTGGCTTCTCATGCAATCCCATCATCTGAATCTATAGTGTCTAGACCATAGTGATCCAAATTTTTGCTTTCCGTACATGTTCATCCTTTTGAACATGTGATTTGCCACTTCCCAAGGTTCCCTAGTAGTTTGCCTTGGCGAGGAGTGGGTCCCCAAGCTTATGTAGGAGATTACATCGAGACTTAGCATGGATAGCTCATAACCTCCTCTTTTCCATCCCATTGCTTCCTTTTGGTAGCCTATAGGTTCCTTAGCCATTCATCCATTATGTTCCTTTATTGTCCAACTATCAAATACTATCATGGCTTTTGACCAATCGCTTGGAATTTTGATCATTGAGTTGGCCAATTTGTCAGATTTCATAGCTATTAAACCTAAGATAGGTATGGTTGGTTGTGACTTTTATCTAGAAATAAGTTGTGTGTTACGTGTGTCTAGAGATAGGTGATAACAATAAGGGAGCTCCTTCATGTTATTATCTTGAGTGGGAGGCTTAGTTGACACTAGAACTCTTAGTGTGTTTTGATCATAGGTGTGATCCCCTCCCTTGCTGGTCTAAACCTTTACTTATTTTGCATCTTCTTTGAACCCTTTCATTGAGAGGGTAGCAAGTTGATCCCAACTAATAATGGAGTGCAAGGAAAGGGAGTCATACCTTCATTGGAACTTGCCTTTTAATGAGATCACCAATATTATGAGGGTCACATATTTCTCTATGAAATAATGTGTTTAATAGATGAAGACCATATATTGTAGGTGCTCCAATGGGGTTGGTGGTCCTTCATCAATGTATTCTGGTAAGATCTCCAATAATAATTCTAGGAGCTTCCCCTAAAAAATTGGTGGTTTAGGAGGTCATAGAGGGTTTATGTCATCCCAAACAAGGAATTATTTGGATGACAAGGCACCCATACTTAGATCTTTATGTCCTTTAGATTATAGCAAAGTTCTCAGGTGAATGCAACTTCTTGCTTTTGGAAAGTAGGTAGATAGAGGTCTCCACCCAAACCTCAATCTAGTATCTTTAGTAGCAACTTATTTTGATGTTTGTTTTGAGTGGATTTTCCAAGTGAGAAAAAAGACACTTCAACAAGTAGGAACAAATAAAGACCCTCACAAAATCTTATTCGTACTCCTCGTTGTGATTATGAGACCAATGATGTGCCATTAGGGTTCCACCGGACATGCTATTAAACTATTGTCATCTTTGATTGTCCCTGTCTAGGACAATCATGCCTCTCAAGGAGCGACACGATAGGGTTGTAGTCAAGAGCATATGGTTTGACTCAATCAAGGGCCTCCAAGAGTTTTTACAAGGTTGGATCCTTGTTAGGATTTGATCTTCAAGGCATGCTTGTTGCTAAACAAAGGAAAAAGGAATACGAGAAAGTAAAAGTAAAAAATAAACAACTCAACAAAAAAGAGGGGAAAAATGCACCAAGAGATTCGTGAAGATATTCCTATAAAAATAGTCTTGAATGCTATGTGCTAGTAGTGAATACTTTCTCTTGAAGCACAGATGAGAGTTACTAGTTATACACATGCATAAGAAGACGGGTCCCATTGGAGAGACAAGCAAGTGACTCGATCTAAAAATAGATGCAAACCCCTCACACACACATACACTTAATAAACTCAATTTTTAAGCAAAAGGTCATAGAGAAATACATACACACATCAACAGATTTATAGGTTATACCAAAAAATATATATAGGCTCCCATGTGTGTGTGTATATGAAAGTAATATTTTACATAGATTATACCAAAAGTGGGGGTTCAAGATTACCCACAAACCACTCAGGAGCCAACCATTTTTACATAAATAAATGAAAGGAAAGCCTACAAATATATACAATTGCAAACTTGTCAATCCTTTACAAAGTTAATACTACTACTATTTATAGACTACAATCAGAATAAGTTTTTCTCTAGAATTGTGTAAATATTTCAAAATGATTATTCCTCTGTACACCAAGTCATGTGTTGACTGAATTTATTGTCCTTTTAATATATTCAAATTAAAAATTATTTATGTTGCATTTTTGAGTGCTTGGATACTCTTTCACCTCTATCATTTCCATCTACACTTTTTGGGGATTCCTTGAGTCAAAGCATGGAAATTAATATCACTTTGCTTGCGATTTTTCCCTAGTATCTTTCCCATCACTTTACTTTTAATGCGTCAACTACTTCCTTGGGTTTTCGTGTCTTCTTTTTTAAAAAGAATTTTTTATCTCAAAATACTATACACCTCAGCACCATGTGTAGGGTCCAAGATCACAACCCTGGCTGGAGGGTATCGGGTCCGATGGTCCATCATGCCAGGGTTCAAGGGTGGGAGCCCCTAAAATAAAATTGAGTTTTCTAAAATTTTGAAGTTGTTGGTGTATATTACATTATTTGGTACATGCTAATGTACCCCCATGGTACCTTCATGGTACATCTTGTAAATATTAGATTAGGGTTGAGTCTTAGTTTAGAGTGTAAGTAATATTTTATGTAATGTTGTAATGTGTAGGAAATGTACAAGTGTCATGTAAGTGTGCAAGTATAATGTGAGTATGTGCACAAGTGTATTATATGTAAGTGTGCACAAATATCCTTAGATTAGAGTGTGTTAAGTAAAGAGTCATGTCTAGGAGTGCATACAAGATAGAGTCATGTGTATGCAAGTGTCAAGTAGGGAAGCCAAGAGTCATGAGACTTGGAATATGGAAAGAAATAGTCAAGTATAAAAAGAGTCATTCTACTATGGCTATATAGTACTCCATAGAGAAGCATAGAAGATATTTCAAGCATTCAATATACAATTATCAAGTGTAGAGAGTCAAGTTTTATATCTATATGAGAAAGAGCAGTAATAAAGTTTACATACATTTGAGCAACTAATATTATAAGTTGTGCTACATGCTTTATACATATATGTTTCAGGGTAGTTACATTTATATTTTTTCGTTTATTAATGAATGTTAGTTGATATATTATAAGCCTTGATATACATATTAGTTTGCTCATATTATTCTACTTACATTATTATCTTGATCTTACTATATTTTGGCTATATTATATTTGATCCCGTGGAATTTATATTGTGAGTTTTATATTAGTATTAAGGCTTAAAAAGCCATAAAAAGCATGTTTGGTATTTATTATCTGACTTTTGATGTATTCATCATCTTCCAATCTCGAACATTTTCTTTATCTAACCTTGAAATTGTGTGGGGACTTTTGTCTTGTATCTTGGTTAGGATTTTTATGACTTTTGATTCTTCGAGCCTTTATGTTTCAAATTTTTAACTTCATTTGATCGAAACTTTTGCTTTTGCTCTACCTAGTGCTCTATCTTTTGCTTCTTGTTTGTTTCTCCTCTACTTAAGATTTTACTCAAGGTAACTTTGGAGTGTAGTGAGAATTAACTACAATATTCATCGAGAGTCCTAGTGTCCACACCCATATAGCCAAAATTGGTAGGCATTATCGACGAAGCCCCCCAATCGAGACAATAACATGAAGGAGCTCCCTTCTTGTTATCACCTTTCTCTAGACACACATGACACACAACTTATTTATGGAGAAAAATTGCAACCAACCATGTCTATCTCAAGTCTAATAGGCATGGCATCTGACAAATTGGCCAACTCAATGATCAACAAGCTAAGAAACTAGTTGAAAGCCATGACAATATATGATAGTTGGACAACAAAAAAATAGAATTGACGCATGGCTAAGGACCCTCTATGACGTAGAAATTCAAATTCTACTTACTTTTGCATTAAATAGTGGTGCTTAAATAGCATAAAATGAATATAGTTCTTTCAAATCCGATAAAATTGAAAAAATACAAAAGAAGTTGAAATCGATAGCAAACTAGCTAACAAAAAATCTTACGTGAAGTTTCACGTGGTTACAAAAATACATAATAATAAAAGAATGATAGTCATCATCCGAACTAGAAGAGTTGCTTTTCCTAGACATGATGATTTTCTGCCTGTGAAGTGATGCTGAGATACCTCTAATATAAGTCTCAATCAAATCTCTTTGTGTCTGTAAGATGATTTGAATAGAAGAAATGTATGTGGATCTGTCAAAAAGTAACTAACACCATGTCGAGATTGTTTGTTGTTCAGATCCTTGCTAATTATATTTGTTATATTTCATTATTCTATATACAGAGTAATCCTCTTTTTGACCAATGCATGGATATGTTTTCTGCAAGGCTTCTCTATATCAATACAAGTTATACCAGTGTGGAGAGCTCAATTTTAATTATCTCCGAGAGACCCAAAACATGAACTATGAGACCTTTTAATATGGAAACACAGTTATTCAATACCATGTCGAGATTGTTTGTTGTTCAGATCCTTGCTAATTATATTTGTTATATTTCATTATTCTATATACAGAGTAATCCTTTTTTTTTGACCAATGCATGGATATGTTTTTTGCAAGGCTTCTCTATATCAATGCAAGTTATACCAGTGTGGAGAGCTCCTGTTGAATGAAAGAAAGATTTTAATTATCTCTGGGAGACCCAAAACATGGTCTATGGAACCTTTTAATATGGAAACACAGTTATTCAAATCATATGACTATTAATATTATGACTATTAATATCCTTGAGAAGGTTGTTCCTTCTCCTACTGATTTGGGTTAGCAACTTCCTAACATTTTTTATTTAGTCTTCAAATAACTATCATAGACCCTTTTCCAAGCGTTGCTTTGTATTTGCCAAGGATATCGGAAAACTCGAACATTCATAGATGAAATGTTCCTCTGTCTCTATTGCCCCTGTGCTGCATAAAGTACAAATTCTTTCTTCCCCTTATTCCTTGGATGTTGTCCATCTCCCTGTTTCACATCTAAACTAGTCCTTATTTAAACAATGAAGATTTTGTTTTTCACTTCGTTTCAATAATCAAAATAAACGAGTGTTGACCATAAAATATTTGTTGTTTACATAATGTTAAAAGGATTGGAATCTTTCATCGAACAATGTTAAACATAAAATATGTGTTGTTTATAATGAAGGAGAAGGCGAACCAACGTACGCAATCAGGCAATAAATTGTATATGGAGGATATAAACGATACAGCTCAGTCTCCCGAGTTAATTGCACCGGCTCAATCATATAATAATGGCTACATGACAGTTATCGGTAATTGATATAGGGTACAATTATAGAGGCGAATAAACGCTTAAATACATACAGTTATCGGTAATAATGGCTAACATGACAGTTCGGTAATTGGAATATGGTACGATTGTAATCTCCAACAGGATTAAAGTTTAAGTTTGCTGATACAAAAAAAAATACTTAAATAATCATATTATCTTAAAAATTATTTATAAAAACTTAATTTTTTTTATTTTTTAAATTAAGTATTTATTTTTTTTAATTTTTTTTTTAATTTTAAGTATTTAGTTTTTTTTAAATTATGTTTTTAGAATTGTCCGAACCAATTGAGCCGAACTTAAAAATATCTTTAAAAAAATCAACATTTAAATACTTTTAACCAATAACCATTTACAATCATATCCATACAATAATTATTTATAATTATAATGTAACTATTTCTCTCCCCAAAAAAAATTACAAAGATTACAAATTTTAATTGATTAAAAAAAATTATAAATAATTAAATATAATAATAAAGTAAAATGACAAAGAGAATACTATAATGGTAAAAGGTATTGGGCTTTCCTAACAGAGACCCAAGTTCAATTCATAGGAAGGGAAAGGTGACCTTAAGGGAGACCCAATATTCAATTCACAGGAAGGGAAAGGTGACCTTAAAGAAAATGACTTACTGTATAATCAAAATTGGTGCCTTGCATGGAGCAATACAATAGGACAATTCTAAAAACATAGGGTTCGGCTCAAATGGATGCCTTTGAGGTTTTTTACAAGGCCAACTCCTTTTAAGATATGATCTTCAACACTCTTCCTACTCTAACCCCCTACAAGGGAGAAGAGAGAGAAAACAAAGATAAAAAAAGGAAAGGATCCTAAGCTAACAAGGAGTGTTGTGCAAAGATAATAAAATTTATTTGCATAACAACAAGATGCAAGAATGTGTGAATCATCATGGACAACTCTCAAAGAACACTTTTTCTTCTCGACATGTCAATTAAGTACATATTGCACATATAAGAAACAAGACAGAAAATGAAGTAGTCACGGCCTCTTACACATGACCATAATTATACATAAATACAAGAAACAAGATAGAAAATTCCCTATATATATATATATATATATATCATGGACAACTCTCAAGGAACATTTTTTCTTGTCCACATGTCAATTAAGTACATATTGCACATATAACAAACAAGACAGAAAATGAAGTAGTCTATACATAAATACAAGAAACAAGATAGAAAATTCCCAATAGTTACAACCTCTTTTATATATATATCTATCATGCTTGAAGCTAGGGTTTGAAAAAATATCTATAAAACAACTAGGGTTCGGATGTTGCTATATAGAGAAAACGAAAGGAAAGTTATACAACTCGTTGATATCTATAGTCTTGAAAGTTGATAAAAGTTACAAAAGGTGTAAAGAAGAGTAAAGTGACCAAAGATTGGAAGTTTTGAAAGTTTTGAAAGAGAAAATCAAGTCTTTCTAAAGATGTTAATGAAGAGAAGAGAGGAAAAATGCTCCAAATTCTTTGATAAAAATATCTACAACCTATGCTATCTTTTGAAACTCTCTAGCTTAAGCAATTCATGACCCAAAAGAAGTTCAAAAATCAAAGAAGATTTGAAAGAGTTGTGTTAGCCATCTAATCAAAGATGAAGCTCTCAACATCACATGGATAAGAATGTAATGGCCTATAAATTGATCATGCTATGATAATTTAGGTCTTATGTAAACATTGTGCTGAGGTGTACAATCTCCTGAGATGTATAGGCCTTTTTCTGTGAAGAATACAATAAATCTCCCAAAGATAATAGTTGATCTCATAAAGACATTAATAATAAAAAAGCATTAAGTCCACCTACTGATGTCACTTAAACTTGACAGTCCAAAAAAGTGGTTGATACATTACATGCAACAACATGGAAGCTACAACAAAAACAATCTTAAACTTGACACATTGATTATAAAAATTCTTATACACAAACTTAAGAAATCCCTAAAAAGAGTAAAAATAAATAACAAAAACAACCACACATCCAAAGGCCTAGAATCCTTCAAAATTAGTGATCCCATATCTAAAATCCTCAAAGAAACTAACGACTTAAAAAAATACATGACCCAACACATAAAAAAATAGTCCTTTTGAAACTGAGGGAAAATCTCCTTATTTGTATCTATACATAATAACTTTTTTAGCATTGTAAAGGATCAACAATTTGTATGATTTTTTTCATTTTCTTTATGTAGCAACACCTGAACCCGAGTCGTTTTATGGATATGTTTTATATAGCAACACCTGAAAGTTGTATAACTTTCCTTTCATTTTCAAAAATTAGGGTGTGATTTAAAAAAAAAAAAAATCTGGTTTGCTTGTAACTTACAGAGCAAGAGAGAAAAGATACCATAGAAGAGCGACAGTCATCGTCCGAACCAGAAGAGCTGCTTTTCCTAGACATGATGATTTTCTGCCTGTGAAGTTATGCTGAGATAGATACCTCTAATATAAGTATCAATCAAATCTCTTTGTGTCTGTAAGATGATTTGAATTGAAGTAGTGTTTGTGGATTTGTCACAAAGTACATAACACCATATCGAGATTGGTTGCTGTTCAGATGCTTGCTAATTATATTTGTTATATTTCATTATTCTATATACAGTGCTATGCATGAATATGTTTCCTGCAAGGCTGCTCTGTATCAGTGCAAGTTATACCAGTGTGGAGAGTTCCTAATCTATCGTATAAACTCCCTCTGACCATAATATATTTGTTGTTTACAATATTTCATCGAACAATTTTAAACATAAAATATGTGTTGTTTATAATGATAGAGAAGACGAACCAACGTACGCAATCAGTCAAATAAATTGTAGATGTGGGACACAATCAGTCAAATAAATTGTATATGTGGGACATAAACGATACAGCTCATAGTCTCCCAAGTTATTTGCACCGAGTCAATTATATAATAATGGCTAACATGACATCGGTGTCCGTGGGTCTAGGTGGATTGGTAAGTTGGGGTGTTTACCGAGAGGAAACTTAGGTTCCAATTCCACGGGCTTGTCCATGCACAGACAGTAGCCCAGATCTGATTCTTCTAAGTGGTGCGCCAAATTGATGACGACGGTGCAACCCCCTGTGCGTCCGACGGTCCCCATCCGAGACGGTGGAAGTCCTGGGAGCCTTTGTAGATAGTTTGAACCCTACCAGTTGTGCTGGTAGTTACTAAAAGTCGTGATTGTAACCATTGCTTCTATATATCAAAAAAAAAAACTATCGGTAATTGAAATAAATGCGTGCTGAACGTAACATGTTTTTTTTTTTTTTGGGTCATGTAAAAGAAAAAAAGGGAATGACAAGTAATATATTGGTTGTAAGATTAAATTTTTATGTTTTTGGAGAGTTTCGTGGATTGGTAAGTGTTTGTTTGGTCAGGTATTTATTAAGAAAATATCCAAATTTAAACCTTGGGACAGTCTATTTGCAAAAGTAGTACTCTGATGATGATCTTTCAAAACGGAACAACAATAATTAAGAGAAATAAGTTTGATAGTAAAAATAACCCAAACATAATAAAAACAATCAATATAATTTAAACCACAAAATTAACATGGCCAATATAATAACGGGACAGTCTATTTTTTTTTTTTGGGTCATGTAAAAAAAAAAAAAATGACAAGTAATATATTGGTTGTAAGATTAAATTTTTATGTTTTTGAAGAGTTTCGTGGATTGGTAAGTGTTTGTTTGGTCAGGTATTTATTAAGAAAATATCCAGATTTAAACCTTGGGACAGTCTATTTGCAAAAGTAGTACTCTGATGATGATCTTTCAAAACGGAACAACAATAACTAAAAGAAATAAGTTTGATAGTAAAAATAACCCAAACATAATAAAAATAATCAATATAATTTAAACCACAAAATTAACATGACCAACTCTCCTACTTATAAAAAAAGAAAAAGAAAAGAAAAGATCAAATCTACAAAGGCAATTATGTAAATAACATGAAATATTCGAAGTGAACTATAATTATACATATATTTGCGGTTTTTATATAAAAATTTATAATTACTTATCATTATTTATTGCTCGCCTTAAGTAACGTGTAGATAATAGACCTCGAAAAATCATATAGCTTTAAGATAATCAAACTGAAATTAAAAGTCAATGTACGGCTGACCATGAGCACGGTGATCCCTTCGGCTCAAAGAATATCAGTAAAAAACTAAGAGCACAGTGGTAGTAATAAAATAAATGTTAAACATTATTTAGTTTAGATTTAATTTTTTTATATTAATCGGTTTTTTTTGAAAGTGAGTGATTGTGGTTTTGAGTGCAAGTGGTTTTAGAGGTTGTTTTTCGGAGTTTTTAGGCCCTGGCGACCAACATTTTTGTAAGATTTTAGATTAAAAAGATCTTGAAACAAGGTAGGCTGTTTGCAAATGTAATAGTTTGATCTGAATTTTGCACAACCTATATGACGGTGGTCCTTTAATCGCGAGTCAACAACTAAGAAGAATAGGTTTGATGAAAATAACATTAAGTTTAATAAAAATAACCTCATTTAACTACTAAAAATAATAGTCAAATAATATGACTATTACTATGTCTTACTTAACCAAAAATAAAAGATCAAATCTTTAACCGTTTCAAACGTGACAAAGGCAATAACACGAAATATTCGAAGTGGACTATAATTATACATATACTCGCGGTATTTTATATAAAAATTTATAATTACTTATCATTGTCTATGGCCCGTCTTAAGTAACGTGTAGATAATAGACCTCGAAAAATCATATAGCTTAAGATATATCTTTCATGAAAATCAAACTGAAATTAACAGTTAATGTACGGTTAACCATGAGCAAGGGGTGATCCCTTCTGCTCAAAGAATATCAGTAAAAAAACTAAGAGCACTGTTAAACATTATTTAGTTTAGATTTATTTTTTATTTGAAAGTGAGTGATTGTGGGTTTCAGTGCAAACGGTTTTCAAGTTTGTTTTTCGAAATTTTTGGCCTCTATCGTCTAACATTTTTGTGGTTTTTACTTAAGATTTTAGTGGGATATGTTGCAGGGGACCTAAGATGGGTTAGAAATATGTCTTTCAACAGATCTTTATGTTGTGGATTTCATTGACAACAGCGTCCAATTTGCTAAACAAAACAAAATTGAAAATCATACCTTTTGTTGACGTTCAAGGCATGGATTAAAGAGATCTTGAAATAAGTTTCAAGCAACTGATCAAAAATGGTTCAGATCTCAAGTGAATTTGGCGTTAAGGAGCACCCCCAAAACAAATCCACTGTGGAAACCCCTTTCAAGGGCAAGGATTTCAAAGACTCGAACCCAAAAATGAATTTTAGGGATGGGATGCCCTCCGTGGTGGACAACCTCAACCTAATGCTAACATTAATATTAGGGTTTCCCGTAAACCTCTAAGAATGCCTAATATTGACCCTAGGAAAACTGAGTCAGGATGTCTTAGGGTAGTTGATGGAACTTCGATTGTTAAGCTAGATATGAGCATCATTCGGACTGACATAGAAGATATGGAAAAAAGAGGCCTAATTTGTCATTTCTTAGGTTTTTGTGTGAGCCTATTTACTTTCAAAGTTTGGACTGCAAAAATTTGGAAAACAAAAGGTTAGTTACAAATATCTATTTATCCAAATGGTTATTTTCTTGTTTCATTTGCTAATGATGAAGATAGAGAGAAAATATTTCAAAAGGGGTCCTTCATTCTTTGGAAGGGTGGGGTTTGTCATGAAGCCATGACATACTAAATTTAAAGCCGAAGAAGATATGGGTTAGACTCTTTGGTCTCCCAATTGAATTCTAGATTTCGTCTGTTTTTCTTCAATTGGAAAGTCTTTGGGAACTTTTATGATGAATTCTAATTGTATTAAAAAATTTGAACATATTATTTATGCTCAGATTTGTGTTTTAATGGATTTTGACAAACCCCCACCTAAGAAGATCTCATTACAATTTTGGGAGGACACTTGGGAGCAAGTGGTGGAATATGAGAACATTCTTTTTTGTTGCTAAATTTGCCATGAATATGGTCATTTGGCTAGGGTCTTCCAAAATAAAATTCTAGATCAAAATAAAGAGGATACAAACTTAGCAGGTTTCCAAATGTCTAAGAATAAAAAAACTAAAAAAACAACTATGAAGGATCATTCGAAGTTATCAGCTAATATGTATGTTTGAAATTATTTCCACAAATGATGTCCTGGGTGAGGAAGAGAAAATAATGGAGATAAAAATCTTAGAAACACAATTTAAAGATGCAGGGAAGGACTCGGAGACAAACTAACAAATTAAAGGTTTTCAACAAGAAAAAAAGAGAGGAAATATACACAAGAAAAGCAATCTTTTAAATGTTGAGACTTTAGATAATACAAGTCCCAAGATAGACTATGTTGAACCTTCCAGTAATAATTTGGCTTTATACACACAATCCTCAAGGTTAGAAGCCATCCTAGATTCAATCGGGATAAGTCAATAAATAGGAAAATAAAACTAAATATGGATTCCAACCAAAAGGTAGGTCACATGACCAGACAACATCATATGGTAAAAGAAGACGAAAAGCTTATAGAGAAAGGTAAGATTACTGCACTTTCCAAATTTTTAGCCCAAGTATTAATGAAGATCATCATTTGGAATATTAGGGACTCAAAGGGAGTATTTCAAAACAAAAAGAAATTAGAAGAATGATTCATACAAACCATCCACATCTTGTTTTTCTTCAAAAAATAAAGATTTAAATAGAGGAAATGGATTCAATTGCTAGTAAAATCTAGCCAACTAGAAAAATTGCTTCTCTTAGTTCCCAAGGGACTTCTGGTGGCATTGCTTACCTTTGGGACCCAAAAGAGGTTGTTATTCACCATATGGTTTGTAGATGAGGTATTTTGGCTATACCTATTCAAACTAGACATTCGAACCAAATTATGCTTTGCATAATTGTTTATGATCTGACTACTTTGAAGAAAAAGAGAAGATAGTGGAAGGATATAACTTATATTATCTCTCATTTTCCTGAAGCTTGGATCTTGATTGGAGGAGATTTCAATACCATCCTCTCTTTGGATGATTAAATGGGGAGAAATAGAAATTTGGACAAAAGCACTGACCTCATGAGTGAATATATTGCAAACCTTCAAGACAAGGCTTAGCTTGTATTTGGACATCCAGCTAGATAATGGTCTTATGACTTGGTCTAATAGAAGACAAGGCTTAGCTTGTATTATGGAGAGATTGGATAGGTCCTTGTTCTCTAACAATTTATTAATTCATGGTCCACATTCCTAAGGTGAAGACTCTTAACAATGCGGGTTTGGATAACTGGCCAGTCATGGAAATTTGGAAAATCAATTTGAGTTTCTCGCCTTTTCAATTTCAGGTAATGTGGCTTAGAGATAGTTTCTTCATATCCTGAGTGCAACAATGGTGGAAGGAAGGTAAACCAAGGTATGGGACTAATTTTTTTTTTTGCCAAAAGGTTGCAATACATAAATCCAAAATCAAGATTTGGAACTAGAAGAAGTTTGGAGATGTCTGACAAAAAAATATGAAGTTATTGCTCAGTTTGAAAATTTGAATAAGAAAATTCTTTTAGATGGCCTCATAGAGAGTAGAAATACATATGAAATTAGACTCACTGCTCAATTAGAGGAATGGGAAAAAAGAGAACTCTTATGGAAGCAAAAATCTAGGATCCAATGGCTCAAAGAAGGAGATCGAAACATAGATTTCTTCCACAAATCTCTTCTAGCTCAAAGATCTCACAACTTTATTTCTTCCTTGAAATATGATTCTGGAGATGTTATCTACACTTGGGATGGCATGAACTTTGTTGTTGTCAATTACTTTTCCAATCTATTTGCTACTACACCTCTTGACTCGACTTCTCAATAGAATATTCTTCAAGCCATCCCTACTCTTATAACTTCTAAGGAGAAATCTATTTTGGCTGCTCCAATTACTATCAATGAGATTCAATAGGTGGTTTTTAAAATGCAAAAAGGAAAAACCCCAGGTCTTGATGGTTTTCCTATTGATTTATATCAAGAGTTTTGGGATATCCTTCATGTTGATTTATTAGAGGTGGTGGAAGAAGCCAGGAAAGCCAAAGCAATTTTGAAGGTTATAAATAAAAATTATATAGCTCTTGTTCTAAAATCTCAAGAGGTAGATCATATCTCAACTTTTAGACCTATAGCTTTATGTAATGTTCTTATCAAAATTATTACAAAGATCATGGCGGAAATGCTGAAGTCTCTTTTGCATAAGATTATTTCCCCTGAACAAGAGGGTTATGTGGAAGGGTATCAAATAGTGGATGAGATAGTTCTTGCTCAAGAAGTCATCCATTCCATGGAAATGCAAAAATATCCATCTATGTTCATTCATTTAGACTTATCTAAAGCTTATGATAGAGTGGATTGACACTTCCTTGTCAAAGTTTTAAGGTAATTTGGCTTCTCTCAGATTGGATGGACTAGATTATGGGATGTATATCTTTGGTGTCCTAATTTGTTCTTATCAACGGTAGGCCTTCTCAGTTGTTCCTTACTTCCAAAAGTATTATGCAAGGTGACCCCCTCTCCCCTTATTTATTCATCATTCTTGTTGAATGCTTGGGCAAGGATATAACAAAAAACAAAGAAAATAGAACCCTTGAGGGAGATACCATTGCTTGTGGAGTTGGGCCTACTTCTCATATTCAATTTGTTGATGAATCTAATCTGTTAGGTAAATCTATAGTTAAGGAAGCTTCTAAAATTAAGTAAATCGTCAATTATTTTTCTAATGCTACCGGGAAATTGATCAATGAAGACATGTCTAAAGTCATTTTCTTTAACTAGTCTCCTAGACAAGAATCCATGGTCTTGGATAAATT
Organism: Wollemia nobilis; assembly: GCA_028583015.1. Classification (NCBI taxonomy): domain Eukaryota; kingdom Viridiplantae; phylum Streptophyta; class Pinopsida; order Araucariales; family Araucariaceae; genus Wollemia; species Wollemia nobilis. Next base: position 2,141,760 of record JAQPPZ010002274.1, read on the forward strand.
AAGATATAAGACCTCCCTTCCAATAACTTATTTAGGAATTCCTCTCAATATTCAAAGATAGAAAAAAAGACTAGAATAGGTTTTTGGATAGAGTTAAGAAGAAAATTGGAAAGTATACCAATAAGCTATACCTATTAATGTTTTTATTGTGTTGAATATCCCAAAGGTTTTTCTTTGAGAACAAGATCAAATCAATCATCGGTTCCTCTGGAGTGGTGCTAAGGAGAAAATAAAATGGACCTTGGTGAAATGGGATACTTTATGCCTTCCTAAGGGGGTTAGGTTTGTAGTCTGTTATTAATAACAATAAGGCTTTAGCTGCTAAACTGTACTGAAGGATTTTGCATAACCCCAATGCTCTTTGGGACAAGAATATTCGTGTTAAATATGCTAAGAACAAAAGTCTTGAAGACCTTGTTCGCTATCAATTGCCTACCAAATGTTTTCCTATTAAGCGGTTCTTAAGATTGGTGAGGATGTGATTAAGTAAAATTTATTTTGGATCATTCATAATGGTTAATAGGAAATTTTTTGGATAGATTCTTGGGATGGTCACCAACCTTTGATAACCCAGTTTTCTGATTGGAGGTCTTGGATGGAGGAGCTTCATTGAGCTAACTGGATAAAGGTTGCTAATTACTGTCAATACCGTACTGTTAATTTAGAGGTTGGTAGATATTGGATTCCTATTGAGTACTGGCCTATTCAAATGCTAGAAAGGTAAAGAAAAGATATCCATTGGGCACGGAAGCAAGAAGAAGCAAGGGGGAACAATATTCAAATTTTTGTAGCTTTTACAAAACTAGGATTACTCTAATTGGTGGGTCAAACTTTCTCTCTAAGCCTACTAGGACATGCATGGAGTTTTGGCTACCTTTTTTATCTTTGTTGAGTGTAAGTTTCTATTGTGGGAGCTTTTAATTACTCTTTTCTTGGTAAGATTTCATCTTCTTTGATTTATGTAACCCTTTTTAAAGCATCATGGTGCACTTCCTAGACATTTAGATCCACCTTCCTCTTTTACATGTCACCACAACTTTGTCAAATTTATTCATAATAGCCGCTTATTTAAAATATAAAACTTTGGTGCACTTTTCTACACCAGTGGCTTCTCATGCAATCCCCTCATCAGAATATGCAATTTCTAGACCATACTAATCTTTATTTTTTCTTCCCCTACATGTTCATCATTTTTAACATGTGAATTGCCACTTCCCAAGGTTCCCGGGTAGTTTTCCTTGACGAGGAATGGGTCCCCAAGCTTATGTAGGAGATTACATCAAGACTTAGCATGGATAGCTCATCACCCCTATTTTCCATCCCATTGCTTCCTTTTGGTAGTCTAGAGGGTCCTTAGCCATTCATCCATTTTGTTTCTTTATTTTCCAACTGTCAAATACTATCATGGATTTTGATCAATCGCTTGACTTTCTAATCATCGAGTTGGCCAATTTTTTGAATGCCATGGCTATTAAACCTGAGACAGGTATGGTTGGTTATGACTTTTCTCTAGAAATAAGTTGTGTGTCATGTATGTCTAGAGATAGGTGATAATAAGAAGGGAGCTCCTTCATGTTATTACCCCGAGTGGGGGGCTTGGTTGACACTAGAACTCCTATTTTAGTTTGATCATGGGTGTGATCCACTCCCTTACTAGTCTAAACCTTTACTTATTTTACCTCTTATTTGAACCCTTCCATTAGGAGGGTATCAAGTTGGTCCCAAATCACAATGGAATGCAAGGAAAGGGAGTCATACCTTCATTGGGACTTGCCTTTTAATGAGGCCATCAACAGTCTAAGAGACACATCTTGCTCTATGACATAATGTGTTTAATAGATGAAGATCATATCTTGTAGGTGATTCAATGGGATGGGTGGTCCTTCATCAATGTATTCTGGAAAGATCCTCAATAATGATTTTAGAAGCTTCCCCTAAATAATTGGTGGTTTAGGAGGTTATAGAGGGTTTTCATCATCCCAAATAGGGAATGATTTGGATGACAGGGTATCCATGCTTAGATATTTGGGTCCTTTGGATTATAGCATAGTTCTTAGGTGAATGCAACTTCTTACTTCTAGAAAGCAGGTAGATAGAGGTATACACCCAAACCTCAATCTAGTATCTTTAGTAGCTACTTCTTTTGATGTTCATTCTGAGTGGATTTACCAAGTGATAAAAGAGGTACTTCAACAATTAGGAACAAACCAAGACCCTCACAAAATCTTAGTCCTACTCCTTGTCGTGATTATGATACCAATGATGTGTGACTAGGGTCCCACTGGGCATACCATTAAACTATTGTCATCTTCAATTATCCTTGTCTAGGACAATCATGCCTCTCAAGGAGTGACATAGTAGGACCATAGTCAAGAGCATAGGGTTTGACTCAATCAAGGGCCTTTGAGAGTTTTTACAAGGCTGGACCCTTGTTATGATTTGATCTTCAAGACATGATTGTTGCTAAACCAAGGAAAAATGGTTGCGAGAAAGTAAAAATAAAAAACAAACAACTCAAAAAAAGAGAAGGGGATAATGCACCAAGATATCTGCTAAGATATTCCTATAAAAATAGGCTTGAATGCTATGTGCTAGTAGTGAACACTTCCTCTTGAAGCATAGATGAAAGTTACTAGTTATACACGTGCATAAGAAGGTGGGTCTCATTGGAGATCCAAGCAAGTGACTAGGTCTAAAAATAGACGTAGGTCTCTCATACACACATACAATTAATAAAACCCAATATTTAGGCAAAAGATCATAGAAAAATACATACACACATCAATGGATCTACAGGCTATACCAAAAAATAGACAGTCTCCCATGTGTGTTTGTGTGTCTACACACACACACACACACACACACACACACACACACACACACATATATATATATATATATATATACATATATATGCAAGCAATATTTTACATAGATTATGCCAAAAGCGGGGGTTCAAGATTACCTAGAAACCACTTAGGAGCTAACCATTTTTACATAAATAAATGAGAGGAAAGCCTACAAATGTATACAATTGTAAATTTACCAGTCCTTTACAAAGTTAAGACTACTACTATTTATAGACTATAATCAGGAAGAGTTTCCCTTCAAAATTGTGTAGAGATTTCAAAATGATTGTTCCTCTATGCACTAGGTCATGTCTTGACTGAATTAATTGTCCTTTTAAGATCTTCAAATTCAAAATTATTAATGTTGCATTTTTTGAGTCCTTGGATACTCTTTCACCTCTATCATTTCCATCTACCATTTTTGGGAATTCCATGAGTCAAAGCATGGGAAATTAATATCACCTGGCTTGATTTTTTCTCCGAGTATCTCTCCCGTCACTTTTGCTTTTAATGCACTAACTACTTCCATGGGTTGTCGTGTATTCTTTGTCAAATAAGAATTGTTTATCTCTAAAGATTATACACCTCAAAACCATGTGCAGGGTCCAAGTTCACAACCCTGGTTGGGAGGGTATGGAGTCTAATGGCCCATCATGATAGGGTTTGAGGGTGGGAGACCCTAAAACAAAATTGGGTTTCCTACAATTTTGAAGTTGTTGGATTATATTACATTATTTGGTACATGCTAATGTACCCTCATGGTACCTTCATGGTACATCTTGTAAATATTAGATTAGAGTTGATTCTTAGTTTAGAGTGTGAGTAATACTTTATGTAATATTGTAATGTGTAGGAAATGCACAAGTGTCACGTAAGTGTGCAAGTGTAATGTGAGTAGGTTCACAAGTGTCTTATATGTAAGTGTACACAAGTATCCTTAGATTAGAGTGTGCTAAGTGAAGATTCGTGTCTAGGTGTACATACAAGATAGAGTCATGTGTATGAAAGTGTCAAGTAGGAAAGCCAAGAGTCATGAGACTTGGCATATGGAAAGGAATAGTCAAGTATACAAAGATTCATTCTACTATGGCTATATAGTACTCCATAGAGAATCATAGAAGATATTTCAGACATTTAATATACAATCATCAAGTGTTATATCTGTAATAGAAAGATGAGTAATAAAGTTTACATACATTTGAGCAACTAATATTGTAAGTTGTGCTACATGCTTTATACATATATGATTCAGGCTATTTACATTCATATATTTTTGCTTATTAATGAATGTTAGTTGATATATTATAAGCCTTGATATACATATTAGTTTTCTCATGTTATTCTGCTTACATCATTATCTTAATCTTACTATATCGTGGCTATATTATATTTGATCCCATAGAATTTATCTTGTGAGTTTAATATTAGTATTAAGGCTTAAAAAGCCATCAAAAGCATGGTTGACCTTAGTCTTTGGCATTTGTTATCCGAATTTCGATGAATTCGTCATCTTCCACTATCAGACATTTTCTTCATCTAACCTTGGAATTGTATGGGGGCTTTTGTATTGTATCTTGGTTAGGATTTTTATGACTTTTGATTCTTCAATTCTTTTATGTTTCAATTTTTTAACTTCATTTGATCAAAACTTTTACTTTTGCTCTACCCAGTGCTCTATATTTTGCTTCTTGTTTGCTTCTCCCCTGCTTGAGATTTTACTCAAAGTAACTTTGGAGTGTAGTCAGAATTCACTATAATATTCATTGATAGTCCTAGTGTCCACACCCATATAGCCAAAATTGGTTGGCATTGTCAACCAAGCCCCCTACTTGAGACAATAACTTGAAGGAGCTTCCTTCTTGTTATCATCTATCTCTAGACACACAACTCATTTATGGAGAAAAATTACAACCAACCATGCCTATCTCAAGTCTAATAGGTATGGCATTTGATAAATTGACCAACTCAATTATCAATAGGCCAAGCAACTAGTCGAAATCCATGATAGTATATGATAGTTAGACAACAGAGGAATAGAATGGACACATGATTGAGGATCCTCTATGATGTAGAAATTCAAATTCTACTTAGTTTTGCATTATTTAGTGGTTCTTAAATAGCATGAAATACAACTAAATACACTTCTTCCAAATCCGATAAAATTGAAAGAATACAAAAGAAGTTGAAACTGATAGCCAACTAGCTAACAACCAATCCTATGTGAAGTTTCACATGGTTATAATAATGCATAATAATCTATGCTTTCAATGCTCTCATCATTCCTCCCCACTATATAAGCATTGGACTCCAATGCTTTTACAAGAAAGTGGGCGAGAATTTAGGAGTGTTGGGTATGACTAAAAATGCACTCCAAGATACAAAGAAGAGAAGACCAAGGGTGAGATGGAATAAGTCTTCACAATACAAAAAATATGGATGTCATTGGTCCGGGCTTGAAAAGAGATTTTTAACGACTGTAAACATGCCTATGCTTAGATACGGTTGGATGGTCCCTTGAGTTGGTATAAAAAGAGAAATATTTGTAAAAATAACTAAATTAATTAATTAATTAGTTTATTTAATAGATAAATTATTTTTTTAATTTAAATTTTTTAAATTAATTTATTTAAACAACCATAGATCACGTGGTCAAAGTTGACCGTAGTGTTGTGGTGCGCTAGCATGCACATTGACCCAACGTGGGTGCATGTGCATGAAACATGTGCACATACGCGAACGCATGCTAGCTAGTGTGGGCACACATGCATGAAGCACACACACACATGGGTGCAATGGCCTAACATGGGTACGTCATGCATGTACTGCATGCTTTACGTGTGCTCTAGCTGTAAGTATAGCCAACTACCATGTGTGTGAGCTAGTGCGATGGCCTTAAATGGGTCATGCGTTGGCCATGCATGGGTCGTGTGTTGGCCATGCATGGCCACGTGTGCTAGCCATATAGCCATGTAGGGGCCACACATTCACTGATGCCAATATTGGCTCACAATGCATGAGAAAATAATAGAGGGTTGTGACCTTTTTTTTTGTAATCATTGTCTTTTTTTTGTGTTGAAAACAATAGTAGACAGTAGGCAGAGAAGTGCTGGGCAGCATTGATAGGGACAATATAGAAGTTGAATCTGCTACAAGTTTCAATTTGACCTCTGAGATTTGGAATTTTTCCATGAATTCAGGGGTTGTTGTAGTTGAAACTACATAGTTAGATAAGGGTAGAACACAGACAAACAAGGTCATAAGAGGATGTGCAGGTGACCATGATGGCAACCACAACCATAATGGAGGAAGAGGGGGAAGACATGGCCCATCTTCCAACCAAGCCAAATTTTCATAGCACAACAAAATAAAGTGATGTGAACTAATATTTATTGCACGCAATAGAAGAGAGGGTCTAGATTCGATGAGCAATGAGGGTTTATTGGCCATGAAAAATTGATCGAGATCTTCATGCATATCATGAAAATAATTGAACTCTAGGATCTACTTGCAATCAATCTATTGGAGTCGCAGCTTATCAACTCATATCCCTTCAGGGGCTGACCTTCATACAAAGTAGAACAATAGATCATCCGGAATAACATAGTGATTGGATAAAACATCCATGTTAGCCAAGACAACATTAGAAATAGTAGTATCTTCTTTGGAGTCTACCTCAAGTTATTCTAAAGCCTTCATCAAACAGAAGATCATTAACAACAACAATATTATTGGAGAAAATAGGTATTTTATTTTTATTTTATTTTTCTTCAAATTTCTCAATTTCTTCAATAGCAACATCATCTAAAGGTAATATGATGGAAATTTTTCCCATAGATATTGGTTCAACTCCAAGTGTACCTCAAATTTTTCTTCAATAATTTCTTCCAAAGGAAGATTTTCTTCTTTTATAGCAATTTCTTCTGCACAAAGAATTTCTTCACTGAAGATTATTTTGCTATCATTTTTTTGCTAGTTGGGCAGCTTAAATCTGATGGACATTAGCAATGATCATTTTGAGTCATTGCTCCAAATTTTCAAAGAAAATTTTATCCTGGATAGACAAGATGGTGCTCTACCTAGACAGGAACAGAATATGTTGCTCATATACCATTGATGTAGAACTTCAAATTCTACCTAGTTTTGCATTATTTAGTGGTTCTTAAATAGCATAAAATACAACTAAATATAGTTCTTCCAAATCTGACAAAATTGGAAGAATACAAAAGAAGTTGAAACTAATAGCCAACTAGCTAACAACCAATCCTACATGATGTTTCATGTGGTTACAATAATGCATAATAATCTATGCCTTTGATGTCCTCATCACTCTAAGATGCCAAAAGGAAGCAATGGGATCAAAAAGATGGGGTAATGAGATATTTATGTTAAGTCTTGATGTAGTCTCTTGCATAAGCTTGGGGACTTATTATCACCATGGTAAACTACTTGGGAACCTCGAGAAGTGGCAACTCACATGTTCAAAAGGATGAACACATGAGGGAAGCAAAATTTTGGATCACTATGGTCTAGACACTAGATTCTAATGAAGGGACTATATGAGAAGCCATTAGAATAGAAAAGCACACCAAAATTTTGCATTGTAAATAAGCAGATATTATGAATAAATTGACAAAGTTGTTGCAACATGTAAAAGATAAAAGTTGATCTAAATATCCAAGAAGTTTACTAGAAGGCTTTAAAAAAAGGTTACACAAATAAGAGGAGTTGAAAGCTTGTTAAGAAAAATGGAATCAAAGGAAAGTAATTAAAAGCTCTCGCAATAGAAGCTTACACTTAGCAAAGATAAATAAGGTAGCCAAAACTCCATTCATATCCCTAAACGTTTAGAGAACAAGTTTGACCCACCAATTAGAGTAATACTAGTTTTACAAAAGCTACAAATATTTGAAGATTTCTCCCCCTTGCTTCTTCTTGACTTTGTGCCCAATGAACAAGGAAACATTTTTTGAGGGGGTTCTTTGTCTTCATCAAGATGAAAATCCCCTATGAGTCACCAAGACTTTAGTGAATTCTCACTACACTCCAAACTTACCTTGAGTAAAATTTGAGCGAGGGAGAAGTAAGAAAGAAGTATAAGATAGAGCATTAGGTAGAGCAAAAGCAAAAGTTCTAATCAAATGAAGTCTGAAAAATAAGAACATAAAAGGCCTGAAGAGCCAAAAGTTATAAAACTCCTAACCAAGATACAAGATAAAAATTTTGATGCAATTCCAATGTTAGATTAAGAAAATATCTAAGATTGAAATATGATGAATACATCAAAAGACATATAATAAATGCCAAAGACCAAGGTCTCTTATGCTTCAAAATTTTGGAAGACCTAGTTTTGTTTTGGGGGCTCCTACCCTTAAACCTCGACATGATGAGCCATTGGTACCCATACCCCCAGTCGAGGTTACAACCCCAGTCCCTGCACATGTTGTTGAGGTGTACAATATTATGAGATAAACAATTATTTTTCAACAAAGAAGATGTGGTAATCCAATGAAGTAGTTGGCACATGAAAATTAGAAGTAGTAGGAGTCATACTAGGAGAAAACCTAGCTAATTAATATTAATTTCACATGCTCAGACTCAAGAAATCTCCAAAAAGGGTAGATGGCAATGAGAGAGGCAAAAGAGTATCCAAGGACTCAAAAAATGCAACATTAATCATTTTGAATCTAAAGATATTAAAAGGACAATGTGTTTAGTCAAGACATGACTTGGTGCAAAGAGGAACAATAAATTTAAAATCTATTCATAATTTTGGAGAGAAAATCTCCTTGATTGTAGTCTATAAATAGTAGTAGTCTTAGCTTTGTAAAGGATCAACAAGGTTGTAATTGTACATTTTTGTAGACTTTCCTTTCATTTCTTTCTGTAAAAATGGTTGGCTCCTAAGAAACTTTGTTAGGGTAAAATAGGTAGTATATTGCATTATGCTACATAGATTATTACATTTACTTTGTACTATTACCATGTAGATATTTACTGTTTCAAATATCTAATGGTAAGTAGGTTAAATCCTAAATATCCTAGGTAGTCAATCCTAAACCTAACTCTATACCTGACCAGACACGTTTGTTAGCGTGGTTAAGGGAGAATTAGTTGGCATTGCTATTTTATGTATTATATAACATTAGTCCTAATGCTAATGTTAGTAATGAATAATTTTGATTAATCTCAATATTGTTTCACCTAATTTGCTACATTGGCATCAGAGCCAACTTTTTTGGCTCGCCTGGAGGACGAGCTGGTGACATTTGGATGCCACCAAACCCACCTCAATAGGCGAGCTCGATGGCGGAGCGAGGCCCATTTTTGGCCAGGTCAACTCGACCTGCCAGGGCCTAGGAAACCTTGGGGTCGATCGACCGTGACCCAAGGCAAGGAGCGCATCGAGAGCGGCGATCGACCGCCCTCACCGAGCCGGCAGATCGACAACATTTTGTTGTCGATCGGGCTCAACGGTCGATCGACCACCTCGACGCCCGTGGAGAGCAGGAGCCCTGCCTCGGCTCCCGCTCACAGGGCCCGAGCCCCCACAGAGCCACCAGTGGGAGCGCATCGAGGGCAGGAGCGCCCTCACGCTCCCACATGGACTCCATAGACTAGGAGAGCCGAGAGGGTAGGAGCGCCCTCCCCTCCCAGCTGGACGCACACCAGGTGCCACCCAAGATCCGAGAGGGTAGGAGGCCCTCCGATCCTCGAGATCCGAGCCCCACAATCAAGATCTGAGAGGGCAGGAGGCCCTCCGATCATCGACCACCTCAGGATCCATGAGGGTAGGAGGCCCTTCGATCCCAGCAGACCTGACACATGGTGAGATCCAAAGACCTCTAGACTGCACGCACCCTGAGGTGCTGACCTGGACTACTGACTTGGTGAGCTGACTAGGACTGCTGACTAGGCGACACGTGGCACACTAGCCATGCGCCACCTGGACGCTGACTGGACAGATGACCTGACTCAGACCTGACACGTGGCGGACAGCCACAGGATGACTCAGACTCGATGGACAACCCTTTGGCGCCACGTAGCGACGTCCAAAAGGGTGGGGGACCGACTCAGATTGCCCGTAGGCAATCACTCCATAGGGGAGTGTTAAGGTTTTTCAAGCCTCTTGCATCCCCCTATGGGATGCATGTGGGATAAATCCCATAGATCCCTCGAAGAAGCCCATCGGCTTCTTCAATACCAAGCGTCGGGGCTTCAGTTCCAAGCCAGCCGACAGCTTGGTTGGCCAAGGCGGATGCCTTGGGCCAAGCGGGTCACGTGTTCGAGCCCGCGCGCCACCATTTTGCAAGGTTTTTACCATAATTTGGTTTTTTTAATTAAATTTTTAATTTTTCTATAGTTTTTAAAGCTTTTTAATATTTTTTTTGATATTTTTTTTTATAATATAGTATAAATTGGTCAAAAATGTCAATTTTAAGCCTTTATAATTGATTTTTTTTCCCAATTTTGCTTAATTATAAAGAATTTTAGTCTTTAAAAGTATTTTATTAGTTTTTTTTGAACTTAGAGATCTTTTAAATTAAACCAAATTATTTTTCAAAAACAAAGGATTTCTTCAACATTTTTTGCAATAAATCCTCAAAGTTCTATAGTTTTCTTCACACATTTTTGGAGATAAAAAGACATAGCAACTCAAACTTCTATTGCAAAACAAAGAGATTTAAAACATTGAGGAAGAACATAGGTCATTTTCTTTGCAACAAAATAAAAAATTTGCTTTTGTTTTCTCCTTCACAAAGGAGATATAAGACATAAAATTGCAACTTTTTTGTTGTAAACTTGAGAAATATTTTGAACCTATTTTTTGATCCTCATGCTTGAGTGTTGAAGACAAAAACCAAAGTCGTGTGTCGACTGGTCTGGAAGCCTTTCAAACGCGGGTCGTGTGTCGACTTGTCTTGAAAGGAGTGCTCAAATTTTTCAAAATTTTGTACAAATTAAGGGGGGATAGAAGTCATATTTGGTGATTCTATTTTTTTGCAAAATTGTAAAGAGAAAGGGGGGATATTTCAAAGTAAAAAAGGTGCATTCTCGATTGTACTCGACACCTTTTCTTAAAAATTGACTATACTAGGTGCATTCTCGGTTGCATCCGACACCTATAGTGATAATAATTTGGGTTGCTCTCTTGTTTTGATTATTGCACTAACAATCATGTTTTTTGTGTGCAATTAAACAATCATAAAGAACACTGAAGAGCATTTCATAAACCCAAACTTCACTAAAATCGTGCTACACCTTGCACAGGTTAAACAAGTCAATTTTTACACCCCATCAAAAGGTCAAAATCCAAACACCTTGATTCACTCTCTTTGTTTGGCTTAATTTCCTCAAACTTTCCATCCTTCTTGAAGGGTGTTAAGGCAGGTGCCATTAAATATCCTAGAGAGCAAAATCAGAAGTCTTTCAAAACCTACCCCTTTAATTTGCTCTATTTGTTTGGCTTAATTTCCTCAAACTTTTCATCCCTTGTTAAGGGTGTTAAGGCAGGTGTCATTAAATATCTTAAAGAGCAAATTAAAATCTTCCATATACTCTTTTGAGGGTATACTGCAAGATAAAGTCATCTTAGTCATATCAAATTTGAAACCTTCACCATGGCCATGATCAACAAGTATCTCACTGAGAGCCAACTGCTCAAAGGTTCAAATTATTCTGCCTGGAAAACTAAGATGAAAGCCATTTTAACTATAGAGGATATGTGGGAAATAGTGGCTGGCAATGAGACTAGACCCACATCACCTGGAGCAGATCAAACAACCTATGATAAAAAGGATAAAAGACTTTCCTTATTGATCTTGCTAGCTATTACTGATGATATCCAACCTCATATCAGTGAAGCTAAAAATGGTAAGGAGGCATGGGATGCCTTAGCTACCATATTTGAGGGAAAGAATCAATCAACGATTCTTAACCTTCAAACTCAGCTTCATACTCTTCATATGAAATCTGGAGAAACAGTAGAGCTATTCCTCTGCAGAGTGGCAGAATTGAAAACAAAACTACAATCTTTAGGAGAAAAAGTAGAAGACCAAGTCCTGACCTCTATCATTTTGAGGGCTCTTCCCGACTCCTATAGAATGTTGATCACTTCACTACAAGTCTCTGGAAGGACAGTGACTTTTGTAGAGTTGGTAAATATGCTTCAAACTGAGGAAGCTAATCAACTCCAAAGAGATGAGGCATCCAACAATGCCCTTTTCTCAAACAGACAAGGTGGAAAGAAAAAGTGGAATCAACAGAAAGGATCTTCTTCTAACAAAGACAAGGGTAAAGGCAAAGAGATTAAGAAGAAGAAGTATTGTAAAATTTGTGATAAAGACACTCATGAAACCAAAAGATGTTGGTTTAAGAACAAACCACCCAATGAACAAGGACAAAAGAAGGGCAAAGGCAAACCCAAGAACAAGAACAAACAACAACAAGGACATGTTGCTGTCATTGAAGATTCTAGTTCGGACTCTGAACGAGCACACAAAGTGCTCATGACACATACAGACTCCCCTCACAAGGATACTATTTGGTACATAGATTCAAGCGCTAGTAAACATATGACTGGCGATAAGTCCTGGTTTGAGACATTTGAGGCTCGAGAAGGTAGACCGGTAACCATTGCTGATGATCAGACCTATCGAGTTCAGGGAGAAGGAAGTGTTTCTGTCTCCCTTCCAGATGGAGAATGTAAGATTCAAAAAGTTCTTTATGTACCAAGATTGAAAAATAATCTCTTGTCAGTTCCACAAATCCTGGACAATAACATGAATGTCAATTTCAAAGTGGACAAAGAAAAGAAACGTTGCTTTATCACTCAAAAAGGAAAATAGATAGCAACAGGTTCATACAAACATGGTTTGTTCACCTTAGATGCAATTACCTCACCACATACTGCAATGGCAGTAACCACAAAAGAGGCCACTTCTCTATGGCATAAGAGATTTGGGCATCTAAGCTCAGGGTATTTACTTGAACTCAGTAAGTATCAAATGGTGAAAGGACTGCCTACTCTTTCATCTACTTTGCCAGTGTGCTCAGATTGCTTGTCAGGAAAGCAACATAGAGTACCTTTTGAACCTAGCTCTTTTCGAGCTAAAGTACCTTTGGAGTTAGTTCACACAGATTTGTGTGGTCCTATGTCTACTAGTTGTGGAGGAAAAAGGTATTTTCAATTGTTTGTAGATGATCACTCACGGAAAATGTGGGTCTTCTTCTTGCAGTTGAAGTCTGAAGCATTTGACTATTTTTAGCAGTTCAAGAAGCTAGTTGAGAAAGAATCAGGATGTTTCATAAAGACCCTCCATTCAGATCGAGGGGGAATACACATCAAAAGAATTTTCCTCATTTTTATAGAAACATGGGATAAAAATACAGTTGACAACAACCTATTCTCCTCAGTCAAATGGAGTTGTTGAGAGAAGAAATCGTTCCATTATGGAAATGGTTCGATGTATGCTTAAGGGAGCCAATCTTGAGCACAGTTACTAGGCTGAAGCTGTAACAACTACAGTATATCTTCTAAATAGAGCACCCACATGGGCTCTTGAAGGTATGACTCCTCAGGAAGCATGGAGTGGAAGGAAACCCTCCATATCTCATCTACGAGTATTTGGGTGTAAGGCTTTTATGCATATACCTAAGGAGAAAAGAAAGAAGTTAGATGAGAAGACTCTACAGTGTGTTTTTCTTGGATATGATGAATTCTCAAAAGGCTATCGGTTGATAGATCCATTCACCAAGAAAATACATGTTAGTAGAGATGTAGTGTTTGATGAAGCTTTCACATCTAACACTACATCAGTATACCTGGAAGATGAGGAGCAACAACCACAGACTCCTCAACAACATAAAAAGCCTCCAAAATGGTATACTAGTACTATGAAAGATTCCAAACTCACTTCACCACCAGATCTCACTCTCAATCATCCAAAGACACGAAGCATGTCTCGACAGAAAAATGCAGAAGCATCTACTTCAGTTGATGATCTTTGTAAATATTTTCAAGAGCTTTCTGTTAATAAAGAGTTAGAAAGTGGAGAAGATATGGAAGTTGATGAGGAGAGGGTTTATATGTCATCATATGATGAAAATGAACCTTCTACAGTTGATGAAGCACTTAGTCAGCCTCAGTGGAAGGCAACTATGGATGCTGAACATAAATCCCTCATTAAAAACAAAACTTGGAAGTTGGTCGATTTGCCTAAAGGAAAGAAGCCCATAGGCTGCAAATGGGTTTACAAAATCAAATATAAGGCAGATGGTACCATAGATAAGCATAAGGCCCATCTTGTGGTGAAGGGCTATGCTCAAAAGGAAGGCCTTGATTATGAGGAAACCTTTGCACCCACTGCAAGGATGACCACCATTCGAGTTCTTTGTGCTATGGCAGCACAGTTCGGATGGAAATTACATCAGATGGATGTAAAAAGTGCCTTTCTAAATGGTGACTTAAAAGAAGAGGTATACATGACTCAACCTCCAGGATTTTCTGAGGAAGGCCATGAGCAACAAGTTTGCAAATTGGTCAAATCATTATATGGGCTGAAACAAGCCCCAAGAGCATGGTACATCAAAATGGATAGTCACCTCCTGCAACACGGTTTCAAGAGAAGTCCATCTGATGCAAATCTCTATATCAAGAACACAGGTTCTGAAATAGTGATTCTTGTATTATATGTAGATGATCTGATCATTATCGACAATTCAGAGAAATTGATTAACGTCGTGAAGGATGACTTGAAAGAGTCATTTGATATGACAGATCTTGGACTTCTCCACTACTGTCTTGGCCTTGAGATAGAACAGAAGAAGAATCATCTTAGGGTGACTCAGAAAAAGTATGCCAAGACTTTAGTAGAAAAATATCGTATGACTGATTGTAAGCCCAAAGCAACACCGATGGAATCAGGGCTTCAGTTATCATGATATGATGAATCACCATAGGTAGATGGCACGCTATATAGATAGATGATTGGAAGCCTCATCTATCTGACCAATACTAGACCAGACATTACTTATGTTGTAAACTATCTTTCTCGGTTCATGCAGGAACCAAAGGTCTCTCACTGGAAAGCAGCTAAAAGGGTTCTTCACTACATTCAGGGTAGTGTAGATTATGGTCTAGAGTATAAGAAGAATAACTCATTCTTCTTACAGAGTTACACTGACTCTGACTATGTTGGATCCCTAGATGACAGAAAATCAACATCAAGGATATGTATTTCATCTTGGATCTGGTCCTGTCTCATGGCATAGTAAAAAGCAATAGGTGGTTGCTTTATCTTCAACAGAGGCAGAGTATCGCGCTGCACGTGGAGCTGTGTGTGAAGCGATATGGTTAAGTCGCATCTTGGCTACCATGGGCCTACCAAAGAAACTTCCTATTCACATGTTTTGTGACAACTCAGGTGTTTTGAACTTGGTAAAGAATCCAGTACATCATGAACGTACAAAGCATATTGACACAGATTGTCATTTCATTCGTGATGAAGTTCCTAAACACAGAATCAAGCTCCAATACATTCCCACCGACGAACAGGTTGCTGACATCTTCACAAAGGCACTTGGACGTGTCAAATTTGAACTGTTTCGAAGTAAACTTTGTATATCAAAGTAATGTAATAAAGGGGGGATGTTAGGGTAAAATAGGTAGTATATTGCATTATACTACATAGATTATTACATTTACTTTGTACTATTACCATGTAGATATTTACTGTTTCAAATATCTAATGGTAAGTAGGTTAAATCCTAAATATCCTAGGTAGTCAATCCTAAACCTAACTCTATACCTGACCAGACGCGTTTGTTAGCGTGGTTAAGGGAGAATTAGTTGGCATTGCTATTTTATGTATTATATAACATTAGTCCTAATGCTAATGTTAGTAATGAATAATTTTGATTAATCTCAATATTGTTTCACCTAATTTGCTATAGACTTGTGGGTAATCTCAAACCCCCACTTCTAGCATAATATATGTAAAATATTGCTTGCATATATATATATATATATATATATATATATATATATATATATATATATATATACATACATGGGATCCTATGTTTATTTTTTGGCATAGCCTATAGACTCATTATTGTGTGTACGTATTTGTCTATGACCTTTTTCTAAATATTTGATTTAAGTGTATGTATGTGTGAGGGATCTATGTCTATTTTTAGATCGATTCACTTGCTTGGTTCTCCATTGGGACCCATCTTCTTATGCATGCATATAACTGGTATCTCTCATTTGTGCTTCACTATGTCAAGGAGAGGAAATTTTCACCATTGGTACATGTTGGTCATCAAATCTGCCCAGGAAAGAATTTGGGTAAGTGTATGCGCCCTAGACCTGGACCAACATTGAAAGGCCGAAGGGAAGAGATGCCCCTCGTGCCAATCTCCGGAGAAAGGCCGGCTCCTATACTAAACTACTTTGATGTTTAAGATAAGGGTGCAGGAAAGAGATAAACAGAGTGAGGGTGCAGGAAAGAAATAAAAGAGTAAGGGAAGAAATTTTAGTAGTTTAATGGTGGGAAAGAACCAGAAGCACGATTACTAGCCAATAACTTGAAATAGCAACAAAGAACACCAAGAATAAACGAAATGAACACAGTATTAGCCCTCCTATGTATCCTCTGGACGAGTTCCAGGATTCTCCTTTCCCTTTCGCCGAAATTCAGAGTTCAGAGTAACGACGATTAAGAAAAGTGAATATAACAGAAACACTATCCACAGGCAGCATAAAAGAAAGCCAACACAACGTTTTCCTCCCCTATGTATCCTTCGGGAAAATCTCGGGGTTCCACTCCAATCACACACCTAAATCCAGAGTTCAGAATTACAAGTATGCAAATGAAGAAAAGATAAAAGAAATAATCGTAGAAGGCAGCATAAAAGAGAGAAATAGAGTCCAAAGCTCTTTAGTATTAATCGCAGGAATCTAAGTTACAACAGCTTTCTAGCAGAAAGTTCCCCCCCTTTTTACATTACAATGCCTGGGTTTTTATAGAGGACCCGACCCTCTGAGCCATTAATGCACAAAATGGAGGAGTACACCCTCGAAACCTGAGAAGTCGGCTCTTCGTAGCCCTCGTGACTGAGCTCTCAAATCTGTTACCAAAACTGGAAACTATGACCGGGTCAACCGTGGAAACATGCATTAATGAGCCGTCTGAGCGTCCTTGGCTTCTGGGTGCAGTGCTCGAGTGGCCGCCATGCTCGTCGGGCTCTTCTTCAGGGACTGATACTTCATTTCCAATTGCTAAAAATGAGCAACGAGCTTATCAGGCACGTAAAAATGCATTTATGAGGCACTTGATCGCCTCGAGAAAATACCCGGCTTGGAGTGCGTGCCCTTGAAGCGCTTCGCTAGATCTTCATTCGCAACTTCGCTTCGCAATGGATTTGAGCCGAAGCAGATCCTCCTTCTTGATTTGTACTTCGCATGGTGGAGCTTCGCAAAACTGCTTCGGGGATGGTGAGTGCCGAAGCATATTTCCTCCTCAAGGTGAGGCCCTTCATTACTGCTTCGCTGGAAGATGTGCCAAAACTGCTTCGCTGATGTATCATCAAAATGCTTCGCCGCGATCTTCTTTCAAAATTGTGGTTCGGGAGGATTTTGGCCGAAGCGCATCCTTGCCTTCAAAAATGCTTTGACTGCTTCCACTTCGGGTGAAATTACTTCGCATGGAGGTTTGCCGAAGCAGATGCTTCGCAACGACTTTCGGCGAAGTAGAAATGGTTCGTTGGTGGAAAGTCCCGAAGTGGGTGCTTCGATGGTTTTTTGGCGAAGTATTTTCAATGTTGCGCTCCTTCAAATCCCGCTTCGCAAGTTTCTTGCCCGAAGTAGCCTTTTGAAGTGCTTCGGGCCCGAAGTAGTTTTATTCTTCTTCCCTTATATTTTTTCTTCGGCAACATCCTTGCAAAATTTTCGCCCGAAGTGGCTATTGGAAATGCTTCGGGTGCGAAGCTCTTCTTTTACGCCTTCTTTGTATTTTTTCTTCGGCAACACCGCTTCGCAAAATTCTTGCCCGAAGTAGCTGTTTGAAGGACTTCGGGCCCGAAGTAGTTTTCATCCTTCATTTCTTCCTTTGGGCGAAGCTATCTTCCTTAGCTTGTTCGACAGTGAAGCTTTTTTCCTTAGTCCGCTTAGTAGCGAAGCTCTTTCATTTTTATTTTATGTACAAGGGGGATGGCAGGGAAAGCCAAAATTGCTGCAACTTACAAATATTCTCAAAATCAACAAAGAAATACTTTACAAAAGAAACATTGTACAAAATTTTGATTTTTCTACCCCATTGTGCAATGTGACAAAATTGTCAACATTCTTGGCGGCTCGTGGGGCAACGAGCTCGTCTCGGTGGGAGAACCCTCAGCCTTGATCCGTTGGGCCAGAGTTACCTCCAGACCCTTCTCCCTTTTCTATCTTCGGGGGCGCTTCCACAGCTTGTCCTTCTTCTTCTTCTTCTTCCTCTGGCGTGGCTTCCTGCGATGGCGATGGGGCAAGGCGATCGCGGATGCGCTTCATGGTTCGGCGGACATGAGCCCAGGCACCCTTCGAGAAAGGCTCTTGATCTTGCAATGCCTTAACCAAAATGTGGAACCGATCAATCTGCCCGATATCAGCATGTTTGGCTCTGGTGTACAGATCGTTCAGGCAAGCTGCAATCTTGCAGTGTCTCAGAATGAAATCTGTGACCTGCCTCTCTGTTATCGGCTCCGCCCACTCGTCTACCTCCGAGACGTCACTTTCAAAATGAAGCCATGCCGGCTTAAGCTCTTCCTTGGTCAGAAGGTTCCCATCATCATCCGTGAAGCTCGGGAAACCTAAGGAAGAGAGATCCTGGAAATAGCCTAGCGATGCGCGCTGCTCATTCTCAAACACATCCAGGAGGTCCTTCACCTTCTGAGCTTTCCTCACCTTGGAGAAGAAGGCGCGAACTGTGGCTTGGGCCGTAGACCAATCCCTAGCCGTTCGACTCATTGCAGCAACCTGCAAGTCCTGATATTTCGTGCTTTGGACATCAAAGGCTAATTTGAGTCGGCCTCTAGCTTTCTGAGTGACCTCATCTATGATTGGCCCTCCTTCGACAGTGGCACGCTGTGCTTCGGTGATGTAGGTTAAAATTGATAGGGCACTGGAGGCCCGAGACCTGAAATTCTTGAGCAAGTGTGAGCGAATCTCTTTGATTCTGCCTCTGTCAAACAGCTCTAGGCTTTCTTTTTCATGCAACTACTGCTGCAACTGCAAGATCTTGCTTTCAAACTCTTTGGCCCTTAGCTCAGCTTCGGCCTGTATTTGTTCCTGACTTTTAGTTGCATTCTGTAGTTGTCTTACTTGCTGTCTCAAGGCGATTACTTCTTTTTTCCTTTGCTCACACTGCTTCTCTGAATCTTCCAGCTTGGAGCGGATTCTAGCTAGCTCTTCTTCCAACTTGATGTTGGCATTCTCTACTTCAAATCTACGCTGACTGGCGATGTTTGCATGTGCACGAAAAGTTTCAATCCTGACGTGCATAGATGCAGATTCATTATCTACATTTAAATGCTCCAGGTCCTTGGATTTATCTTGGTAATCATAGTCCACTGGAGTCATTTCATCCAGGGGCTTCTGGACCTTGGGGATCTTTTTTACCTTATGCAACTTCTCGGCCTTCAAATCGAAGACAGCGCATTTTTCAACCTGGGCCAGAGAGCGCCCTCTCTTCTTCCTCGCCTCCTTCAACATTTTTTCTGTGTTTTGTCGGGCTTGGAGTAGCTTTTCAGCTAGAGGGCATTCCTTAATCAAGGACAGCTCAGATTCAAATGAGGCTGGATCTCCAGCCGAAGGGGTAAACAAGTATAAAGAATGAATGGGGGATGCCTCACCAGTAGGTTCGACGACAGGTGTACTAGGAGTTCCAGCGAGTGAAACAATGCCATGTGAGACAGGGGAATGAGGAACAGGGTTCGGCGTTGGGGTACTATCTTCGCCCCGGCTAAGGACCAAAGGAATGGTTGCATGGGGAGACAAAGTAGCATCAATAGATTTGTCCCGGCCGGATGACTCGAGTGGAGTGGGGCTAGCGGGAACACGAGGCAGAGTTGGAATAGCAACGGGTAATACACGAGGAGGTGATTGACCTTGCGTGGGTGGGAGATACTGATGAGAATATTCAGTTGGGACCATAGTGGACGTGTGAGAGACCAAGGCAAAGGGTGGAGAGTGCGTACCTGCGTGCCCTCCTGGCAGAGCGGCCGTGGTGACTTCTTGTGTAATCGGCTCCTGCTCCTTCTGGACTTCGGCACTTCCGACCTCCATGACTTCTACTTCGGGGCCTCCCTCTTGTTGGAGGAGTTCCTCCACATCAATGATGTCTATATCTGGGACTGCCTCGGTACTTTGTGCCACCGCACCCTCAATGTTTGCTTCGGTCGGGCTTGATGCAGGTTGTCCGATAGGAGCACTTGGAAGCTTCGTGCGGGGCCTCTTCGGGTGGCTCGGAGGCACTTGAACTTGCTCTTGCCTCTTCCTTTTCTTCTCTGCTTGTTGTGTCGATCCCCCGACACTTGTGTCATGGCCCTCCGACGGTCTCTGTGGTAGCGCCTCTGGGGTAGCTTTGGCTTCTTCCTCCTCTTCTTGTTTCGAGGCATCGTCAGCTCCTCTTGGGCTTTCGCCCGATCCTGGGGTAGCTGGAGGAACAAAGTCGATGAAGGATATGGGCTTCCAAGTCCCAGCATTGGCTTCGTAAACAATTGCGAAGTCCTTATCCATTGTCAAGAGTCCGTAGGAATTCATATTTTGGTGATGGACTCTCATTATCCACCACTCCCTTAGTTGTTCCTCGCCCCAATTCTTCAATTCCTCCTTCAAATCATCTTTCGCCTTTCTCCAAAATGTGGAGTCTGGAGTTGGGAAGGGATGTTGGTCAGGGTCAAACTCGACCTCCATAGGGTAAAATTCATGCCAGGGAGGCAATGTCCTCATCCTTTCTAGATGCCACTCCAGATCCTTCCCATTGGGATTATTTCTTTGCTCCATAATTTCAGGGTGGGGGCAGATATGAAAATTCTTGAATTTTAGGTGATCCCTCATCACTCCCAAGGGATCATAGAGCCATTGTTGAGGAATCTAGAGCAAACCAAAATTGGCAAGCTTTTCCTCCAAGAAAACATTTTGCTTCAGGGCAAACACTTCAATTACCCCCATTTTGAAGGGGAAGTCGCAAGTGTGCGCCCATTTTCGACCGTGGCCGTACACGGCGTTTGTTACGTCGCTCTGTCGAGCGACCTCCAATGCGAACTGGTACTCGAAGGGGTAGACTGGTAGCAGGAAGGGCTTCCCTATGAAGCCGAATAGGTGAATCACAAGCCCCTGAGTCAGTTGAAACACATCTCCCTTCTTCTCCTGCACCACTCTGTCTCTTAAACTGAGGGGTACCCGAGGGCATGACCCTGTCAACAAATGCATAGCGGGTCCCAAAAATTGTTGATTAAAAGAATAATAAGACTCCTTCCTCAATAGGAGGGGAGTCCACTGGTACACAGGCAGAGGATTTCCATCCTTGCTGCTTGATGAAATGGCGATATGGGGAAAACTTTTATGTACATGGTAGAAGAATAGCCAAACAAGGAAAGAGCAGGGCCCGAAGTACTGGCCCGTTCCAGTGTTCTTCATGCTGGTAAGCCGCGTGTGCAAGGTTCGGGCTACCCATTCTGCCTAGTCGAAGAAGACTGGGTTGGTGTTCGGCCTTGCAGCATCAGGAGCATAAAACTCCCCTCTAGAAATACACTCGGCCAAAGACACCTGCCAAGGGTGCACCGAAGCATCGGTTGACAGGCCCGCCACCCATGCAATGATAGAGAAAATATCAGTGTTCTTGAAGGCTGCCAAGGGTAGGGGCATTTGAGGCAGCTTGCCTGAAGGGAGCCCACTCTTGAGGTTCTCACGCAAAAATTTCAACATGTAGTTGTTGGAGGTGAACCTCTCCATCTGTTCGCTCAGAATGACGTTGCGAACCGTATACCCCTTAGGTGGCCCCTGCTGCGGCGCGAAGGCTGCTTGCACATCCTCTTTCAAAATTGAGAACAATTTGTGACCAGCGGCGTCTAACACTTGTCTGGAGGTGGGCTGGTAGTTCTGCGCGATGGCATTGATCAGCTCAGGACAATGATGCACGGGCGGGGTCAGATACCAATATATCTGAGAGTAGTATGCAACGGCCCTCTTGTTTTCTGTTGAGAGCCTACTCCTCATGAACTCAATGGTATATCTGAGTTCGGCCACGCTCTTTGAAAGTTTGGTGTCCCTGATTTTCTCCCACCCATCAATTGGTGGTTCTTCGGGCTGTTCATCTTCAGAATCTTCCCTCTCTTCCACCGACTGCTTTTCTGGGTGGGGATTGAGATTGATCTTCTTAGGTCTATGTTTTTGCTCCTCTTTGCCCTTCTTTGTTTTTTTGGGGGCCGTGACTTCTGGTTCCTTCCCTTTCTCCTTAGAGTTCTTCTTTCCCATTGTGGAGATTGGCGGCGACAGGGTCCTTGATGCAGAGAGCTTCGAAGTGAAGGATTTCGATGCAAAGGGTGTAAGACTTGCAGAGTAACAGCAAAGGCTCTTAATCTTGCATGAACTGATGGATGAATAACCTTCTCCCTGCTAGGACCTTGCATTTTATAGCCCTAAAAGGCAACTACCTAAATTTATGGCACCTGCCATAATTAAATTTTCAACTCGAATGAGGAAGGTTGTCGTGCCCTCTGATTGGTTTCACGATGGCGTAGTACGTAGGTCCATGCGCTTTTATGATTATGTTTCGCATCGAGAACGTGACCTGCTGCCACCTTGTACCTCGGAGCGGGATTTTCTCTTAACCGAATCATCTCGAGATGCACTCCACCACCTTTGCATTAAATTCATCCGCTTCGAACTCCTTTTAAGGCTGTTATCGACACGTTCTCCGAGACACATTTTAAATGCTCCCGCCTTGCGCGTCGTTGGATTGGCGAAGTAGGAATAGACGCTGAAAATGCTTCACGGTGAACCTTCGGTGTGGGCTATTTTTCAACACTTCGGGCCCGAAGTAATTCTTCCTCGCGCTGCCGCCTTGTTTCACAAAGGCCGCCTATCGAAGCTCGTTCTTCTTTGAAAAATGACTTGCTAGATCCACTTCGAAAACTGCTTCACCTATGCTTCTTTTTGCGAAGCATTTTTTATGCCTTAGTTTCAAAGTTTGTTTGGATTTTTGAGGGTAAAGTGCTTCGCCAAGCTTCATCGCTTAGTCTTCGCATCAAAAGTTCCCAAGTAGATTTTGTTATGCTTTGGCGAAGCTAGAGTTTATCATCGTGGTGGCGATGTGGTGACTTAACTCCTCTGTCATTTTGGAACATGGTATATATACAGGAATGAAAAATTATATACAAGGTAAAACTTGAACACACGCACACATTTTTTTTTTTAAGTTTTCGCCTCAGTGATGAAAAGTCTTCAGATGAAGACCATTGACAGAAATTGGCAAAACCTGGCCATCTGCATCCTTGAGGATGAAAGAGTTGGCCGAGTTCACCTTCATGATTTTGAAAGGTCCATCCCAGAAAGCATCCAACTTGTCATGATTCCCAGGCTTGGCCTTCCAAGAGTCCCACTTCCATACCAGATCTCCCACTTTGAATGTGCGATCGGATGATTTTTTCTTGAACCAATCTCGGGTGACCTGAGCATGCTTAGCGAAGCTCTGGTAGGCTTTCTCGTGATCTTCCTCTAGCTGTAACAGCTGAGCCAGTCTGTTTTCCATAGGATTGACTCCATTTTCCTCGTCTAACAACTGCAATGCAGGGATCTCTACGTGGGTAGGTAAGATGGCCTCCTTGCCGTAGACCAGGGCATAAGGTGAAGTCTTGATTGACTTCTTGATAGAAATTCGATCGGCCCACAAGGCACGATCTAGAAGGAGATGCCAAGTCCTTTTGTTCTTCTCTATGAGCTTTCTTAGCACCCTTAACAAGGTCTTGTTGGTGGATTCCGCCAATCCGTTGCCCTGTGGATAGTAATTGGAGGATACTTTATGATATATCCCATATCTGTAGAGGAATTCATTGATTTTGGTGCCTGTGAAGCCAGGACCATTGTCCGTGATGATTGCTTCTGGAATGCCGAACCGTGTGATCAATCCCTCTAGGAAAGTGATGACAGTCTCCTGATCTGCATGCTTCGTGGGTGTTGCTTCGGCCCATCTGGTGAAGTAGTCGGTTGCGGTTAGGATGAACTTATGCCCAACGGAGGAGTTCGGCGATATGACCCCTATGAAATCCAACCCCCATTGTTGAAAGGGCATTTCTACTTGTATCGGTTGGAGAGGCATTGAAGCATTTTTGCTTCGGTCGGTGAACTTCTGACACTGCTCGCATTTGCGACAAACTGCGAAGGCATCGACGAAGAGTGTGGGCCAATAATAACCCGCCTTGATGATCTTTAATGCCGTCGTTCTTCCCACGAAGTGACCTCCAGATAATCCTGAATGGAATTCTCCCAGGACTCTCCTTTTATCATCATCTTTTATGCACCTGAGAAGGACGCCATCAATGTTTCTGAAAAATAGGCCTTCGGGGCGCAAGGTATATCGGGAGGACCGCATCCTGAAATGCCTTCGCTGTGAAGCATTTAGATGTGAAGGACATCTGTCGGTGTTGAAGTATTCGACTATCTCACTGACCCAGTCTTTCTCGTCCTCTTCCTGGTTTGCGAAGCATCCTTCTGCTGGTGAGTCATCCCACTGAGATTCTGTAGCTTCGGCCGCTACGCTCTTCGCCAGTTCTTGACACAATGCGCGACCGTGAACCAGTTTTGTAGGTTTGATCTCGATGTCGAATTCTTGTATCTTGCTGACCCAACCGGCTCTTTTACTACCCAATTCTCCTTGGATGATGAAATTGCGCACATCGGGGTGAATGACAAAGACCGTAACCCGACTTTGGGAGATGAACTGCTTGAATTTCCTAAGAGACTTCATTACTGCATGCACCTGCCTTTCTATGAAATTATATTTTTCTTCATGGGGGTTTATCACTTGGCTTAGAAACGCGATGGGGCGCTCTTCGCCATCTTCCCCCTTTTGTGTTAGGACCGCAACATAGCTCTCAGGTTCTCCTATAGCATATAGGATGAAGTCCCGATTGTAGTCAGGGTTGGTCAGGACCGGTGCTTGAGCAATTCGGGCTTTTATTTCTTCGAATGCTTCTTTTCTCTCCTTCGTCCAGATGAATTCTGCACCTTTCTTCAAAAGTTTGGACATCGGCTTGATGACCTGGGCAAAATCTGGGACAAACTTCCTCACGAAGTTGATCTATCCGAAGAAATACTGAAGTCCTTTCTTGTCCACTGGGAGTGGGAGTTTCATCAGAGCCTCAGCTCTGTCAAGATCTACAATGAGACCCTTCTCTGATATCGCATGTCCCAGCAACTTCCCTTCGTTGACTGCGAATATGGATTTCTTCGGATTGATTGAAATGCCAAATTCTCGACATTTTTTGAAAATCTGTTGTAAGTGTAAAGGGTGATCCTCCCTTCTTCGGGAGAAGATGGTCATGTCATCTAGATAGATAACAATAACCTTATTCAAGAGTTCGCCAAAAGCTAGATCCATGGCCCTTTGAAAAGTGGCACCCGCATTCGAAAGGCCGAATGGCATTCGCTGGTAAGCAAATGTTCCCCACTTGGTAGTGAATGCGGTTTTATGCTGGTCTTCATCCCTAACCCAGATCTGATTGTATCCAGAGAAACCATCGAGTAGGGAGAAGCGTTGAGCCCCAACCATCGAATGCAAGATCTGATCGATCTACGGGAGAGGGTAGTGATCTCTGAGAGAAGCCTGGTTCAGGTTGCGAAAGTCCATGCATAATCGTATATCTCCATTCTTCTTTCTAACTGGGACTAGATTCGCTACCCAAGAAGAATGTTTGATGGGATAAATTATCTTTGCCTCGAGCATCTTCAGGAGTTCGGCCTTCATCAAGACCTCGATCTTCGGATTGACAGGCCTTTGCTTCTGTCGAAAAGGTTTGATCCCTTCCTGCAACTCAATTGTATGCTGGATCAGTTGTCGATCGTATCCCTTTAAGTCTTGATAAGACCAAGCCACTATGTCGGGATACCTTCTGCATAGAGATCGGATCTGCTCTAGCTCTTTCGAAGTGCAATCTGTTCCAACTTTTATTGCTTTTCCAGGTTCAAGTTCTAAATCTTGATACTGCTTTGCATTAACTTTGATCCTGTGAGAAACTGCTCGATCATTCTGATCAAAGAGGCTTTCAAGAGTAATTAATCCCTTAGGCACATGATTATTCTTTAATTGAACTAGCCCATCATATTCCTCATCGTCAGGGCTTCTCTTTTCAACTGTGGCTGCTTCTTGAATCATAAAATTCACAATCTGCTCATCACTATCAAAAACTTGCCAATGCAGATCTCTATCTAGGACGGAGGGCCTGTAAATCATCCTCACAGCTTTAGGCTTGTGCACTATATCTTCTGCTGGAGAGTACCTAGCTGCGATGGATGCTAGAACATCGACATGTCGGTTCTTTTCTCTTGGAATAGACTGCAGATTGAGAGATTCAAACTGGTCGAACAAGTCCCATACCCTATTTCGGTATGACTTGAGATAGTGCTTCTTTGAAGTGCACTTGTTTGTGACTTGATTGCATACCAATTCGGAATCTCCAAAGATTTGGAGATGCTTTATGCCTAACTTTTTTGCTTTCTTGAGTCCTAGGCATAATGCTTCATATTTCGCTGCATTGTTGGTGCAGCTCCATACCAACCGGTAACAATATTCCTTCTGCTCTCCAGAAGGTGATACTAAAAGAATCCCCACCTCGACGCCATTTTTGCATCGGGCGCCATCGAAGAATAATTTCCATAATTGCCTTGGGCGAAGACCTTATCTTCTGTCTTGATGTGTTTCTCAGGCTTGGCGATGGCATAACATCCCATCTCGATTTCTATCATGGCATTAAAGTCTGCCAATGAAAACTCATCTTCACAACTTAACTGTGCGAGGGACTCCTCGACTAGGTCCACCTGCTCTATCTCTTCCACTATCGCATGCACAGGATCGTTGCTCTCTCCTTCGGACATCTTCTCTACGAGGAAGGTGGAAGGCTTCTCATTGTAAATTTTTATCTTCTTCCCTTTGAATGGAATCTCCAAGTGCGAGTAATCCATAGATAGATATCCTCCCAGCTTCATCGTAAACTCTCTCGACAAGCACATACTGAAATATGGCTCAAGGTCGACGACCACCACCTCTTGTATAACTGTGATCTGAGGCATCTTGTGTAGTCGGATAGGAATATCTTTAATCACTCCTACAGTCTTCACAGGAGTACCATCCAACTGGAGTACGCCATGACTGCTTCGCGTATATTCCATCCCTATCTCTTCGCACACTGCCTTGGGCATGACTGTTGTCGCGGCCCTAGAGTCAATCATACAGTTGTGTACAATATACCCTTCCATCTGTAGAGACAGGTAGAATGGAGGTGGTCGATTCTTCCCTATAATGGATGTGGATAGGGTCTACACTAGGGCAAGCGGTGCTGCTTTTCTTGCTTTGGTTATCTTCAACGATTCTTGCAACAGGTCCACTTGTCCGGGTAGTTGCAGTGCATCGTACAGACTGATTTTGGCTGGAATCTTCTTCAGCTCATCTACAATGTTGTACGCTAGGGAATTGGGCACCTCAGGTTCCTTCCTCGGCTCATATCTGGTGTGATACTATTCCGTAGCTTCGACCCTTTGTCGCTTGGTCAGCGAAGGAAGTTTGAGCTTCTCTCTAGCCTGTTCCTTAGTTTCCACCTGAGGTGGATTTGCAGGGGCCTGTTGGGCCTTCTCTTTGACTGGTGCAGGCTGTCGAGCTTCGTTCGGGGCCGAAGGAGGTTGTTGTCCTTTCTCATGATGAGCATGCACCTTTAAGGGAGCCATTTGAGTAGCATCTACCTCTATCGACCTTTTTCCTCCTCTGGTAAGGACTGCAACTGGCTCTTCTTCACCAATTACTAGGTTCTGATCCAATTGCCTGATGACGTTGACTTGACCGCCATGACTACTGCTCGCCAACGTTTGTACATAGTGTTGGTGCAACATGCAGGTATTCTCTTCGTGAGGGTCATTACACGTGGAGCACCAATGTATATAATCGGAAGTGCTCGGGGCTTCGTCTATTGCAGCATTTCTAGCCGAAGCTCTTCCTTGCTGGGCCGCTTGATCTTTAGTAAGCGCAGGTGTAGGATAAGATCTTCTTGGTAGAAACTCTTGTTGCGCTTGCTTCTTCTTCATAATGGTCATGTCATTAGACAAGGTCTGCACTATGGAGTTCAGGGACTGAACTTCTTGCAATATTTTGGCTTGCATATCATCGGTTTTAGGAATAGGTGGCAATGGAGCCATCGTGGGTATTGGAGGTAGGGCGGGGTGTTGAAGTGGTGCTGGTAGTAGAGGGAATGCCGAAGTGACCGTGGGCTATGGAGTCAAAAAAGTGGGAAAATGAATTTGTGGAGCGGTGATTTGGGATACAATGGGATTCGGGTTCCAAGATGAGATCGGGTATGCAGGGGTTGTAGAGATCTACGAAGCGGCTGTGCTCGCATACTGGGATTGATGGAAATCGGGAAGTATGGGCATCGACATCCTTTGGGGAAGCTTACCCATAGCTATTAGATCCATCTCCGCTTTTTGGGCTAACTCATATAATTCTGGGAAGGTATTGATATTCGAATACCTTACCATCACGCTGATATCGAGGTTGAAAGCCCGAAGGAAATAGTATGTTGCAGCTTCATCAGATGGCCGAAGTCCAACTGGTATTCTTTGCCAGGTTCGAGTGAACCTAACATTGAAGTCTGCGATCTCTTCTTGTGGATGTCTCTGGATCATCGTGAACTGATGCAGGAGAGAGGTCGGATCGGTGGACTCATTGAAGCTTCGCATCAACTGTCCGGCTAACTGGTCCCATCCCGTAATGGTACCGGGTGGTAAAGATCTATACCAGTAGAGGAGTTTCCCTCTAAGAGACAGAACCAGAAGCTTTACCATAACTCGCTCCTCTGTGATGTCATGGATCGCCGCCAGAGAAACTATGTCCTGGATGTGCTCCAGAGCAGTCTTCCTAGTTCCATCGAACGTTGGGATCTTCTTTATAGCAGCAGGCGACACTTGCCCTTGTCCCGCTAGATTTAGCGGTCCCGAAGAATTCCATGCTGGGAATAATCTGGGTGGTGGTTGCTACTGCATTTGTTGTTGTTGTTGTTGTTGTTGTGCCATATTTACTCTTGGATTTTGAGAAACAAGAATTCCCGAAGCTCCTCCTTGATTGCTAATAGGACGACCAATAGGAATGGAGGCACTAGGATGCTTCGGTGAGTTGGGAGGATTAGGAGGAAAGCTAGCCATTGTGCTATCAGAAGTTAGGCCTTGTTCATCAACAATGGCCTCTTGCGAGGATGTTCCATGTAACAAAGACTCAGGGGTGACCAACCTAGAGCGTTCCCCAAAGGCGTCAATATCAAGCTCAAAGAACTCAGTTTCCTCTCCTCTATTCCTAACTCTCCATCTTGTTTGCATGAAGGCACAGACTTCGGTACCGGTCTTTACGACTTAAATATTCTTGGGTAAACAGAGTCGCCAGATGCTAAGAGTCTTTCGGTAATGAGAGCATCGGTTCTCACTACCACTCACAAGGTGAGACTGACCGGGTCCCACCGGGCATGCCAAAAATTGTTGGTCATCAAATCTGCCCAGGAAAGGATTTGGGTAAGTGTATGCGCCCTAGACCTGGACCAACATTGAAAGGCCGAAAGGAAGAGATGCCCCTCGTGCCAATCTCCGGAGAAAGGCCGGCTCCTATACTAAACTACTTTGATGTTTAAGATAAGGGTGCAGGAAAGAGATAAACAGAGTAAGGGTGCGGAAAGAAATAAAAGAGTAAGGGAAGAAATTTTAGTAGTTTAATGGTGGGAAAGAACCAGAAGCACGATTACTAGCCAATAACTTGAAATAGCAGCAAAGAACACCAAGAATAAATGAAATGAACACAGTATTAGCCCTCCTATGTATCCTCTGGACGAGTTCCAGGATTCTCCTTTCCCTTTCATCGAAATTCAGAGTTCAGAGTAACGACGATTAAGAAAAGTGAATATAAAGAAACACTATCCACAGGCAGCATAAAAGAAAGCTAACACAACGTTTTCCTCCCCTATGTATCCTTCGAGAAAATCTCAGGGTTCCACTCCAATCACACACCTAAATCCAGAGTTCAGAATTACAGTATGCAAATGAAGAAAAGATAAAAGAAATAATCGCAGAAGGCAGCATAAAAGAGAGAAATAGAGTCCAAAGCTCTTTAGTATTAATCGCAGGAATCTAAGTTACAACAACTTTCTAGCAGAAAGTTCCCCCCTTTTACATTACAATGCCTGGGTTTTTATAGAGGACCCGACCCTCTGAGCCATTAATGCACAAAATGGAGGAGTACACCCTCGAAACCTGAGAAGTCGGCTCTTCGTAGCCCTCGTGACTGAGCTCTCAAATCTGTTACCAAAACTGGAAACTATGACTGGGTCAGCCATGGAAACATGCATTAATGAGCCGTCTGAGCGTCCTTGGCTTCTGGGTACAGTGCTCGAGTGGCCGCCATGCTCGCCGGGCTCTTCTTCAGGGACTGATACTTCATTTCCAATTGCTAAAAATGAGCAACGAGCTTACCGGGCACGTAAAAATGCATTTATGAGGCACTTGATCGCCTCGAGAAAATACCCAGCTTGGAGCGCATGCCCTTGAAGCGCTTCGCTAGATCTTCATTCGCAACTTCGCTTCGCAATGGATTTGAGCCGAAGCAGATCCTCCTTCTTGATTTGTACTTCGCATGGTGGAGCTTCGCAAAACTGCTTCGAGGATGGTGAGTGCCGAAGCATATTTCCTCCTCAAGGTGAGGCCCTTCATTACTGCTTCGCTAGAAGATGTGCCAAAACTGCTTCGCTGATGTATCATCAAAATGCTTCGCCATGATCTTCTTTCAAAATTGTGGTTCGAGAGGATTTTGGCCGAAGCACATCCTTGCCTTCAAAAATGCTTTGACTGCTTCCACTTCGGGTGAAATTACTTCGCATGGAGGTTTGCCGAAGCAGATGCTTCGCAACGACTTTCGGCGAAGTAGAAATGGTTCGCTGGCGGAAAGTCCCGAAGTGGGTGCTTCGATGGTTTTTTGGCGAAGTATTTTCAATGTTGCGCTCCTTCAAATCCCGCTTCGCAAGTTTCTTGCCCGAAGTAGCCGTTTGAAGTGCTTCGGGCCCGAAGTAGTTTTATTCTTCTTCCCTTATATTTTTTCTTCGGCAACACTGCTTCACAAAACTTTCGCCCGAAGTGGCTATTGGAAATGCTTCAGGTGCGAAGCTCTTCTTTTACGCCTTCTTTGTATTCTTTCTTCGGCAACACCGCTTCGCAAAATTCTCGCCCGAAGTAGCTGTTTGAAGGACTTCGGGCCCGAAGTAGTTTTCATCCTTCATTTCTTCCTTTGGGTGAAGCTATCTTCCTTAGCTTGTTCCAGCGAAGCTTTTTTCCTTAGTCCGCTTAGTAGCGAAGCTCTTTCATTTTTATTTTATGTACAAGGGGGATGGCAGGGAAAGCCAAAATTGCTGCAACTTACAAATATTCTCAAAATCAACAAAGAAATACTTTACAAAAGAAACACTGTACAAAATTTTGAATTTTCTACCCCATTGTGCAATGTGACAAAATTGTCAATAGTACATAGCATTCAAACCTATTTTTACAATAAAATATTGGTGGATCTCTTGGTGCATCGTGCCTTTTTATTTTTTGAGTTGTTTATTTTTTACTTTTAATTTCTCGCATCTCTTTTCCATTTTTTGAGCAATAAGCGCACCTTGAAGGTCACATCCTAATAAGGATATGAACTTGTAAAAACTTTTAGAGGCCCTCGATTGAGCCAAACCCTGTGCTCTTGACTATGACCCTATTGTGTCGCTCCTCATGAGGTACGATTATCCTGAGCAAGGACAATCAAAGATGACAACAAGAAGAATACCTTTATTTGGTGAAAATCAATAGAGAAATCTTAAGGAAATAAAGCAAGCTATGACAACCACCTTCATGTTAGCAATGTCTAATTTTTCTAAACATTTTGTAATTGAAATTTATGCTTTTGATAATGAAATCAGGGTAATTTTGATGCAAGAAGGAAGACCATTGGACTTCACCAACAAATCACTTTCAAGCAAAAATTTGGGCAATTCTACTTATGAACATGAAATTCTATCCATTTTACATGTTGTTAATGATTGGAGGTGTTATCTCATTGCACATCAATTTTCAATTAAAATTGATCATCAAAGTCTTAAGTACTTCTTGAAAAAAAGGGTAGCCACACCCAAACAACAAAAATGGGTATCTAAATTGTTGGGCTATGATTATGAAATCACATATAAAAGGCAAAGGAGAATTTAGTGGTTAATGCACTATCCCAATAGTATGAATATTAGGGAATGTTAAATGTTATATCTACACCACTTATTTAATGGATCAATCATATCAAAGAATAAAGATCAAGAATTCTAGTTTGTAAACTTTGATCAACAAACTCCAAGTTGAGCCCAACTCATGCCTTGGATACACATGGAATGGTCAAGAATTGAGATGTCATGACTGACTTGTCATTCCCAAAATTCTCAAATGTAAGAACTCATCTTGTAGGAAATGTATGCCTCACCAATGATTAGACATTCCAATTTTCTAAAAACCTATGAAAGGATCAAGCATACTTTCTTTTAGAAGGGAATGAAAAGGGATATTCAAAATTTTATGGCAGAATGTGATAGGTGCCAAAGAATGAAAGGTGAAATTATGTTTTCCCCTTAAACCTTCTAGTCCTTGCCAATTTCAAAATAAGTGTGGGTAGATTTTTGTATGGATTTCGTTGAAGGGTTACCCAAATCAGGAGGAAAATCAATTATTCTAGTGATAGTGGGTCATCTCACAAAGTATGCTCATTTATAATATGTATCCCATCTC
The DNA here is from genome assembly GCA_028583015.1 of Wollemia nobilis. NCBI lineage: Eukaryota > Viridiplantae > Streptophyta > Pinopsida > Araucariales > Araucariaceae > Wollemia > Wollemia nobilis. Next base: position 2,174,688 of record JAQPPZ010002274.1, read on the forward strand.
TACATAGCATCTATAGTTACCCAAATATTATTAGACTCCATCGCTTACCTTCATGGAATTTCCAAATCTATTGTGTTAGATAGGGACCCTACTTTTACTAGTCATTTTTAGTAGGAACTATTTAAGCTGCAAGGCACTCAACTCAAAATAATATTTTCCTATCATATTCAACTAATGGTAAAATAAAAATTGTTAACAAGTGCTTAAAAGGATACCTTCATTTCTTTGCATCTAAACATCTTGCATAGTGGGCTAAATGGCTCCCTTTTTTCAAATGGTGGTATAACACTTCATATCACACCATGATAACAGTTACACCATTTGAAGCAATATACAATATTCCTCCACCATCACCCTCTTCATACATTCTAATAAGGTCCAAGGTTTAATTTTTCGATTCCACTCTCAGCCAACATGTCATCCTTTAAAAACTTAAGGCTAATTTTTAATAGGCCTAGAATCATATGCATCAGTAAGTTGATCAACATTCTGAGCACAACTTCAAAGTGGGGGACATGGTATTTCTTTACCTATAAACTTACAAAGAATCATCTCTCTAGCTCTATGGATGCCAAAAAATTACAACTAAATACTATGGTCCTTACTAGGTGTTATAAAGGATCAGTTCAACAACCTATAAATTGGCCCTTTCAGCCACTTCTAGGATTCATCCAATATTTCATGTCTCCTCCTTGAAGAATTTTGTTGACAAGGTATAGGTTCAATCCACAATACCAAAGTTGGATGAAGAAGGATCCATCATTCTCAAGCCTAAACAAATTTTTGATAGAAAATTACGCGCCCTTTGCCACCATGTCACCACTAATGTTCTTGTTCAATGGTGAGGGTTACAACTTGAAGATACTACATGAGAGTCCCTATAGTAGCTCTAGTAGCGGTTTTATCATCTTTAGCTTTGAGGATAAATGTTTTTAAAGGGGAAGGGCATGTTAGAACCCCATACTAACATTATTATTTAAATAACCCCTTTATAACATTGGTACCACATCCTAAAGCTATCATGTAATATTTTGTAATAGTTTGTGGCACTAGAGATGCCTAGACAAGTGACATTGTTTACTATAATTGTTACAAAGAATGTAACTATTTTTTTGGTAGAAGATTCTAACTCGGGTGAAAATTCGCATGTGATCCAACCCTCGAGCATTAGGTTTAGGGTTATGAAGATTCTTTAAAAATGTCAGGAGCATATATGGATGTATCTTTATGCATATTGAATCAAAGTTCTATTTAGGAGTTTTCTCCCTCAAAGTGGATAATGATTTTGTATAGTTTTTCTATGAGATTAATATAGATTTTTGCATTTCCATTTCATATTGAAATCTTTTTTCTTTCATTATTTATTGGTTTTATTACAATTTTATGTCGATGTGCATATTTAACTAGAAGTTTTCAAATATTCTTATGCAAATGAATCTTATGATCTTGGCACATTAATCCTTGTTAGCTTAGGTAAGCTTAGGATCTTTTTTCCTTTTTTATATCTTTGTTTTCTCCTTCCCTTTTTCCCTTTAATTTGGTTAGAGTAGTAAGAGCACTAAATATAACATCTTAAAATAAGTTAGCCATGTAAAATACCCCATAGGCACCCAATTGAGTTGAACCCCTTGCTCTCAAAGTTGCCTTATTGTGTCACTTCATGTGAGGTGTGATAGTCTCAACCATTTGGTCCCCACATTTAGTGGTTGTGACAGTCAAATTGCCTATCTTAGCTAAAAGCATTCAAATAATCTACACCTTAAAAAACCTTTTTAAGTAATGTGTTTAAGGAAATATATAAGGAATAAAATAAAATAAAAATTTATTTTTTACAATTGGTTGAGATGAAATAGTAAGCTTTACTATTATAACAATAATTTTTATTTAACATGTGTTTTATTTGTTGATTTCCTTTCCAAAATAAATTTTTGCATAGTTCTTAGTGATTATATATATATATATTTGATTTGGTTAGTGTGAGAAACCCCTACGACCAATGCATAGGGCTGAGCAGTCTCCTCCCAACCATGATCCCTCATAAAGCCGAGAGCTATGCTTATCAATAGGGAATTATATATTATTATATATGTTTTTGTACATATTTATCAATTATAACTATTGATAAAATATATATGGTAATTAAAGAGGTCTTTAAAAATAATAATAATTATTGCGATTATTATAATATTAAAAAATATTATATATGTCAACAATTGTTTGTTAAATATCAAATGGCATTAGCTCAATCGACTATATTCCTCAATTTCAAGGAGAGAATAAGATTTTGAATCTTGCTAAGCAGTTTATGCATAATTATAAAATTGTTGTAATACCACTAGGTAGTTGATGCAATATGGATGGAGTTTGTTTCAATCTCATATGACCAATTAAAAAAAGACAATAATTTTTTCATAAAGTTATTTTGAAAAGTGATTAATATTAATGTAAAAATAATTTCATAAAATATTTTTCTTTATTAATTTTTTTTTTGTGTGAGGAATATTTTATTTCAATAATATGCATTAGTGAATTATCCCATATGGACAATGATTGTAAATTTACTTTTGTTTCTTTAATTGACATCGAGTTTTAGTGAAAATTAGATTTAATTGACCATTAAAAAAATTATATTACTGGAATCTTGTATTTGACATGGATAGTACCTCAAAAAGTAGCATGATTCTTATTGTAATACCACTATCATGCCACCACTTTCTCATGATAAGATCAAACTTATTTGACTATTTTATAAAATAAATATACCAAAATATTATATTATTAGGTCAAATCGACCATATCAAACTTGGCCTTTTATCAAAGATATTCTTCATTTATTTTTCTATCAAATATATTTTTCATCTCCCTTAAAGTGTTATGTTTCTTCATTCATCTCCTTGGCATCATTTTTATTAACAAATAATATCTCACTTGGCCAATTGCCTTCTAAAATTTAAATTTTACTAAGGCAAAGATCAACACTACAATTGGCTAAATTATCTCCTGCTAAATTTCTTCTCTATAGATATGTTCACATTTTTAAGATATTACCTAAAATAATAGCTTATCAACATCAATAATAATATTATCTTTTATCCAACCTCCACATCCATTTTTGATGATAATATGTGAATCCCCCTGAATTGAAATATATTTTCATCCTTTTTCTATTACAATTTCAATCCCTATAAGAAGTTCTCTATCCTATACATAATTGTTAGTTAAATATCATATGATTTTGAGTAAGTGATTAGAAATTTGGCTTCATTATTTCAAAAAATATCACCACCACTAGTTTTTTATTGTATTTCTTTTAGAAGCATCATCAAAATTAATTTTGACAAACACAATTTTTGGACATTCATTTTACCTTTTATCTAAGTAAGTCCTTTGTTTTAATGCCATTGTCATATGATCATTCCATGTATATTCAAATCCTATAACAAAGTTTGTGGTGCCTCCTTTTTCACACTTGATGATGAGGACCATATCTATAAACATTCATAAAAAAAGGACAAATCCTCCATAGAATGCATACATATTGCTATTTAAACTAATAATGTAAATACCAATCCTCCATAGAATACATGGTGCTCTAGAATTAAAATAATTAATCCAACATTTCATCAATACATTCAATGTTGATGGAGCTACCCAATATATTATCATACTTTTGAAAAAGTAACCCCATATGCTATCAACAAAGGAACATTGAAGAAGTAGATGGTTTTATGTTTCTAAATCCTTCTCACACAAATATCCTCTTCTTTGTAGACTCTCTCCTATAAGAATATTACTTTGGAAAACTAACCAAATGAATGTTGAGGCCTCAAGGAGATCATCTAATTATCAAACATTTCTTCCAAAGGAAACTTTTTGGACTAGGAAAATTTGATTACTCTAAATCCTCATATCCCAACTTTACTAAGTATCTACTATCTTTTGGTAGATTCAAAACCAAATCATTATTTCATATAAAAATAGGCAAATAAATATCTTGAATCATCTTTTGAATCTCATCTACAATTTGTTTGAGTTTCTCTCCTTCAACCAAGTTACAAATAGAAATTCATGATTTAGAGTTGTTACACACATGGCCAAACTAATGGTTGTCATTTTGAATTAGTAAAAAGAGGGTAAGGATTCAACCAAACATGAGACTAAAAATTTGCATAATCCCCTGATTAACTAACCATTTAATATGTTTCTTGGTAAATATAAACTATTTGATATAAAATTCCATGTTGGTGATACTTTAGGTAGGATTCATTTCCTGAATAATCTCATTACATCAAGAGAACATACATATTTTTGAAGTAACATTTTTCCCAAATCTTTCCTTTAGTCTTTGAATAATATCCATTCGATTTTTTCCCCTAAGGCCAAACTCATAAGTTTGTAATTTTGCAAGCTTACCCTTCTAATATTCTTTCCTTGGCATACACTATCCCACTTACAAAGAGAAGACCTCAACTTTTTCTCACTTTCCTTCCAAAGAAAGTGTCTTGGAATTTTATTATATTTGATGTTATACCTACTGGTAACCTTAAAAATGATGTCATATAAATAGGGATGGATTATAATGTAGTCTATGAGTTGTAGCTTTCTTGCCATGGTTAAGAAATTACCTTTTTGACCTACCAAACATGCTTTCGTTCTACCCATACATAAGTCCCAAAGATCCTTTTTCTTTCCTTTATGAAATAAATGTAGGTTGATCACAAAATTTCAATTGCATACCCTAAAATATCCATAGTAAGTCATAATATAGGGAAGTATTAACGAAAAAGTATTATATTTTGTAGCATTAACCAACTGTCCAATAGCCTTTTCATAGCATGATCATATTAATTTAAACTCCATGGCCTCATTGACTAAGGGATGATCCAAAATAAAATTATCATCAAAAAATTATAGATGAGATTTGAAGGGGCCATTTGTTATATCTTGAATACCTTTGATTTTATTTTCCATTTTTGACTTTGATAAAACTCTTCCTAATGCATCTACAAGAATAATAAATAACTAAGGATATAGTGGATAACCTTGGAGGATTCCATTAGATAAATTAAGGTATCTAACAAATAAACCATTGATCAAAATAAAATATTTTGGATTTCTATAACATCTTGTTATCCATTCAAACCAATCTTTATCAAAACTAATTTTTTTGAGAATATCATGTAGGAAGCTCTAAGAAACCCTATGCTATGCTTTTTTAATATCTAGTTTTATAAGCGTAGTTATTTTTTATGGAATAAAAATAATGTATACCCTACTATGCAATGATTACACAATCAAGATTTTTTTTGCCATGAACAAAACCACCACCTTGCTCCTCTAAGTTAACACAATCTAGAGCATTTTTTACTTTTTTGCCATAATTTTTGAAGTGATCATATAAATCATATTACTAAGTATTATTGGACATAAATTATCATAATATTTTGTGTTACCATTCTTGGGAACTAATTTGATAAAGGTGACATTGATTTTACTTATTATAGCCTTCCTTTTATGGGTCTCTTCAACAATAAATAACATATCACTCTTCAATAAATCCTAATTTTTTTTAAAGAATATTGGAGAAAATCCATTGGGACTAGGTTCTTTATTAGGATGAAAAGGGAAAACTACTTCATGTGGTTCCTTCATAGATATCTTCTTCATCAAGCTTTCATTTTATTCCTTTATGAAAACTGATGGAATGTTGTAGAATAGATTTATAATTATTATTACATAAATAAATTAAATTTAAAAGGATCATAAATGACAATGAATTATAATAATTATTACATAAATAAATAAAATCTAAGAAGCTCATAAATATCAGTAATCACTTATTAAAAATTACTTTGATTTGTTAAATCTAATGAAATAAGGTCCCTTAGTTTATTTTTCTTTTTTATAAACTAGTTATATGGGATAACAATAACCCCACCCATTTTACATCATGATAACATAGTGATATTATAACAACTTGGAAATAATGCATGTATCACTTGGTAAGATTGAAACCTAGGTATGCTCCTAAAATTTCAAGGAATTTAACTTGTTTAGCTACTACAATTTGATAAAATAGTAAGGTTCACCCATGAGATTTGAACATTGGTCAAAGGTGTTATGGATCCCTTATTTTATTAAAAAATTTAATCTATAATAATTTATAATATTAAATACTCCATGTGGTTATCAAATAGCATCAGCTCAACTAGTTATATTCCTCAAGTTTAAATGAGGAGACTCAGGTTTGAATCTTGCCAAAAGATACATGCATAATTGTAAAGTTGTTGTAATACCATTATGTGGTCATATGTATATGGATGGGGCTATTTCAATACAAGATAATCAATTAAAAGAAAAAACATCTATAAGGTTTATAACAATTGGTGAGGAATGAAAGTTTCACACCCTTAAGTAAGGTTCAAATCTCAAGGTAAATATTAAAATTTATCATATGGTATAATCTCAACTAGTTAAATTCCTCAACTTTCAAAGAAGAGACCTAGGTTTGAATCTTGCCAAGTGATACATGTATAATTGTTAAGTTTTTTTAATACCATCATGTGGTCATGATGGGGCCGTTTTAATCCAATATATCCAATTAAAAATATATAATCTTAAATCCGTATAAAATTGGTAATTTGTTAATCATTAACCTAGATACTTTTGTTATTTTAATATTGGTTAGAACATATCCTAATCTACCCTTTATTAAAACTTAATTTTTATTTTTTTAATTATTATTTTTTTATTAGAGGTAAAAAATAGGGGTTTTTGAAAGGGCCCCAACCCTTTATACAAGGAACCAAATCCCTTTAGCAAAGTGGAAAAGAAAATCCCAAGGGCAACGAAATACAACAAACTTAGACAAAAAGCTACAACATTAAAACAACATAGGAAACAACTAAAAATCTAGTACAAAAGTTACAGCTTAGAGAAACTACATTCAAATCAAGAGGTTGGATGATCCTGATTGCTCTGCTTCATTTTGGATAGGATAACAACAACTTCCATGTCTTCATCCTTCTTCTTTATATTCAAAATCAAGAGGTTGGATGATCCTGATTGCTCTGCTTCATTTTGGACAAGATAACAACAAATTCCATGTCTTCATCCTTCTTCTTTATTTGAACCAAGCTTAGAGAAACTCCATTCAAAATCAAGAGGTTGGATGATCCTGATTGCTCTACTTCATTTTGGATAGGATAACAACAACTTCCATGTCTTCATCCTTCTTCTTTATCTGAACCACTAGAAGATACAACATAAAAACAACACAGGAAACAACAAAAAATTCAGTATGGAAGTTACAACTCAGAGAAACTACATTCAAAATCAAAAGGTTGGATGATCTTGATTGTTCTGCTTCATTTTGGACAAGATAACAACTTCCATGTCTTCATCCTTCTTCTTTATCTGAACCACTATCTTAAGTTCCTCCCAAGTGTCCTTCATCCTCTTCTCATTGAATTTCCACATTACTAGAGTTGAATTGATTATCCAGGCCTAAAGCTGAAAGCACATGAGGTGGATACGAGTCCACCCATATGTCTCCTTCATAGTTGTTTACTCCTAGATTAGCCAAATAATCAACAACTTTATTCCCTTCCCTGAAAGTATGCATGATTTTCACCTCTTGAAAATATTGAAGCAATATTTTACTATCCCTTATGATTCCTTCCATGGTCCAACTTGGTTCTCCCTTTCCAAGAAAATAGTTAATGATGTTAAGGGAGTCCCCCTCCACTACTATCTTAGGAATGTCAAGTTGAGCCAGGAGCTTGATACCAGTTATCATCACCTTAGCTTCAGCCACATGACTGGTTTGGGTCTCGTAATTCTTTGAGTAAGCTCCTATCATCTCCCCTTTTGAATTTCTTATCACACCACCTCCCCTAGATTTTCTTGGGTTACCTTTAGAGGCCCCATCAAAGTTAAGTTTCACCCACCCCTCCTCAGGTTTCTTCCATCTGGTATTCTTTCGTATGTCCTCCCTCGACTTGTGGCCATCTCCGATATTTACTTCTAATTTCCAATTATTAGCTATCTCTTTCTCTATTCCCTGCTCAACCCCTTCCTCATGCTTACTTATTGTCAAGTTCTCCTAGATCACATTCTTAATTCTAAAAAAGATAAATTTCTCATCCTTATAACTATCTCTAAAAATCTTGTTATTGCGCTCCAACTAGATACCCCAACAGAAATGAGCTAGGGATATATTCCATAAATAAGTGAGTCTGGAACTTTTGAAGGGGGTGTGCCATTGTTCAACAAAACTAAGGATAGATTGAGGGACCACCCAAGAGCATTCAAAGGCTTGAAGCATCAAATGAAGAACCTTCCTTGAGAAAGAACAATGGATAAAGAGGTGTGAAATTGATTCTTCATCAACTTTGCACAAAGGACACATGTTCAAAAAATAGAAGCCTCTTCTTTTGAGATTGTCTATTGTTAAAATTTTATTTTGAAGGACTAACCAAAGAAAGAATGCAACTTTAGGAGTTAAGTCTTTCATCCAAACTCTATTGACTAGGAATTCTGGAAGGTCCTCATCCCTTGTTAGTAGATAACCTGACCTAGCTGAGTAAACTCTTGTTGAAGTAGGGGCCCAAATGAGGGTGTCTTGAGTGGGGCTTATAGGGATGTAATAAGAGAGGAGAAGTATTTTGATAAAAGATACTTAGTGCTGAGTTTCCTGATCAATGATAGGAATAGAGATATCTTTCCATCTTCTCAATAGCCCTTCTCCTTCTAAATAATCACTAACCCAAATACCAAATCTTAACTTTAGGGGTTCCATGATCTGCCTGCATTCCCTCCAAGCACAAAGGGGCTTGTCAGCTATCCAAGTGTCCTCCTAGAACAAGATGGAATTGTCGATCCCTAATTTCTATTTTAATCCTTTCAATAACAGAGGCCTTGTTTTAATTAATCCATTCCAGAAAGCTGAACCAGAAGGTGGATTTTCACATCTAAAGAAGGGGTTGAAGGATTCTAAATACTTAGCTTTGATGATATTGACCCAAGATATTCCACTTTCTTTGATTAACCTCCAACCAAGCTTGGTCATAAGAGCTTCATTAAAGTTCTGCATTCTCTTGATGCCCAATCCTTCTCTCTTAGGACTGCACACTTTATTCCAAGCCACTAGGGGAAGTCTTTGATGTTCCTCAACCCTTGACCACAAGAAATGTCTTTGAATTTTCTCAAGAATATTAGAAAATTTTGAGGGGATTTTAAACATCGAGAGGTAATACACTGGTAAGGACTGAAGAGTAGATTTCAAGAGCTACACTTTACCAGCCTGAGACAAGAGAGCCCCCTTCCACCCTACTAATTTGCATTGAAATATTTCTATCACTGCATTCCATAGTTCATATCTAACTCTTCCTTTAAACAATGGTAAGCCTAAATAAGTTGAGGGAAAGTCCACAATTTCACAACCAAAGATCCTAGCAATTATGTTCTATCTAGAAGTTGGAGTGTTGACAAAAAATAGTTTGCTCTTGTTAAAGTTGATGCTTTGATCTGATGCTTGTTCATACTCCTGGAGCACCTTCTTTATGTTTTTGGCTTCTCTTAATGAAGCCTCCCCTGCAATTATAGTATCATCCACAAACTGATGGTGAGTAACCGACTCTACTATTGTTGTTGGCCTAATTCCTTTAATCTATGCTAAAATTTTAGCTGAGTCAATGGCCCTACCAAGTGCCTCTACCATTATAATGAAGAGGTAAGGGGAGAGAGGGTCCCCTTGCCTTAGTCCTCTTTGATTGGGAAAGAAACCTATCATCTGGCCATTCACAATGACTAAGAACATAGGAGTAGATATACATCGAGTAACCTAGTTTCTCCATTTTGAGTTGAAGCCAAAATATTCTAGGACCTTATCCAAAAAGGCCCATGACACCCTATCGTAGGCCTTACTCATGTCCAAATTTAAAAGCATACCTGTCAACCCTCTTTGATCCATGGAGTGCAACACTTCATGAATGGATATAACACCATCCACAATCTATCTATTTGCCACAAACCCACCTTGGCTTTGAGAAATAATCTTGGGGAGAAGGATCTTCAATCTATTGGCTAAGGTCTTGGTAAGAATTTTGTAGATCATGTTACAAAGACTAATCGGCCTGAAGTCCTTGAACATATTAGCTCCTTGATTTTTTGGGATGAGGACTAGAAAGGTAGAGTTCCATTCCTTTAGCAAGGTGTTATGAGCTTGGAACTCCCTCAAAGCTTCACCTATATCTTGTTGAACGATATGCCAAAATTCTTGAAAAAAACCTGGAGGGAAACCATTTGGGCTAGGAGCTTTATCCTGTTGCATTTCGAAAATAGATTTTTTGATTTCATCATCTGAGAAGGGTTGTGTTAAGAAGTCATTCATCTCAGCTATAATCAGCTTGGGAATGTTCGAAAGAATAGAGCGAGAGGCTTCTACATTTCCAACAGAGTTATCTTTGAATAAATATTTGAAAAAGGAAATGGCAACATCTTTTATCTCATCTTCTCTTTGGATCAAGGAACCATCCTCTAATATTATCTCCCTAATTTTGTTTGAGCTTCTATGTTTGAGAGTGGAAAGGTGGAAGAACTTTGTGTTTTGGTCCCCCTCTCTTAACCAAAGTGCTCTAGATTTTTACCTCCAAAAAACTTCCTCCTTTGCCAAAACATTGTGATATTCACTGAGCAAAGTCTTCTCTCTCTCCTCAAGGTGTTGAGATCTCCCTTGGGTTTGGATCACATTTTCCAAGTCTTGGATCTGAGCCAATAACTCTTTTTTCTAATTGAAGACATTGCCAAAGACCTCTCTATTCCAAGATCTCAGATTTCTCTTGAGGTTTTTCAATTTTTTTGCAACTACAAACATTTTGGTCCCTCTAATGTCAACATTCCACCATTCCTTTACTTTTTCCTTAAATTGGGGGTGTTGAAGCCACATTAACTCGAATCTGAAAGGAGGGTTTTTTGGTCTAGAACCAATGACCATATCTAGGGTCAATGGGCTATGATCGGAGGTAACCTTAGGGAGGGTTGATAGAACTAAATTGCTAAAATTTGTATACCAATATTGTGAGGCTAGCATCTTGTCTAGTCTTATCTGAATTAGCTTCTCACATATCCTCCTATTGGACCAAGTGTATTTACTTCCCTTGAGTTCAATATCAATCAAGCCTATCTCTGCAATGAAATCTGCCAGATCCTCCATACCATCATTGTATATCTGAGAACCTCCTCTCTTCTCGCTAGGTAGTAGGGGGTGTTAAAATCCCCAACTACTACCCATGGGAGGGAGAAAGCCCTATGCATCTCTTTCAGATCCCTCCATAACCTCCTTCTTCCTGTAACTAAATTAGGAGCATATATATTTGTAATGATCCAACTATATTCTAAATTTTTATCATAAAAAAGAACTAAAACATACCTATCTATTTTTTGGATGCATGTTCCTTCCACTCTATTTGGATCCCAAAGTGTCCACACACCACCTAAAGCACCATCAACTGCACTTGTTGCTCTGCTTCTGCTTGTCTCCACACATTATTCTTAATTCTCAACATGTTGTTTGAGTCTACCTTCATCTCCTGAAAGAGCAAAATATCTGGACTATTCATTTTTCTTAAGCTCTTAATAACTCTTTGCTTATTGGGGGCATTCATCCCCCTCACATTCTAGCATATGATCTTCATTTGTTGTTGTGAATGGGGTTGTGACCTCCACTTAAGTTCAAGACTTTTTGGGTGTCGTTGGAAATCTCTTTCGATGTTTCTTTAGCTCTCACCTCTGCATTCGAAGGTCTTCCCACTTTGTTTTCACAACCTAGATCTGCATTCTTCCTAGCATTGTATATTTTTCTCATCATAGGGGTTTCCTCTTTACTATCTTCCTCTATAGATTTATCTTTGGATTGAGTTGCTTCTTCCTGTTGTATTTTATCCTTGACTATGTTTGAATTCACTTTTTCTACCTTTGTTTCTCTTTCAGACCTTTGGCCATCTAACTTTTTATCCCCTATTTGGTCTTCATTCCCACTTCCCTTTTGTTGTCTCTAGAAATCACTTATCTGGTGCAACTTCCTTTGCTCTATTTGTGACATACCTCCTTGTTCCAAAGGGGCCTCCCTATGCTCAAAGTTTTCCTTGGCTTTAATATTTCTTTCTGACTTATCTTCTATTTCTTGTTCTTGGAAACCCTCATCATTCTGAGGTTCTATTTGGATCACCTAGTCATCATCTACTGAACTTTCATCCTGAACTCTTTTATCTATACCTAGTTGGGGTTTTGTTAGTTTTTCCATGTTAGGTTCAACATTATTTTTTGTGTCATGGTTATGCATAGGGGAAAAAAATCGTTAATAAACGAATAATGTCATTTTTCAAAATGCAATTTGTGAATTTTGGGACCCTGGCCGTTCACCCACTTGCCCGAAATTTTTTGATTTTTTTTTGGGACGAGTCGCCCAAAAATTATAATATTTTAAATTTTAAGTTTTAAATTGACAGCCCTCCTGCCCAAATTTTGGATCGACTCGCCTTAAAACTATATATAAATTTATTAACCTAGACAAATTCGCCCACTATATATACCAAAACATACCATTACTTTTTGGAGTTATACATTCAACTAAAAAGGAGAACCCAAATTCGAGCTGAAAAAAGAACAAAACAAGAGAAGTTGTAAAAAGAGTGATTGGCAACAGACAAAGGAAAAATACAAGACTACAGAGAAAATATTACAAGTACACAATTTATTTCGATGCCTTGTTTTACTTGTTGTTGTCACTACTTCCATAAATACAGACTCCCTACTCATCCCAGATCCACCTAGATTGTCCCTTGCTTGAGTTATATGGAATCATGTAGGTCGTCCCTCACATGATGTCTATGGACTCATGTAGGTCGTCCCTCGCATAATGTCTATAGACTTAGCCAGATCATCCCTCGCATGATTTCTACGGACTCATGTAGGTCGTCCCTTGCATGATGTCTATGAACTCATGCAGGTCATACCTTGTAGGTAATCCCATGCATGATGTCTACAGACTCATGTAGGTCATCCCTCACATGATGTCTATGGAATCATGCAGGTCGTCTCTCGCATGATGTCTACAGAATTACCCAGGTCATCCCTTGAACTCAAGTCATCCCCTATAGGTCGTCTCTCGCATGATGTCTACGAACTCATGCAGGTCGTCCCTTGTAGGTCATCCCTTGTATGATGTCTAAAGACTCATGCAGGTCATCCCTCGCATGATATCTATAGACTCATGCAGGTTATCCCTCACATGGTGTATACAGACTTGTCTCGCATGATAACCCTTAATTAAATCAATTATTTTTCATTAGTTTCACCATAATATTAGTTTCTTGTTATCAATCTAAAGTGTAGATCTCATCGAGCTATATGGTTTTTAAAAAAAATGAAAATGGAGCTCTAAATCAAAAGTTATGCCTCCCAAAAGGTTTCAGGGTAGTCTGTAGTGACGAAGGACGACTGACGAGGGACAACCTATGTGAGTCAGTAGGCATCATGTGAGGAAAGACCTATGTGATTCAATTGGAATCATGTGTTGTCCCTCACATGATACCTACTGACTCACATAGGTTATCCCTTGTCGATCGTCTCTAGTCACTGTAGACTACCTTACAACCTTCTGGGAGGCATAACTTTTGATCCAGAGCTTCGTTTTCAACTTTTTTTTTAAACCACATAGCTTGATGAGATCTACACTTTATATTGATAATAATAAACTAATATAGAATATTTTTTTATCATTTCACCTTTGCAATTGATTGATAAATTTGGACAACCCTACAACCTATAGGCTGCAAACGACCCTGCAACCTTCATTCAAGGGTCATCCCTCAAGTGAAGTCTATGAACTCACCTGGTTCATCCCTTGAATGAAGCCTACTGACTCACTTGGGTCATCCTTGAATCACCTGGATCATCCCTTGAATGAATCCTACTAACTCACCTAGGTCATCCCTTAAATGAAGCCTACTGACTCACTTGGGTTGTCCCTGACTCACCTGGGTTGTCCCTCAAATGAAGCCTACTAAATCACCTAGGTCATCCTTTGAATGAAGCCTACTAACTCACTTTGTGACTCACATGGATCATCTATCAAATGAAGCCTACTGACTCACGTGGGTTATCCTTTGAATGAATCCTATTGACTCACTTGGTTCATCCCTGACCCACCTGGGTTATCCCTCAAATGAAGCCTACTAAATCACTTGGGTTGTCCCTTGAATGAAGCCTACTAACTCACTTGGGTCGTCCTTGACTCACCCGGGTCATCCTTCGAATGAAGTATATTGACTCACTTGGGTTACCCCTTGAATGAAGCCTACTGACTCACTTGGTTCGTCCCTAACTCACATAGGTCGTCCCTCATCGGTCGTCCTTAGCCACTGCAGACTACCCTGCAACCTTCTAGGAGGCATAACTTTTGATCTAGAGCTCCTTTTTTTATTTTTTTTAAAACCACATAGCTTGATGAGATATACACTTTAGATTGATAATAATAAACTAATATGGAATATTTTTTATCATTTCACCTCTACAACTAATTTATAAAGTTAGATAACCCTACAACCTATAGGCTGTAAGGGACCTTGCAACCTTCATTCGAGGGTCATACCTCGGGTGAAGTCTATGAACTCACCTGGTTTGTCCCTTGAATGGATCCTACTACCTCAATTGGGTCATCCCTGACTCACCTAGGTCGTCCCTCGAATGAAGCCTACTGACTCATCTAGGTCATCCCTTGAATGAAGCCTACTGACTCACTTGGGTCATCCCTAACTCACCTGGGTCATCCCTTAAATGAAGCCTACTGAATCACCTGGATCATCCCTTGAATGAATCCTACTGACTCACTTGGATCATCCTTGACTCACCTGGGTCATCCCTTGAATAAATCCTCCTGAATCACCTGGGTCATCCCTTGAATGAATCTTATTGACTCATTTAGGTTATCCCTGATTCATCTGAGTCATCCCTCGAATGAAGCCTACTGACTCACCTGGGTCATCCTTGAATGAATTCTACTAACTCACTTGGGTCATCCTTGATTCACCTAGGTCATCCCTAGGATGAAACCTACTGACTCACCTAGGTCATACCTTGAATGAAGCCTACTGACTCACTTGGATAGTCCCTAACTCACCTAGATCATCCATTGAATGAAGCCTATTGACTCACCTGGATCGTCCCTTGAATGAATCCTACTGATTCTCTTGGGTTGTCCTTGAATCACTTGGGTCATACCTCAAATGAAGCCTACTGACTCACCTGGGTCGTCCCTTGAATGAAGCCTACTGATTCACTTGGGTCATCCCTGACTCACCTGGATCGTCCCTCGAATGAAACCTATTGAATCACTTGGGTCATCCCTCGAATGAAGCCTACTGACTCACTTGGGTCATCCCTCGAATGAATCCTACTGACTCACTTGGGTCATCCCTCGAATGAAGCATGGGAATCATAGCATGTTTAGTGATTATTTATATCTTATGGTACATTTGTTGAAAATTTTGGTGAATTCGCCTACTTTTTTTTTCTTGTGAAAAAAAAATCGTCATTGCCTCTACATGACTTTGCACCATATTTGCCTTGGTTTCGAAACTGATTCACCTTATTTTTCTATATACATTTTCGGGCATACCCCTTATGCATAACCCTAGTTTGTGTTTTCTTCTAAAATATTGAATTTGTTCTAAAATTTTCTATAACCTAAAATTTACCCTCTTTCCTTTAGGGGTTTCTTAGACTTCTACCTTTGGTCTTTTATTTGGGAGCTATTATCCTTTTTTCTCCATACTTTCACAAATGTCTTTGTCTTAGGGTAAGAATTTCCCATATGACCAAACTTGTTACGTATAGAACATGAAATTGGAGGATTTTCATATTCAATTTCTTGGTTCCACATTCTCATGTTTGAGACTAGCCTTATTAAGGATAAAAATAATTTTCATAGATTAACATTTACACAGAACCTTGAGTGGATCAATCTCATTATTGGTTTGGTAGTTGGATCTACTGCAATGGGAGTATCGATGGCCCTTAAATCCCAACCAAAATGTCTATATCCAAAAAATAGGGGTTGTATTTATGACTTTCTTATATGGGTCAAAAGTGTAATCCCAAAAAACCAAGGTCCTCACAGCATAACATGCATTAGATCTTTAGGGTTTTGAAAATAAAACAACACAAAGCCATTTGGCATTACCTCCACCTCTTGATGATTTCTGGGTTTTTATTTCTCTAGCACATATTTCCTTATGGAGTCTATATCCGGTCTTATCCCTACAAATATATCAACCAAGATATTATGTCTATTATTTATTAGTATCATAGCCAAAGAATAAGGGATGCGTAGACAAACCCTTTCTCCCTTCTTAGTGGAGAAAATAACATTTTCTTTCTTTTTGGGTCTTAGATCATTGAACTACGTTCCTCCATGATCTGTTTCCTACATTAGTTTGAACTCCGAGAGGCCCCTCCAAGCATGGATGAGGATTTTCCATCTCCTGTCATAACAAGATTTAAAAAAATCCCCAAGTTAGTTTATCTTCCCTAAAACTTCCTAGTTGGATCTGCATATTTTTTGAGGCACCCATGCAATACACAAAATTTCTCTCTTGACCTATACCCAATAAGCTCCAAGATAGTCATGTTACATCCTGAACTAGCACCCTCCACCATTCCTTTCTAAATATAAAATATGCACTTGACCCTACCATCGA
Source organism: Wollemia nobilis (assembly GCA_028583015.1). Lineage (NCBI taxonomy): Eukaryota > Viridiplantae > Streptophyta > Pinopsida > Araucariales > Araucariaceae > Wollemia > Wollemia nobilis. The sequence goes on from JAQPPZ010002274.1 coordinate 2,191,448, forward strand.
GACTATAGTTGCTACTCCCCTACCATAAGAACCCTACCACAATATCCTACCACCAAAATCATAGCCAAGACCATAGTCATTTCACCCCTATCGTAGGAACCCTACCATAGTATCCTACCACTAAGAACATTATCACTACACCCCTACCATAGGAACCCTATCATAATAACCTATCATTGAGATCATAGCTGCTATACCCCTATCATAGGAACCCTACCATAGTAACCTACCATAAAAATAGCAGTTATTGCACCCCTACCAAAGTAACATGTTATTCATATCATAGTCGTTGCACCCCTACCATAAGAACCCTACCATAGTAACTTATCGTCAGGATTGTAGCCACTGCACCCTTACCATGGGAACCCTACCATAACAACCTACCATCAAAATCATAGTTGTTGCACCCCTACCATAGTAACATATTGCTACGATCGTAACTATTGCACCCTTACCATAGTATCTTGCCACTAAGATAGGTTGTAGAATATAGGAATTGCATTGTTATGCTATTGCAATCAAGATATTCATCAAAATAATTTAACATTATATAACATTTCCAATTTAATAGACATAAAAAATCCCCAATATTTATTTTATTATAAATGGTGTTGAAGACAAAAATATACCCTTTACATATATGCTTAAGATAACATGTTAAATATCATATCCCTTATTCTAAATAAAAACCACTCCTAGTGAGTTTCAGAGCTACTCCTCCACATGGACATCCATAGGTATGTCTACTCCTGCAGTCCACCAACTAGATTTCAATGACTCAGCGTATACAGGTGCATTCTATAAATACCTTGCTTGGGAACTTGATTGATATTGGTTTGTCTTATTAAAGAGATGGTCTGCATTAGTAACTGTTCTGAGCTATAACAACCCGAAATGGTCCCTTCAAATATTACCTCTTTGCACAAAATTAACCTGTCACTTTACTCTAAATATAACATAACGAATGCAGCCACCTGAGTAGACCACCCATTCTACAAAAATGACATGGACTTAATCCATGATCACATGCGCAACCACCGACTGCCTTATCTCTGACATCACCGACGATTTTTAAATATTTACACAGAGGATGCACAACACCAACAAAAGGAAAGCAAAGTGATGAAACTTTAGAACCATCTCTACTATGAAGGCTACATTTTGAACCAGCTTTTCAACACGACAATAAAAACGTGCACACACGCTTAGGAAACTCATTTCGATAGAAATTTAGAATTTGATGTAACCCCCTAGTGAGTTTCAGAGCTACTCCTCCACATGGACATCCATGGGTATGTCTACTCCTGCAGTCCACCAACTAGATTTTAGTGACTCCTTAGCGTATATATGTGCATTCTATAAATTTCCACTATGATCTTTAGGTGTTACACGATTGTACCGATAATTTCACCTCCCTGTTTGGAAACATCCTATAAATAATCGATTATGGTTGTGGTCTACAATGACGAATTCATCGTCTACCATTTGCTATTTTAGGGCAAGGTATTCGGACAACCGAGCGAGAGGCTAGAGCACGATGGTGTAGTACCTATCCTAAAATAACTCTACAACTGTAATTACTTCTCTGGCGACGTATTCCAAATTTATCACACATCTGACAGGTTAACTGCCATTATCACTGGATAAATGCAGTAGAAATCATGCATAAATTCATGATATCTCGATACTATTCTAAATCCGCCATGTTCAAACATAACCACCATAATGCTAGACCATGGTTTGTGGGCACAAATCCACCATGATGTTCAAGAAATGAAGACTCGTTATTGTTTGTACCTTTTGCATATTCTACTTTACACCGTGGTGTCAGAGTGGTAGATTCCTATGTTTCGTCAAGATTTTCCAAAAACATTTGCACTAAATGCATGGAGGATGAGACCTTTTATTCCATAGAGTTTTCAGCTTTCAACGTGGACTGACGAGTAACCTGGTTGGCGGCCACATCTCACGTGTTGTCTTCATGTCCCTGTGTATGCCACTACTATTATATCTGCATTGTATTGTTCTTAATAATCATTACCTGCTCCCGATGATGTGATAGACCTCCTTTGCACTACTGCCATGGATACATAATCCATGTATTTCCTCTTCCCTCTTTGCTCAGAATACGTTATTGTTATTGTGAACCATCAACTACAGACATTCACTCTAATTGTTAAGAGGCAGAGATATAAAGCACTTTACTTGGAATTATTTAGCAGGGTGAATGTTATCCATAGAAGCAAATATCCTGCACCAAGAGCTACCATTGCAACGGGACTATCCATCCCGTCTACGTTGTCAACACTTCATCGTTCGTGCCCTCGGTGTCCAAGCATGAGTCATCGCCATGTGGGTCCCCATATTCATTATCGGGTCCTTAAGGTCTCCCCTGCTCTGTCTAGGTCAGCCCTATTGCACCATCCATCACGGTCCGATCTCACCATATGTCCAGGTCCTCTTTGGGTCCACAGGTCCAAGTCGTTGGCTATGCCAGCACGTCCGCCACCTTTTTTACCTAAAATATGACCAACACTCACTAAACTATATTGGTTTAAATAAATATCATGGTCCAAATGACCTATAAATGATACCATAAAGTAAAGTAAACAAAAAAAAAACATTATTTATTCATTTCATTTCATTTATTTATTTATTTATTTTTATTTTTGTTTTTTTTATTTATTTGAGATTTGATTTAATCAAATTTAAATGTTTGAATTTAAATTAATTAATTTCAAATTTTTGCACTAATTAGATTCAAACATTTAATTTAACCCACATTACAAACCTAACCAAACGTAAGAACTAAGAAAGAAAATGAGCCTATTGACCTAACCAAAATACAAAACACTCTACAAGAATTTTAAAGGAAAAATGATCAAAACTATCACTCACAGACAACCAAAATTCCCAAAAAACCAAAATTTTAAGGTAGGTCCCCAAATTTGGGGTAAGTTGTGCAATGGTTACAACAAATGGTGACTCTACTAGGAAATGCTCCTGAGCATTTCGGGTGAAGAACCCAGTTCTAAAAATAAACAAACCAAAGATCATAAAATAAACCATCTAGCAACCTCCAAGAAGGTGGGGTAGATAACTTCAAATGAAAACACATGAACCCTTTGCTTTAGCTTAGTGTGTGTGAAAGTGATTTCATTTTGCATTCTTGAAAACCATCCGGATTCCATCACCTGTTTGCATTAAGGCTATAGAGTGTTACTTATTAAAATGTGCCTCTACATTGCTCCACTACTAGCCAAGCATCTATACCCCCAGTGGAGATGACCTCAATCTCTTCTAGACCTTGCTCTACTACCAACTAGGCATCTATAACCCCGATAGAGATTGTCTGAATCACCCAGGTGTCTAATTGATACTTTGCATTGCTTTCTTTATTTTTACTTTGTCTAGACATAGCCCTACTACCAGTCATGCATCCATAGCCCCGATAGAGATTATCTAGACCTTGAGAATGATTTGGCATGTTTTCCTCTTTTTTTTTATTCGGCCTCATATTGTCCTGCAAAACTTGTACTCCACCTGGGTTAGAGACCACTTAAGGCTAAATGTGGAGTTTATAAAATTTTTTGCCTTAATTTGCAAACCAAAATGATATCATCCTTCAGGATTCCAAGGCATATCCCTTAATATGATGTGTTCATGTGTAGCTTTAGCAAAATGATTCATTGTTCCAACATTCACTATCTTAATCCCAAGATCTATGAATGATTACTAAACAACTTCATCCCCTTTTCCTTGATCCACATAATTCCAAACTAGGCAATCCACCCTACATGACAAAGGAACACAAAAAAAATAGTCAAGAGGCCATAAATTAGTAGCTACCACACAACACCACCACAAATCAAGGGAATGAACCCAAAGCGCACTTCTTGCAAACATGAAAAATAAAACTTGAAGATAAACCAACACCTAACCTAATGCAAACTAACAAGAAAGTAAAAAACAAAATGATAAAACATGGGATTATGCACAAAAGCACCACACAAAGAAAAGCTAAAAGCGAAATCATAAAAACCCAAAAGCTATATACAATAATATACAATAATGTACAAGATGATGCAAAATTTAGGCTATCACTTCCCTGGATCCCAAACACGATTACCACAATTTAAAAGACATCTACCATGATATGCATGCCAAGCTTTACAGAAATCCAACCAAAATAAGATTAGGCCACACAGTATAAAAACTCTTCATTTGTCTCTCTCACCCTACCAATTTGATTCAATGGTATTAGCAATTCCAAGTTGAGATTTTGATTCATTAAACTTGCAAGCGAATACATGGTTTTCAAATATCTTTTGCTCATTTAATAAAGTGTAAAAATCACAAACATATAAGCTTTCTTTCAAATAAGAGGCTATTTCTAAAATTTTTGAAGACAAGTCATCATTTATATCTTTAGGCCAATCTTACTTATGCAACAATTTGCAAGCATCTAGGATATCTACTAAATGAGGATCATTATAAGTTTCTCCTTCCCTATTTTTATTTTGTACAGAAGCTTTTGAACAACTACTTAGAGCATCATGATAAGATTTTGAATTAGTAGAACTTGCAGTATCAATGTTGCATGTAGATTAAAAAATATCTTCAAGATATTATTCACTTAATTTTGTCTTCTTTTTTAGTAGTTCTATCAATCTCTTTTGTTCTACATTCTCATCTTTGTAATGTTTATGTGTGAGCAATGCCATGTATAATATGCTCACAAAATCTAGAGGAAGTGAAATATCATTTTTCTCATTGGGAATCATTTCATTGAGACATGCTTGAAGATAGCATTCCATAGAGTCAAAATTATTGTCTAAAGCTTCACTATGAAATATTTTTGAAGCTACGTCTACTCTTTCTTTGGATTTCATGAGTAAATTCATGATCCCAATTTTTATAGCACTGGATTTTTCATTTCTGAAGGAATTTCTATTAATGCTTGATGAGTTATTTGAAGTAGACATCCTTATGACTCCCTTAGTTTAAGATATAGAAAGCTTTGATTTGATAAAACCTTTTGTTAATTCTTAGATTTTGTGGACTTCCTTATGTCTCTCTAATGATGAGAGTTCACAAACCTAATAAGATTTTAGGTTTTGAAGGAAGCTTACATCTATCCAATGAATTTAGAACTTGATGATTTTTGATGGATGCTAATATTACAAAGTTTTGTAGAATGCCTTATGACTCCCTAGGATGTTTTGGATAGGATATATAATCAATATAGTGCTTTTGTAAATTATAGTTCAATTTTGAGTTGATTTTGTGAAATTTTGTAAACACCAAAATCAACTTTTTATCTCCTTATTACTCCTAAGCACTATTTTCAATTATTTGAAGAGGTTTTGAAGTTAGATTTATTTTTCCTCCTTTAAGTTTTTTGAGACAACACTATTATAAAAATCCCAACCTTTGAAATTTTTTAATAAACCTCTTTAAATACCCCTTTTGGTTGATTTTAATGTTTTCTAATTTCCAATTCCTAAATTTGATGTTGTACTCCTTATAACTCACAAATTTGGAAAGATTAAATAATAATATTTGCAAGTAATTTAAATTTCAATAATAACCCTTATTTCTCCTTGATAAAATTTTGTAAATATTAACAAATCTGAAATAAGCTTGCATAATAAATCTCTAATGCTGAATATTGCAATAGAAGATAAAATGTTCCCTTATAACTCCAAAAATCTTATATTAAAAGTAAGCTAAAAATCAACCTTTACCTTAATAGTCCTTCAATGTTGTGCGTCGACAGATTCGTAGCTATGTGTTGTGTAGCGCTCATGGGCAGTCAAAGCCCTCTTTGACCATCATTGATTCACTCCTTGATTGGCGATCCTTATCTTCAACAACTGACATCGAAAGATATATTGAAATATGCTTTGTAGGGCTTCTCCGAATGCAAGCATTGTTCGCTCATTTTATGACAACATCTTAAATGTTTTTCTTACATCGTTGAATGGTGTATGGCTTGAAAATAGTCATTTTATTTGAGTAAGCCTCAATTCTTAACTCTATTTGACTTCTCTCTTGCTTCGCTCTACTGCTTTCTACTTCACACTATTGTATTCTACTTTGTTCTCCAAGATCGACATCTTAAGTAAGATGGGCTTCGTGACAAGTTTCACAAGAAGCGTTACAAGATAGGTGTCTTCAACATACCTTTGGCAATGATGAGGTTGGTGGTAACCTCCAAAGATCTTAACTCCCTCCAAACAAATGTAACTCCCTTTAGGTGAGCGCTTGGGTCTTCATGAACATTGGGAAGCTTAGAGAATTTGTGCCAAGTGGAACTCAAGGCTTGTGCATGCAAGCCTCCTTTCTAACGCTCCAAAGATAAGCTTACAACCCTAATTCTTCCTTTATCTTTGTATCCTACGTGATCTTGCTATGTTTCTTGATATGCAAGCTTCCTTTTGCACGTTGGCTTGGTGAGGATGATAGACGGCTACAACTGGATTGCTTCATGGTTCTATGGCACACTTTTGAGCTTTCCTTTTGGTGGACGTTCACTTCAATGGATGCCTTAGGTATAGCTCTTATCTCTGCATCTATTTTCAGGTTTCATAGCTCGTTTTAATGCCAATTTGTGCCCTTCTTCAATGCTTGAAAAGTAGTGTTGGTTATAACAACCAATAGGTAGCCCTTTTGCTTTATCTTTTACGTAGATAACCTGCCACTGAATGCTTCCATTTTTTTATGTAAGCATGAATGATAATACTTTCTTTTAATGGCTCCACTATTGCAGGTGATGCATTGCTTATAGGGCTGGATTTGATGGAGGAAAAGAACTCTTGGACGTGTGAGCTCTTCGGTGGCTCCTTCCTCTTATCACAAATATGTTGATCGTGTGAGCTCTTTGGTGGCTCCTTCCTTTGGCCACAAATCTACTAGATAAAAAATTCCTTACTACCCCCTGTAAATAGTAATACTTTTGTTCTTCCAAGGAACAAAAGAGGTGCCTTTTGTAATAAGTAAATCTTGCACCAAAATAAAGAATTTTTTTAATCCTTATTGATTCTTCTTCTTTGGATGATAGTCAATCCAAGCTAATGAAATGTTGTTTTGAATAAGAATTCTTGCACTATGTGCTGAAAAAGAAACCCTTATATTCTCCTTGAGTCTTGAGACTTCCAAGGTCTCGATTTAAGGCTTCCTTCAAGGACATCAATGTTAGTTTTCTACTCCACCTTTTTGCTTGTAATGGTGGCTTCTTTTGGCCACAAAAGTGCTGCATATTTTTTGTAGTTTTTGTGATTTTTAACAACACAAACTAATTGAGAGCAACTAGTTAAAAAATCAACTAGAATGGTGCTTAACAGATGCACTTTAAATGGTAACAATAATTTCACTTTTTTGCTCCACTAATTTCTTAAAAATGCTCTTAACAATTCCATTGCAACCTTTCAAACATAATCTGGAATAAATTCTTGCAAATTTCACTACAAACACAGTTGTAGGATCTAGTCTTATTTTTCAAGATATAAGATAGGTAGTTGATTATAACTTCTGAAATCTAATCAACTCCTAATGTGCAAATGAACCTTAAAAGGTTTTTTTCTCTTTTGCACTTTTGAAGACTATAATTCAATTTTCCTCTTTGCAACTTCTGATCTAGTATAAGGTGCTTTAACAAATCTGATAAGTAATCCAATTAATGAATTTACTTGCACCAATAGTTGCTTACCTTTTTTGACAACTTTTGTAGAGGATGTAGAACAAGCTTGTTGCTTTAGATTTCTGCAACTTTTGTTAGCTTTTCCAAAAAACTCATCCTTCACCAAAAAGAGATCTTAAAAATTCTTTCACGAGCCTGGGGTTTGGTGGTTTGTTCTTCTCTAGTAATCTTCTCCTTTCTGATGTGGATTTAGAGGAATATTTATGCCTTCTTGAAAGGCAATCTTCAAATCTCTCGGCTTTGACAAGCTTCTTATGTCTTCAAGTCTTCTTGTCAAATTCTGACTTCAAGCAAGATCTTCTTCTCAAGACTTTGAATATCTTGAGGTATTTTGTATATTCTTTGGCACTCCTTGCCAATTCTTCTTCTCTTGATTGGGCTTATTGTCGGATGGTGATAATTATCCCAAATATTTCCCTTATCAGAAAGTTTCTCCTTGATGAATAATTTTTCCAATGAGTTCTTCTAGGAACTCTTTTGATGATGTTGCTTCAACAACAAGGCTCTCCAAGCCTTTTTCCTTGAGACCTCTCCTAGGTCTTCGATTTTGCAACTACTTTGGTCTTCCTTGAGACCTTCTTTTTCAACTTATGGAATTGAGATCTCCTTCCTGGATCTCTTGATTATGTTGCTTCTGGATTTGAACAGGACTCTCCTAGCCCTTCTCGTCCTTCCAAGAATGGAAGTTTCTTCAATGAGATCTTCACCTAGTCTCTTCACCTTCAAGTTTGCTTCAAGTGTTGGATTGATTCTGAAGAAAATACTCTTCATAAATTTCTTATAGGAAGTTTCCCAACTCACTGAATCTCCTTTCCCTACAAAAAATGATAAGTATTGAAATCTAAATCTGCTTCTGAATTAGGTACTCTCTTTTGGAGTCTTCTTCAGGATCAAGGCTTCTATGGTCTTTTTTCAGATCAAGGCTTTTGTGGCATTTTTTTTAGATTAAGGCTTTTGTGGCCTTTTTTTAGATCAAGGCTTCTATGGCCTTTTTAAAATCAAGGCTTCTATGACCTTCTTTTAGATCAAGGTTTATGTGGCCTTTTTAGGATTAAGGCTTTTATGGCCTTTTCTACTGTGAAGTTGACTTTATCGATGAAGATCTTCAATCTCTAGACTTCACTACAACTCTTTCTCCTAAAGTATTTTCTATAGTATTCTTCTCTTGCAACAACTAATCTTTGCACTATGAAGGCACTCCGACCTTCGGGCAAAGAAGTTGAAATCTCCTAGCTTTCTATTGTAGGAGGTGTCCCAATCATCTGAGAGTTAGTTCCTTGTAATAAAAGAAACTTCAAGTAATAGTAAAATTTTTAGATCTCTTAGATGAGCTTCACTAGTTGATTCATCAAACTAGTGGATCAAATGCTGAGTCCTTATCTTCACGAGTTTTTCTGTAACTCTGTGGGAAGACTCTGAGCCAAATGAATTTCATAATTTCTCTTTCTAGTCTGTTCTACCAGACAATCTTAAGCCAATAAAATTTACATGCAACGGGTTCAATGGAACATCCAGTTTACAAAAATCTAAGCTATGGTGACTGGCCCTATTTTAACAATAGTACTTTCTCGAAGCTCTCTCTACCACCTTGATTCTTCTAAATATTTTTGCAAGAGGTTGTGCACTATGGCGAATCAGGTTCACAAAAATTCAGGCTCAATAATAATGGTGGTTCTCCTCTCAATCTATAGTAGCTAGTTCTACTGTGATTAGATCTACCGTGGCTCTAATACCACTGTTAGCTTTTGAGGTAGATTGCAATGAGAGATACCAATGATAGGATGCAAAAATATAAGAGAAAGTAAATTACGAGATTGTAGAAATATATTATAATTAGAAATAATGAAAATGAATACAATATTGTTATGGAGAAAATTGACACTCCATGCAAGATGCTACATGACTACATTATACTCCATCACTAATGGAGTTACACAGTAATACTACTACTACCTACTGTCTTTTCAATCTCTTACAATGAGACCCTTTTATAATGGAAGATAGATTCCTTGGCCAACACTCTACCTAGTTGTACAAGGGACACCTTGCACATTTACAAATTGCACATTGACACTTGTGCATTTATTACAATGCATAAAGTAACTAGATAACTTCCCCATAAATTAATATAATGTCCTAAGTATGTACCTAGGAAGGTACATTTACATGATCCAAATGATGTGATAGACTCTAACTCTAATAATATCACTTTCAAGATTGCTAATAGGTATAGCATTAGAAATTGATAAAATTGAAAGAGACTTTCTTTGGAAAGAATGTGAGGAAAATTTTAGGTTTCCTCTTTATAAGTGGGATAGGGTTTGCAAAGGAAATAATATGGGAGTAGGCTTGTAGAATAACAAACTTATGAGTTTGGCCTTGGGGGTAAAGCTTGGGTGGAGATTATTCAAAGATTAAGGAAACAATTGGGAAAAATATTACTTTAAAATATGTAGGTTCTCTTGATGTAATAAAATTACCCTACCCAAAGGCTCATATTGAACTTCATATCAGATAGTTTGCAATTGATCAAAAAATATATTAAATATTTAGTCAACGAGGGAAATTATACAATTTTTTGGTTTGATGTTTCATTGAAGCCTTATCCTCTTATCTTTAACTTAAAATGGAAACCGTTGGCTTAGACATGTCTAACTTGTAAAGGTTAAAAAATCAAAGACGATATTAATATGAGTAACAACTCCAAGTCATGAATTCTTATTAGTAACCTGGTTGAAGGAGAGGAACTCAAACAACTTGCAAATGAACTTCAAAAGATGCTTCAAGAGTTTTATATGTCGATTTTTACACGAAAGGATGAGTTGGTTTGGAATATATTAAAAGATGGTGGATACTTGGCCAAGATGGGATATGAGGATTTAGAGCAATACAAATTTTCTACTCCCCAAGACTTGCCTTGAAAGAATGTTTGGTTAGTAGAGTGTTGAGGATATTATTATACCTTAGGCTTAATTATAAGCCTAAGTTATTATTATTATTATTATTATTATCTATTTATTGCATTGTAATACGTGAGGTATAGTATTACCATGTTGAAAATATGTTTTTTATTTGTTAGGATGCTTAGTTAGACTGTTAGAGATGTCTTTTATCTTCTAGCAATTAGTTGACATCCATGTTTAGTAGATTGTTATCTGTTAGTTACAAGTGGTTGGTCTTGCAGGGCAAATTGTTACAACCACTGTAACCATGTGATTCCTTTGTATGCATTATATATTCATTGCACCTAATAGAATAATCAGCTTCACATTGAGTTTCCATATTAGTGGTAATCAGAGCCATAGGATAGATAGGTGACTAGTTTTGTTTTGCTAGTGCACCAAGTCCTAG